>OY723393.1:21494234-21637823 GCA_963210295.1 Ophion ellenae | reverse complement strand
TTAGGCCACAGTAACGGGTATAAAAGCATGTGCGAATTTAACCATTTTTTTCGTATGAAAAAGTGATTCACGCATAAAATTAATTACACATCTATTTAGTATGGATATCGAGCTGCTAGAAAAAATATATTTCTTTTTTCGATGTACAATATGGCCGACTACTAATATTTTATTTTGTTATCTTTTTTTAGGCGCTCGACGGCGTGACATTTAGCATCCACAATTTTTTACCTAGAACAAAAAACCAAAATTCTCGTCAATCTACATTAGAATACCTAGAGAAGTACGTACGGAATTTAAAAAATATTGTTTGATTCAAAAGTTGTAGGTATTTGAACTTAAGAAATGAATTTTCAGTGAAAAATTTCGTTATAACTGCTCATAAACTGCTCATAAAAGAAAAAGTTTTTGATTAATCAGAAATTCCGTACGTACTTTTCTGCGAAATGCAATTAGGAACATAACTTTTAAGTTTGAATTAATTCGAGTGAAAATTGTTGAAGTTATTCGTCACGCCAATTGGAAAAAAGCTGTTTCGACAACTTTCGAGTAGTCGGCCATTTTGTACATCGAAAAAAAATATATATATATATTTTCTGACAGCTTGATATTCATACTAAATAGATGTGTAATTAATTTTATGAGTAAATCACTTTTTCATACGAAAAAAAATTGTTAAATTCGCACATGATTTTATACCCGTTACTGTGGCCTAATCCCTTGAGTGTAACAACTTTTATATCAATATCTATAATATAAACCTATCAAAAAAATCATGAAAATAGCCTTTATTAGCGTCTAAAGTGAGAAGACCCCTTGTTCAATAAAAATGTCAAGTCAATTTGAGACACCCTTTATATGTGTACGTATATCTACATTAATAATTCAAAGGTAACTTTGGAGACCTTTAAAAAATTATACCTCAGCGGAAAAAAAAAGCTTTAATGTGACACTTGAAAAATTTATCTCCCATCCTCGCCACGCGTATCCCAGCTGAAAATTATTTTGAAGAAATACATGTTCCTTACACCTGTCAAAAAAAAGTCCGCGCTAAATATTTTCACCCGACGTATTATTTATTTAAAAAACGAAAAAACGCGTAAATTTCCGCTGCTCGGAGTGACACATAGGGGCATAAAAATCATTGTTCGCGATGGGACTTTGATGTTTTCACAGTAACGATCGCTCGCTCGACTCGTTTATTTCAAAATAAATAGGAATGACTCGCACGGGGATTTTCATAAAAATGTCGCATCAGACGCGACGCCGAGTGTTTTCGGCCCCGGTTGGCCGCTGGTGAATCGACGTTTCAACGATATGGCAATTATTATTATTATGATCATTAATCTTGTTTTATGCGATATTATTCCGCGCGTTGGGTCGCAAGATGGAGGAGGACGTGCAGCTCGCGGTGGCCAAAATTCACGATAAATTGATGCAATTCCGCTGGTCCGAGACAGAGAGGCAGAGAGAAAGGAGAGAGAACGATAAGGAAACGAGTTCTCTCGTATACGTAGGCAAAGAACGTGACTAGTAGTCAGCGCGAGGGGCTTCGAAACTTCAAAATGAGTGATCGTACATAGCGCGTAAGAACACACATATCGTACGAGGGTATGAGAAATTTTGCCTGTACACACTTTTCATAGCGTGTGTTCTCGAGAGTAGTACGAGGGACACTCCTACATCGTCTTCCTCGGTCTTACAGTATCTATATCGCGATGCAAGTGTCGTTGTACATCCCTTCTCTCTCTCTCTCTTTCTCTCTCTCTCTCTCTCTCTCTTGCTACCACACTAAATATACCCTCGTAAATATAGATGATATTTACAAGACGAAAATATAATCGGTTTTTGCTCCTCTGTGTGCGTTCGCGGTGCACCCACGCGGACCCGTCAACGTGTATGGATGAGTACCAGCGTTAAGTAGAAAACGGCAAAAAGTCCAACGCGTCGCTGTCCCTCATAAACGAGGTACGCGCTACCTCGGCTCGCGTATCTATTAATTGTTCCTTCCTCTTTCTTGCTCCTTTGACTCTCCGACAGCACACTTCGCGGGATGCAAAATCCATGGTGCAAAAAAATTTTACGGGATGATCCTTGCGCTAAATCATTTACTACTCTAGGAAGAAAACTTTGGGAACGGTTGAAATGAAGTTCGAATTGTTCTTACTGCAGAGGTATTGAGAAGACCGCATTTTTTTGTGCGATGCAAAAATCGTGATGCAAAATATATATATATATATTGGTCGCATATATAGTGACGAAAAATTGAATAATACGTACTACATATTCAGTATATATGCACCAAATATATGACGCACATATGACCCATATATTTTTGATACATATTCCTGACAAAAAATATATGCTGTGTATAAACACTATTACAGTTAAACTTAATAAAACTTAAAACTTAAACTTAAAAAAACTTAACTTACAGTTAAAGTACGCTATTACATATAAACACTATATACAGATATGCTACGCATATCTGTATATATGTGGCATATATGTACCATTTATGTAGTATATATGTGGTATGTACGCAGTGCGTATGCAACATATATGCTAAATATATGTGGTATATATGCAGGATAAATGCTACATATATCATTGATATATGATACATTGATATACAGCAATACCACGCATATACATCTCATATATAACAACGTTACGAAAATTAGAATTTGGCACATATATGCAACATATATTTTCAACATATGGCATACATTTCACATATATTACAATCATTAATAAAATTAATTTGCAGTATATTTTTGCGTATATAAATTTCCATGGGGTTTACTACTCGAGAAAGAAAACTTTGGGAACGGTTGAAATGAAGTTTGGTTCGAAATGTTCTTACTGCAGAGGTATCGAGAAGACCACATTTTTTTGTGGGATGCCAAAATCATGGTGTAAAGAATTTTTGGAGGGAGGACCTTGGGCTAAATCATTTAGTACTCGAGGGCGAAAACTTTTGGAACGGTTGAAATGAAATTTGGTTCGAATTGTTCTTATCGCAGAAGTATTAAGAAGACCGCTGTTTTTTTTTTGCGGAATGCGAAAATCATGGTGCGAAGAAATCTTACGGGGAGATCCTTGCGCAAAATCATTTTTGTACTGAAGGAAAACAACTTTGGGAACGGTTGAAATGAAGTTTGTTTCGAATTGTTCTTATTGCAAGGGTATTGGGAAAACCGCATTTTTTGCGGGATGCAAAAATCATGGTGTAAAGATTTTTCACGAGAAGATCCTTGCGCAAAATCATGTTTTACGCAAGGACGACAATGTCTGGAACGGTTGAAATGAAGTTTGTTTCGAATTGTTCTTACTGCATAGGTATCGAGAAAACCGCATTTTTTGCGGGATGCAAAAATCATGGTGCGAAGAAATCTTACGGGGAGATCCTTGCGCAAAATCATTTTTGTACTGAAGGAAAACAACTTTGGGAACGGTTGAAATGAAGTTTTTTTCGAATTGTTCTTATTGCAAGGGTATTTGGAAAACCGCATTTTTTGCGGGATGCAAAAATCATGGTGTAAAGATTTTTTACGAGAAGACCCTGCGCAAAATCATGTTTTACGCAAGGACGACAATGTCTGGAACGGTAGAAATGAAGTTTGTTTCGAATTGTTCTTACTGCAGAGGTATCGAGAAAACCGCATTTTCTGCGGGATGCAAAAATCATGGTGCGAAGAAATCTTACGGGGAGATCCTTGCGCAAAATCATTTTTGTACTGAAGGAAAACAACTTTGGGAACGGTTGAAATGAAGTTTTTTTTCGAATTGTTCTTATTGCAAGGGTATCGAGAAAACCGCATTTTTTGCGGGATGCAAAAATCATAGTGTGAACATTTTTTACGCGGATATCCTTGCCCAAAATAATTTTTCCCTCAAGGACGACACCTTTTTGAATGGTTCAAATGAAGTTTGTTTCGATTTGTTCTTATCACAAGATATTAAATATTAAAAAAAACCGCTTTTTTGCGGGATGCAAAAATCATGCTGCGCAGAAGTGTTACAGGGAGATCCTTGCGCAAAATAATTTTTCACTCAAGGACAACTTTTGGAATGGTTGAAATAAAGTTTGTTTTGAATTTTTCTTGCCGCAGAGCCCGTGAAAAACCCGCATTTTTTTGCGTGATGCAAAAACCATGGTGCGAAGAAATGTTAGTAATCCTTGCACAAAATAATTTTTCACTCAAGGACGACAACTTTTGGCACGGTTAAAATGAAGTTTGTCTCGAATTGTTCTTCCCGCAGAGATACTGAGAAAACCGCATTTTTACGGTATGCTAAAATCATGATGCTAGTCAATTGTCCGGGAAGAGCCTTGCGCAAAATAATTTTTTACTCAAGTCCGATAATTTTCGGAACGGTTAAATTCAAGTTTGCTTCGAACTGTTCTTACCGCAGAGGTATTGAGAAACCCGCATTTTTCGTGGGATGTCAAAATTTCTGTGGTATTTTTCACGGGTATAAGAATGATCGTCGCAGGCGCCTCGTAACGTCGACTCCGCGTATTCTCGTTTCGCATCTGATCGCCGATTCGTGTTTCCCAATAAAACACGTCGGAACATCCATATCTCTCTTGTCCGCGAGAGAGAGAGAGAGAGAGAGAGAGAGAGAGATGTGCAAGTGTATTGCAACCCCTCGGTTGGAAATATTTTTGGCGCGTCGTCGTGAAGTGCGCTCGCGTATAGTCCCCGCGCGTTATTGCTTCTCCTCTTTTCTCTCAACGACTATAAGAGACGACGACGACGAAGACGACGACCACGACGACGAGCCGCGAAACTGTCGCTCGTAAATGCGTCTTTAGCCTGAGATACGTTCTCATTCGCGTATTCACTCGTACCCACACACACGCACACTCGTTTTTTTTTTTGCAGTCTGTTGTGAATTCGCGGATTCAACTGATGCTCCGTCGATGAGACATCGACCAGCGTCGTGCCCGATTTCCAAATGTGCTTTTGTGACGCTTTTTCCGCTGCAGCGGCGATTCGTAAAACGTGCAGGATAACATATTCAATTTGCGAACTAACTACGGATGCATTAAGTCCGATCTCGATATATAATGCGAATTTTGGAATGAACGTCGAATTATGGACAATTGTGGTGGAATTTTACCTGTGAGATATTTATAAATTGAAACTTGGCCAGATATTTAAATACATACCAACATATAAATTTCGTGTATGGAAGAACCTGCAGAGTGGAAGTAGTACAGTCGACCGTACGCATTCCGTGACACGCTCCTGAGTCAACAGGACACCAAACCGAGACGAAGAAACCGAAGAAGAAACGGAGGACAACGAAGACGCTGCAAAGACAGCGAAAACCACCCCGCGTACTGGTAATCTAACGGAACGAGATTTATTTGCGACAAGTTAATCTTGCTCCTCTTCTTCCCTTTCTCCTCATCCCTCTGAACAATTTTCTCTCTGTCTGGCTCTGTCTCTCTTCTTTTCTCTCTCTCTCTCTCGCTCGCTCTCTTTTTTTCTCTCTCTCTCCTTCTCAGTCCCTTACTCCCAAAGCTTTATTCCAAGAGTCTCATGTACACACACACACACACATGTACACATACATAGATATATACACGTTTATGCAGGATTATATGTTAATCTCAAATCTATCGTGCATTTTGCCAGAAACGAGAGCCTCAAGCAGCAGCGGGTCGAGAATTTTCCATTGACTATAAAAGTGTCCTTCTCTAACGAAATTCCCAATCCCGAGCTGTGGGCAATTATACTGATAAAATAGGGCATTTTTTAATATTTCGACGCCTATATTGGGGGGGGAGGGGCATTTATAAAAAAAGCCTTTCTAAATGCAATGCCTAAAATAAATTGCGGCGGTCACCCTCCCGTAAAAAGGCATAGGGTTTTGAAGTTCATGATAACACGTTATAAACATTTTCGGAACACCTGTATTGGATGTGGAGAGTGGGGAGATTTATAAAAGAACAGTTCCTAGATACCCACCCCCCCCCCCCCCCCCTCTTGTTTTTGTGGGTTGTATGCGGAAGGTAACGGATGCAGCAACGCAGGGGGTCGGAGGGTGCAACCCCCCGGCGGTGCGAAGGGGCAGAGCCCCTTGCGGCGGCGAAGAAGGCAGAGCCCCCCTCCTAAAGACACGAAAAGTAGTTTTTAAATATATTTAAAGAAACTACAATTGTTCGGCTGCAGATTTCTCTTCGGCATGTATTGAGAAAGGTTTCTTTTATAAATCGCCCCACCTCCCACCGCCAATATAGGCGTCGAAATATTTTAAAATGCCCCATTCTATTACCTGTACTCTATTCTATTTCCGGGAACTTCAAAACCCCATAACTTATGGAATTAATAGAAAATGTCAGCCTCCCCGATGGAATGTCAATGGTGGCGACCAATTAAAGCAGCTCATGGTAAAAAAATTCCGTCGTTTTTCGTAAAAGTCCTCAAACTGCATAACTATCGGTAATGATTCTCAAACGGCGTTCATCGGAGAATAGTGCAGAATCCAATCGAATCCCAATGAAGACTCTCTATGTGCGGTGTCCCTAACAAATCCCTACAGAGATGTGGGTGCGTCTTGGGACTTCCCAACAAATTTGTGCACAGGATCACGAAATAATATTTTTTGGGAGATCCGACAAATTCTGGTTGAGAATATCAAAGAAAAATTCTCAAATGACGACAATCAGGCAATAGCACGGTATGCACTTGGATTCCAATGTGGACTCCCTACGTGCTGCGTCTCTATCAAAACTCCAAGAAATTTCTGCACGGATAATCCCAGTATATGCACACCTGTAAATCTGAATGTCACATTTCTTTGTTTGGTCTTCATATGTTTGCCCTTTTATCGATCGCAAACCCATCCGTTTATCATTATGAGTGTCAATAATGACGAATTATGAGTGGTACAGTGAAAAAACTTGGCGTGTTTAACGTGTGTACAAAGTACGTAGAAGTAACACACCATAAAGGCTAGGCACGCGTTGCAATGTTGATTCTACACACTTATGCATTTGGTAACACGTAATGCGTTAAAACACTCTCGTCGCTGTCCCCATCAATAACACGCTTATTCGAACACACATAAACCGTGTAGGATCAACATGCAAGACGCATATTTACACACATTTGACTAAACAACACACGTTGATAGTATAAATAACACGGGAAAAAGCAACACAGTTTAAGTGTGTTAATTGCGAGTTATCGATCATATGTTTTAAAAATCACCTTGGTTACGGGATCACGTGAAACTCATTGATTTGACATCGATTGATTAACCGGTTAATTGAAGACCACATTTGGTCTTAACTTTTTGTTTCATTTATAGATCATTTGTGAGTTCGTCACGTGGACGAACCTGAAATTGGAATCTATTTTCCAAAACCTCGATAGCTGCATTGATTCTTTAGCGACGTATTTTTGTTTCGAGGCCATCACCGACAAGCAAAAAGCGGCAGTCATCGTGAAGCTGTATGAGAACCCAGCCTATGCGAAGACAAGAAAAACAATGACACCTCTCATACATACTACAGAGTCATATATAAGTACTGTTGAGTTCAGTTCAATAAATTCATATATGTTGACGGCAAAAAGCTTTTGTTATTCAATTTATTATTCCGACGCATCCCATGTATATACAGTACTGCAAAAATAAGTGTGTTGTTTTTACACACTTGAGTATGTAAATGGCTGTAGACACTTTTTACACGTTTTAACGTGTGTAAGAAAATAACATACGTAAGTGTGTTGTTTGAACGCATCTATCCGTGTTGTTGTTTACAACGTTATTTTTCACACACGTCAAAACGTGTAGAAAGTATCTACAGCCATTTACACACCTAAAGTGTGTAAAAACAACACATTTGTTTTTGCAGTGATACGAGCGATCACTTACCAGCACAATTGGTCTCGCGTCGAGCGTCAGCCTGGAGGCCACAAGTGCCACCTAAATGTTCCTATTAGCACCAGGAGGACCATTTACGTCGCCAAAAATAGCACTGGACACCTCGTGCGACTTACCTCCAAAATTTCATGACATGTGAACCTTGCGGCAGCGAAAATCGATTAAGGGGAGATATACACCTAGGAGCCGGAAAAAGGTCATTTTTGTGAATTTTTTCAAGGAAAACTATTTGAAATTTCGGATTAGGGTTTCAATTATCTGAAAGTATATACATTCAAAAATATGTTTAATTTTCTTTATTTAAAAATATCAAAAATATACAAGGATATTGTATGATCCTTGGAGCGTCGTAAAAAAAACTGCGTATACGGTACCCACTGGCGTTTCTTTAAAAATCATCTGAAAAAAAATACGAAAAAGATTATTAAATTAGATACTATAATCTAGTACTTGTCATAGCCGATTTTGAAAATATCGATTTATGACAAAATGGCGGACGTTTGAACATAAATAGTGATTTTTGGGCCAAAAATTATTTATTATTTTGCCTATAAAACGAAAACTAAGTAACGGAAAAAAAAATCCTATGACAAGTACTAGATAATGGTGTATATAATAACCACAAAAAACCTCAAGGCAATCGGTTCATTGGTTTTCGAGAAATTTTGGGTACCGATTTGAAAAACGTGGTTTTGAGAAAAACGCGTTTGAAAATTTGGGAATGATTGAATCATGAAATTTGTCAACTTACAGGGAATCATCGATACCAGGCCCATAGTGCGGGTCTTCTACGGTCGACGAAATGTTCATAGCTTCTAAATCCTCGACCTCGACCATCTAGGTGTATAGCTCCCGTTAATCCCTTCGATCGCGTACTTACGCGGATCCCTTTTCCCTGTGAGAGAGCCGGAGTCCGTTCAACGAGGGCCGCGCGGATGTTTCCAAACTGGCAATAACGAAGACGAGCTTTCTTTACTAGGAAAATGTCCGCGCGGAAGCTGATGGTGGGGCCCGCGGCTACCTCAAATCAACACGACGGTACACGATGATTCACGAGGTCATTAATCTATTTCTACGTTTCGTGCCCCGCCGGCACAAAACGGCGTATGCCGATTTCCGAGAAGACGGCCTTTTGATCTGCGAAGATGAATCGGCACTGGATGCGCGTAACGCACTATCGTGAGAGAATGAGAGAAGCGGCAACCCGGTGGGAGAGAGGGCGAAAAGGGAAGCGATAGAGAGAGAGAGAGACAGAAAGATACGGCAGTTTCATATAGCCAAGATCGTAAGTCGTCGTTCGACTAGATCCGTTGCCTTTCTCGAATCAAGTCTTCTCGCGACGGTATTCGACGTCAGCGACTCGCCAGCACTACAAAAAAGGAACAGAGCACGGACGAAAATCCCGGAGTGAAGAAATTTTGGGTGGTTCGGTTCGATGATAACGAAGCTCGAAATATCTCAGCCGCGGCTCATTCGTTCCAGGTTATCCCTTTTAATCTCCGGGAGCTTCTCTTAGCGCAGGGCCTATTCGGCCCCTCTCTCTTTTGCTGTATGTAGGATTGGAGTGAAAGCGATGTTAGGAAGAAAATCAAGAGAGAGAGAGAAAGAGACTGGATCTCATTCCCGAGTGTGAAAAGCTCTCGCCCCAGCCAAGAGCAAAAGCTTCTCCGTACAGTACCCTTCTATCACCATCTAGTGGAGCCCATAGTGGTAAAGGGATCATCACAGTGTAACGGATCGAAAAACTGCTGATTATCGCGATTTTTTCGATGGTTAAGGGGTTACCCCCACTTGCGATTTTGAAAAAATCGATTTTTTTTTATTGCATTTTTTTGACGTATAAGTATCTGAGAATATGTCCTGAAAATTTCAAGTCGATGCGAAAATTGACTGAGATATGAGCGTTGAAAGAGAAGAATCCGCGTTGAAAGAGCGTTGAAAGAGAAACTTTAAACGCGTTTTTCTCAAAATGGCATTTCTGAAGTCGGTGACCAAGATTACTCGAACACTAATGAACCGATCTTCTTGAAATTTTGCAGGCTTATTTAATACATAAAAATGTAGTCTTTAATCGACCGATTTTTTTCGAAAAAAATGGCCGTTTTATAGCCAAAAAACGGCCGTTTTTTTCGTTAAAATCGAACCATTAACTTTGACTGTCCGCCATTTTGTGAAAAATGAATATTTTTTAAAATCCTTCGATTAAAGACTAGTTTATACTTATATTTGACTAAATCCATCCGCATTTTTTTTTTCAGATGATCCACTTCGCCGCAATTTTGGTCACCGCAAACCGTGTATATAAAAACATTATTTCATTGACGGCCATTTGCCACTAAACAATGTAATATTTTTCAATAAAAAAATTACTGAAAGTTCTTCAAGATGTGTTCTTTAAGATGGTATATTGATCGATTAAAAAAGTTTTGTAGTTTTCTTTAAAAAAATTCATGAAAAAGGCCTTTTTTGCGCTACAAGTGGGGGTAACGCCTTAAAATACGCTGATCAGTCTGATTTTTTCATCTCAAATCGAAGCACTCGCGAAGAACGGCAAATAAATTTCTGAACGTTTATTTTTATTTTTTTTTACATTTTTTTAACGGGTGAAAATGTCTTCGAAAAAAGTCTTCACGGTGTACACGGTTGTGGCCGTAAATATAATCTAAAACAAAATTTGTAAATAGATTAGAGCCGCTATCTTGGTATGGAGGTTTTTTTAAATCCGAAATTGACAAAATGGCGGCGGTTTTAATAAAAAGTATCGAATTTAGCCTATTTTTTCGACAGTTTTTCGTTAAAAAAAATATGAAGATTTTTAAAAAAAGCTTCCATAGTAAGATAAAGAATGGCGTGATGAATGTTGTGTCGAAATTTGAGACGGATAGATCGAAAACTCTTTCTTTGAGAGTGTACACCGTTTTGAAAAACATTTCGAGAAGAACGCTTTTAATGGGTCTTCTTACTTTAGACGTTAGAAAGGCTATTTTCATGATTTTTTTTATAGCTTTATATTATAGACATTCATATAAAAGTTGTTACACTTAATAAATACACTTTCAAAATACATTTCAAAAAAATTTAATGTATTTATGTTAGCCAAACAAAATTTAAACGCGTTTTTCTCGACATAACGTTTTTCGACGGCTTGTCAATAAAATCTTCGAAACTACTGAACCGATCCTTATGAAATTTTAACCACATATTCTTGACAACTATAGCCATAGCGCATAGAAAGGATTTTTTTTAATTTTGATATTTACTAATTTTTTTGGCCAAGAACGGTGAAAAAAACTTTTTTTTTGTTTTTCCGAAAAATGTCCGCCATTTTGTTATTTTCGCATCAACAATCGTATGATATGCGCTATAGCCATTAACACACTGAATCTAAAACCGTTTGATTTTTTGTTCCGGATGATCCATCTCCGAGATTTGATCAACAGCGCAGACCTACAATTTTTTAAGGACATTTTTTTAACTACCATTTTCGTCTATAAATAGTGACTTGAATAAAAATTAAAAAAATTTGTATGAATTTCGAAAGTGCATTTATTAAGTGTAACAACTTTTTCATGAATATCTATAATATAAACGTCTAAAAAAAATGCATGAAAGTAGCCTTTTTCTAGCGTCTGAAGTAAAAATCCCCCTTAATATTTCGGGTGCGGAATTTTCATGTAAATTGTCTATTTACGATCAATTGGCAATTATTCGTATCGTCCATGTTAATAACCGTCTATACTATCGCATAATGCAAAAAAAATTGATTTTTTGAAAATGTTACACTGTGATGATCCCTTGAAGCAGCGTCGGAATTTTCGTCCGAGATAAAATGCCCTCACACTCGTGCAACACGCTTTTACGTCAGCGCGATCGATAAAAAAGCTCAGAATTACTCTGGTAGATGCGATATTCCAAGAACTGTCATTTTTGTTTTTCATCCCCCAATAGTCCCAAATAACCGAGTGGTAATTGATTGATCTGTCAATCAGTGAAATACTCATTGATCAATGACATTCATTTCTGACGGTCTTTCTCTCTGGTTATTGGTAATTGATTAATCCGTCAATCAATGAAATACTCATTTATCTCATTTACTTCCGTCTGTCTTTCTCCCGCACTTTTTCTCTCTCCAATTGTACTGAGATCCGATACAAAGAAAAAATTACAAACGGTTAAAAAAAAGCGCGGGAGGGGAAGGGCAGAACTTCAGAGAGATCGAAAGAGGGACGATTGACTGACAGGGCCAAACGCTCGCTCGCTCGTTTCACCGAATTGATTAGATTCAGTTATTAATATTCGCCCCTATATCCTTCACTTCATTTCCGGCCACGATTAACTCTCGGTGGTAACGGCGTGACGATGAGAGCACCCGCAGTGTGCCTGGGCGAAAGTCAGCGCAGGGACCTTAGGAACTCGATGAAAGGCTTCGTTTATCTATGGGACATTCCACGCCATTTCACCTAGCCCGTGACCCAAACCTTTTTTTATTTTCCTGATTTTATTTTTTGTCAAATGCTGAATTTAACGATTTTTTTTTTCGTTGAATTCCGGACAAATTAAAAATAACCCGTTTCAGGCCTCTCGAAGCAGATTTGGAAATCATCAATAGCATTATTGGAGATTAAAGAGATGAAAATCTTGTAAAAAAATATGATTAATTCGAAAAAAATACAAGGAAAATTTGGCCCACGATGACACTGGTCTTAAAAATCATAGAACGGGTCACTCGATTTTAGAGCATTTTTTTTAAATAAAAAAAGGTAATCATTTTTTAAAAGAATACTTTTCACTTTAGCAGCAAAAAAAACGTTAACATTGATAATTGATAATTGTTTTTTTTTTTAACGAAAGTATGCTTCAAAGTGAACAAAAGTTATATATCGATATTCGTCGATATCTCAATTAGTTCAGGCGTTATCAGCGTTTAAACGTTTCCAAAAATTCCGAAATCGACATTTCTTGAAAAATGATAACTCCTGAAAGAAAAGAGATAAGAATCTAAAAATTGGTGTGGATCCTCTTATCATGGGGTACAAATTTACAAAAAGATATCAGGAAAAAAAAATGGTCAAGGTCACGGGCTAGGTGGAATGGCGTGGAGTATCCCATCTCTGTATCTTTGCTTTCCCATACATACATACATACATACATATACATACATACATACATATTAGGGTGATTCGTTTCAGGGTAACTTTTTTTTCTGACCCATCGTGCCCGAAAATCTTTAGTCGGTATCCAAAAACGAAGTTTCGTGAAAGGGGGGTGTTGTCAAAAAATATTTAGAGGTCGCGAATCAAAATTGAAGGTTTCCCATCTGATTAACATTGAAAAAAATATTTTTCTCATTATTAGTGTTACCATTCCGCGAATTTTGATATCGCGATATTTTCCAAGTGGGTTCTCATAGGAAATATGATACTTTACAATAAAGTTCATTGAGCCAAGTCCGTAAATTCAACCGTTTCAGCGGTATCATTATTTCAAGTGAATATTGTATGAAAATATCTATTCAAACGGCTGTAACGCCTAAGCTATTAGATATATCGAATAAAATTCAAATGAGAACTATGTAGAGAAAGTAATTTGCTACAAAAAAGTCTTATAAGCCGAGCCCGTAAATTCAACTCTTTCTCAGCTATAGGTGGATGAAGTAAAATAAATAGATTTTTTTGTTTAAAAAAATATCTATTTATTTTACTTCATCCACCTATAGCTGAGAAAGAGTTGAATTTTCGGGCTCTGCTTATAAGACTTTTTTTGTAGAAAATTACTTTCTCTACAAAGTTCTCATCTGAATTTTTTTCGATATATCTAATAGCTTAGGCGTTACAGCCGTTTGAATAGATATTTTGCACAATATTCACTTGAAATAATGATGCCGTTGAAACGGTTGAATTTACGGCCATGGCTCAATGAACTTTATTGTGGAGCATCATATTTCCTATGAGAACCCACTTGGAAAATGTCGCGATATCAAAATTCGCGGAATGGTAACACTAATAATGAGAAGAACATTTTTTTCAATGTTAATCAAATGGGAAACAGTCAATTTTGATTCGCGACCTCTAAATATTTTTTGACAACACCCCTCTTTCACGAAAGTTCGTTTTTGGGTACCAACTAAAGGTTTTCGGGCACGATGGGTCAAAAAAAAAAGTTGCCCCGAAACGAATGACCCTAATATATATATATATATATATATATATATATATATATATATATATATATATATATATATATATATATATATATATATATATATATATATGTATGTATGTAAAAGAAAGCAAAGATACAGAGATGGTCGTACGACGCAAAGGACCAGGAACGCTGTACCCTAAAAGTGAGCTCGGATATGAGTGCTCTGCGAGATCTGAGCTTCGAGTGTGCCGAAAGAACTTCCAGAAATAAGTGTCATGATTCAATCGATTATCTGGCCCATCGGCGCTACCGTCGAACCAACGCCTCGAGAGACCCGTTTTCAATGCGTGAAAATGTCATTATCGCGATAATCGCGAACGGCGAACGCAAGTGAACTAGAAAGGGATCGAACGATTGAGGAACGAACGTGTTCGAGGAGATTTGGTATGGACCTTCAGTACATATCCCCTCCATCGTCCCTATCTCGGGCATTGCGAGATTAGCATTATTATGATTAAAAAAAATGTAATGTTGAAGTTGAGTGACAAAGTAACTTTTTTCAGACAGTCACCATTAAAAAAAATGTCTTTAGTACCTGCCATAATGACATTCTTATTGATAAAGAAAATCAGTTTTATTTCTGTTTTAGATGAATGGGAGATTTGGAATCGTGTCAACCGCCTCAATCCTTTTTTCACGGCTATATTTAGAGGCCCATAACCTTTTCAACGTTTATTTATTTTTTTAACTGTAAAAAATGAATAGGAAAAATAGTTTTCGTTTTTCTTTCGAGCCCGAAAAACTGCCCGAATTGTAGACCTCTAAACTAGAAGACTGCCTTAAGGCTGGATCCTGAATTAGAAGGTCCGAAAAATCGTTTTATTTTTTGTTGTTTAAACCAATAGATAAACTATCCAAGAATATATTTACAAAGTTACAGGGGCCAATTGTAAATATTTTCGAAGATACAATGCCAAAAGCAGAGGAGCGATTGATATTCGATATTCATATTTCCTCCTAGTGAAAACTTCGAAGCACGTTCTCTCCAGTCTTCATTTTCACGATTATTCCAAATTGGCGTACGTGATAGCAAAAAAAACTAAACGACCTATTAAATCAAGCCAAAGTTTATTTTCTTCAGTGTGAAAATCTCTTCGAAGTAAATGAAAAAATCTCTTCAAAGTGAATTCAAATTAAAATTCAAGTGAGTTGAAAAAGTTTTTTTAAATAATTTTTATAGCACGTTAAAGTGTTTTTTAAACACATTTTTTTCAAACCCAAAAAAAGGTATAATTTCACGATTCCTTCAGCTTTTTCTTAATTCACCCAGAAGAAAAATATATGACAATTGAAAATTTGATTGGTTTATTTGGTTCAGTCAAGAATTACGAGCTGCATCTTTCCCGCCGATTGGAGACTGCAGTGGCAAGACGCACATGGAATAGGCTGACAAATGTGCAGTCATTTATTGTTTCATGTTGAATTTTTTTTTAATACATGCCAAATATACATGAAAATATACCTCAACGTTAACTGGGCTCACTTATTTTTTTCCTCCTAAACAAATTCCTGAAAAAAAACGCTTTTTTGGACCTTCTAATTCGCGCTCCCGCCTCGAGACGAGTTTTAACTACCATTCAAATTCATTCATCAGGAAATTCTAGTTTTCCCTATAAAAAACTAGTCGTAACGAAGGCTGGGAAAAAATGGGTTTTAGCTGTGACATTTATTGACATATTTTATGAAAAAAATTATTTTCTTTTGGTTCGCTTTCGAGTTCCGTCCTCAAACCGACCGGATGTGCTGATAGCCGACATTACATCCATGTAATGAGTTCAAAATATTCTTTCCCCATACGTATCGCAGCGGCGAGCCTCAGAGAAATCTCACAGACTGACAAAAAAGGTTTCGCTATATACCAGAAGGATGCCAATCGTAAACGCGTGTATCGCACATGCTTGTAATGTGCTATATACGCATCGCTGTGTGTCGAAGAGCGTTTTCCGTCCCTCGCGTGGACCGCCGAGGAGGGCACACACCGAACGATTCGATCCACTGCCGATTGTAAAAATAAACGGGCATTTATACCCCGATCTCACAAAGAGACCGGCACGACTTTGCTCTCCTCGATCTATTCCCGGCAGTATGTATATTCTTTTTCTCCTCCCTCTCTCTCACTCTATCTTTCTCTCTCTCTCTCTCTCTTTCCATTTCGCCCGCATATGCGCAAGATTTTTATATGCCCGGGTTTATTTCGTCGAATCGAGAGTTGATGCCCCCTAGCCCCCTTTGTGGCTCCTTTGGTACACGTAAATCGACCAAGTCACGATACGTTTGATCTCAATTTTATGGTAAGGCTTTGTGTAGAAGTGGTGAATTTTTTAATTATTTCTAATATTTCAATATATGTATATATATATATATATATATATATATATATATATATATATATATATATATATTTCAGGCTCCAGCCTTAATATGTGTGTATTTATATATAATGTTGCGAGCGGTCAAAAAATATTTAGAGGTTGCTCAAGTCTCCCTAAAATTCAAATATTCATTAAAAAATCGATTTTTTTTCATCCACTTCTCATCCAAGAATTTTACGCTTTCTAATTTTTAAATTAACCTCGTCAAAGCTCCAGCCGGCCAATGAATATTTAGTGATCGTTCAAGGTTTTCGAAATGCAGAATTTTCGCAAAAAAAATTAATCTCGCACGCACTATAATTCCTTGTAGCACAAAAACAATATAAACAGCGAAGTGTTATCTATTCTGAATAATTTATTATAATAATCTGTAACAGACACCAATTACACGATATGTATTATCATGTATTATTATGTTTTATTGTGTTATGGAGTTAAATTTATGAGTGAGAAGAGTAAAAAAGAGTTGGCGAAAATTGTAAATTTCGAAGTTCTTGAGCAACCACTAAATATCCATTGGCCGGCTAGAGGTGTCGCGAGGTTAATTTAAAAATTATAAAGCGTAAAATTCATGGGTGAGACGTGGACGAAAAAAAAATCGTTTTTTAATTGAAAATTTGAATTGTTGGAAGGCATGAACGACGTCTAAATATTTTTTGACCGCTGGCAGCTTTCGCGACGTTTTTTTTTTCTGTAAAGAAGATAATTAGATGGTGAGAAAAAGGAAATAAAAGAGCTCGAATATATATATATATATATATATATATATATATATATAAATATGAAAAATATTATAAATAATTTTAAAAACTCGTATATATTAGGTGAGTGAAAAAGTTCGTGGCGTTTTTCTCAATAGATCTATTGGGACCTTATATATATATATATATATATATATATATATATATATATATATATATATATATGGTGAATTTTTAAATTATTTCTAATACTTTCAATACATGTATATTTATTGAAAATATTATAAATGGTTAAAAAAATCGTCATATGTATTGAAATTCTTTGTATCCAAGCGAGTATTATTTTTGGAGATTGTGTCACTAGAATTTATATCGTTTCCTTCACGAATTTACGACGGAAAAACGACGTTCGCAAGTCTGACCAGGAGATAAAGTTCGATGCTCGAAGTCGTTTGGTTCATCGTCGTCGTTGTCGTCGTCGTTTGGCTTATTTATAGATTAATTTGTGACTAAGGGCCTCACGTTTTTGAGGGTCTACCCCCCCCCCCCCCCCTGGGTCTTTGGAGTGTATATTTACTTGGCTCGTTCGTTTCTCCCGTTCATCTCGTTGAGTATTAAGCGCATTTCCTTCGCCATCGGGATCGGCTCGTATAAGCCTCGTTCACGAACGGGGTAGAGGCTTCTGTTCTCCGGCCACTCTTCGACGCGAGAATCCGCCGAGAAAAAGAAAGGAAAAGCAAGCAAAGCAAAAAATAAGGAATAATGGCGGTCGAAGAGCGGAATTTTTATGGTTAAAGTCGTTTATACGATTGCGAGGAATGTTTCGACGAGATTTGAGGGAAGACTCTCGAGGCCCGACGATCGGTTTATTGTCGCGAAAACGATCACACCCGCGTCTCCTTCTCCGCATCAGACCGCTAAACTTCTCGATAATACATTCGTCTCCGAAATAAACCGCGATGTAATAGCATTGCGAGCAGCCACTCGCGAAAGCGCCCCTACCGATCCATAATCGTTAAATTGTTTCAAGGACCAAAACGAAATCGTGCCTAATTTCAACGTGTGTAGATAAACGAGAGTGGCGTCGCGTTCGTACGACGAAAAGCAAAAAAATACCTAAATTGCAGTGCTCGGAGACAAGGAACATCACTTTGGTGCCCGCCTTCGATTTTATTGAACCTCATGTATATGGGAGAGAAGTGAAAACTATTAGATAGGTTTTTTTTCATTGGCGGAAAATCGGTTTTAAGGGGCCGGAACCACCCACGAGAAACATCACTCAAATGTCCGCCTTCGGTTTCGTTGAAACTCAGTGTGTGATACAGCATTGAAAACTATTTGATGTTCATGCATTTTTTTGATAGGTTCATATTATAGATATCGATATAAAAGTTGTCACACTTAATACGTATAGTTTCGAAATACATTTAAAAAATTTTAATGTATTTATGTAACCCAAACAAACTTTAAACGCGTTTTTCTCAAAACAACGTTTTTCGACGGCTTGTTGATGAAATCTTCGAAACTACTGAACCGATCCGTCTAAAATGTTAACCACATATGCTTTACTACTACAGCTGTAACGCATATCAAGGATCTTTTTAAATTTTGATATTTACTATTTTTTGCCAAAAACAGTGAAAAAACACGTTTTTTTTTGTTTTTTCGAAAAATGTCCGCCATTTTGTTATTTTTGCATATATGAAAAATCGTATGATCGCTATAGCCATTAACATATTGAATCTCAAACCGTTTGATTGTTTGTTTCGGCTGATCAATCTCCGAGGTGGCATCAACAGCGCAGACCTACAATTTTTTAGGACATTTTTTTAACTACCATTTTGTATATAAATAGTGACTTAAATAAATAATTATTTTTTTGAAAGTATTTCAAACGTGTATTTATTAAGTGTAACAACTTTGATAACAACATCTGCAATATAAACCTATCAAAAAAATTGCCTTTTTTAGCGTCTAAAGTGAGAATACCCCTTAAAGGGAAAAACCACCCCTTGAAGAAAGGCGTGTCGAGGGGTGATTTTGCAGTTTCACCCACAAGCAGTCCATTGATCGGAATGAAACAAAAACCAACATTCTTCTGACATAAAACGATGAAAAATTCACTTAGAAGTACTTATTGAAAAAAAAATTACGGTGTACACGCCTTTCTTTAAGGGTGGTTTCACACCTTAAACCCGTTTTTCAATCAATAAAAAAAAATACGTATCGATTAGTTTCGAATGCTTTATCACATCTATAAATATCAACAAATTTGAAGACGGAAACTTCAGTGTTGTTCCTCGTTAGAGTAAAGCATGTCAAACGCTGACTTTGCAGTTTCAAATCAGAACGGAAAAGAAATGAGCGGCGATTGAGTGAAGACACTTATTTTTTACGTGATGCAAAAAAAATTGCGTTTTTATTACATTTCTCCATAGACATCATTGTATTTTCGCCCCCCCCCCCCTAAAGCTGAATTCGCCATTAATTTCTCCCGAAAACCTCAATTTCTATAAAAAATCTTCGAATGTGTATGGAGGCACGTTTTTTCGCGTTTAACCGCCGTATTTTTGAGCTTTCGATAAAAACTCCATGCTATTCGTAATCGGAGGAAAATTTTCCAACGGATAGACCCTTGAGATGGTGTGAAAGCAAGAAGAAAAAAATTCGGCTCTTTTGGCCACTTTTTCAAAATCGCCAGAACTCTGAAACATCTTAGGGGAGGTTTCAAAAGGATTTTGATAGACTTGGAGAATGCCACTTGATTCACCCCAACATCCCGATTAGTTTGCCCGGAAGGTGCACTTGAAAAATCACCGAAAAAAGGCAAACTATTGAAAAATTGAAAAAATCGATGGTCCGACTTTGAAATTCCGCCAAAAATCGAAACTTCATGAATCCACCGGGATTTTCTAGAGAAAACGATAACGAAGAGCTTGCGCACAGTGTGGAGTTCCAAATCTGACGATTCAGTGAAGAAACTTTTTTTTTGCCAAAATGCAAAAGAAAAATAGACTTTTAATATTTTCTTTATGAGTCTCTATCGATGTATTTTCACCCGCCTAATACAAATTTACCGTTCGTTTCTCCCGAAAAACCACAATTTTCATTAAATCGTCCCATATGTATAAAATGGGGTTTACCCCCTTAAGTTTGCGATCCGACAAAAATGAAAAAGATACGTAAACCTTAACTTTATCCCCCCTGCAAAGTGAAACCCATTCATTCGATGGCATCCACTCTTTTTGAATGTGAAGTAGAACAAAGAAAAATAGAGGGATGCTTCACCCCTCAACTTTTGCTGTTTTCAATATACCCATAGAAGATTTCTGATCGTTTTGCATTAGAAGAATTTTGGTTTCTGTTCTACTGAAATCGGTGAAGTGCTTGCGAGTAAAACTGCAAAATCAGCCCTTGATACCTTCACTCAAACCGATGGTCCCAGTCCTCAAAGGGGTGGTCCCAACCCTCCTTTTCCGCCGCCAAAAAAAACCTATCCAACAGTTTTTAACGCTCTACCATATACACGATTTTCAACTAAATCAAAGGCGAACACCAAAGTGATGTTCCTTGCGAGGGATCCATGAAAAACGATGACACGATAAAGATTCCCGTGCGATAAATAATTGCACGCAGCCTGGTAGAAACAGTATATTCGAGAAGTATCGCGAATAACGATAATGCGTGTTCCACCGTGCATTCGAAAAGCGCGCACGAGATATAGATGGAGCTCGACCGAGTCGTTAGGAAATTACACAACAATAAGCTCGATCTGGCATCACTGCCAGATATTTTTATTGTTATTGCAACGTTATGTGCCCTTAATGGGACTATTCTTAATGGGGTTTTAGGGCGGTGAACGCTGATATCATAGCAGTGTTTTCCTATATCTCTTCTCTATCGTCCTTTATCTATCACAATGTGCATATATATATATGTGTGTGTGTGCATAAGTAGATATGACCCCATCCTTTTATACAACCCCCAAAGTATTCAACGGCTTCGAGTGCCTTGTGTACCGCATGCTCCGTTTCTTCGCGGTCTTCCGTTTCTCTCTCTCTCTCTCTCTCTCTCTCTCTCTCTCTCTCTCCCTCCCTTTCTCCCGTTTTCTCGATCTTTCTACTTGTATTGGTACTCGGAGGAAAGGAGTCGAGGAGACGTTTCGTGAACGTGTGTGCGTGTAGTAAAGAGAACGAACTCGACTCCGAGGACTAACTACTTGCTAAGTCCTCAAGGTTTCAGGTCCTGAGGGGCGGAGGTTACGATCTTGTTGATTGCTGTAGTGCAGCTCCGCGTGTTCCACCGAACGGCGTGTATACTTGCTATGCATATATATATATACGTGCAGACAGGGGGAGAGGGCAATATGTCGCGACCATTGAGATTCCTACTTGGGGTGATAATTAGATGGGGCAAAAATTCGGAATTACTGACATCTGGACATTTGAAGGTTTCGAGGATAATCAAATCGACCTTGTGTCATTGATGGCGTGATGAGTGGCTTGGAATAGTAACTGAACACCAGGGACATGCTGGACAGAAATATCATCGGCCAAACGTCATCAATCACATCGAGGATATGAAGGAATTGATTAAGCACTGAAGGCATAGAGGAAGGAGTGAACATTTTTTGGAAGTCGTTACGGATGAATGATTTTTCGAGGATTTGAATTGTTGATCCAATGAAAGAACATCGATAAAAAATGTGCTCGTGTTGTGAAGTCCTCATTGCTAACCTCAAAACTGAATGACAGCTCGTTCAACCTTTCGTACTCATCTCATTTTTGTCCCTCTTTCTGTCTAATTTTCTCTCTCTCTCTCTCTCTCTCTCTCTCTCTCTCTCTCTCTCTCTATTCGTTCAGCACTTTCTCTCTCCGCTCGGAGAAAATCTCGAGTCACCCCGACGCGGATCCTCTTTATTACGACATTTAATTTCTGAGGAACGTGTTTCCATTACGAAATATTTCTGTATTTGTCTGCAAAGTTTCTCAAGAGTTTATGAGCAAACTCCGACGTTGGCTACGTGGAAGCTGCTACTCCTGCTGTGTTACTATATAGAAACGCTTTGCTGTTTGTCGGTTCTACCACTGTTTCTCCACAGAGTCTCTCTGTTCACTGTACATTGCTCTCGTCATCTCGTTCTCTCTCTCCCTCTCTCTCTTCCTCTCACTCACTTTCGCTACTCAAGCCCGTCGACTAAATCGGCACTCCGACCTACCACTCTCGAAGTGCTCTTCGTCACCAATTCCCCCCGCGTTGCCCTTCCTCCAATGCCTCTTGGTGTCCTACGTAACTATCACCCTGGCGAGAGCAAGATGTTTCTGCCAGAAGTGCAAACGCGAAAAAATCTTTTTCCCCCATCCCGACCTCGAGGACCGTTCGAAACTCGGAAAAATCAATTCTATGATCTCCAGTAATCTGCTACTCAGTGTGCTGAAAAAAAGGGAGAGACGTCATTGCGTTTTTGCAGAAACGATAGATGTTGGTTGCCCATTTTCAGGGGCTATACCAGTGTGACACTTAAAAAATCGATTTTTGTTTGCCTTTTTTGACAGTTTATACTTTCAAGAATATCCTGTCAACATTTAAAGGCCGTATCTCTAATCATTTTATCTTGCAAAAATCGATAGTTCAATCTTTAAACGCGTTTTTCTCGAAATGAGATTTTTCAAATTTGCTAAATGTCAGCAAATTTGAAAAATCTCAAAGAGCAATTATCCGATTTACTTGAAATTTGAACTGAGTACGCTTGAATATATTTACTCTACAATGACGTAGGATATTTTTGATTGGATGAAAATTGACAATTTGGCATTGAAAAAAACGACCATTTTATAGGCAAGAAAACAGACTTTTTTTCATAACTACGCCATTTTGTTAGATTTTGATATTTTTCGAATATCCTACGTCATTGTACAGGAAATACCTTCCAGTTTAACGACATTTTTCCTTTTTCGGTTTCAGCTACTCAATCGGCCGGAATCATGTCAGCAGTGAAGGAACTTTTTTTTTGGCGCTTCCGAAGGCGGCGCATAAGTCGCTTGGATCTCAATATTTTTCAATGAAAAAATTATGTAATATAGGTCAAATATAGCCAAATATATTCTTAATTTTCCGAAACATTTAATTGAGTACTTTTCTTCCAAAAAATTCCCGAAAATCACCCAAATTTTCAGCGCTCACACTGGTATAGCCCCTTCATCGACGATTCATCGATCTTGCATGCCAATCGTAATAGTTACAAATGGAAGCGAATACATGGTTTGGGGCACTGTGGATTCGCACTTTCGTGTACATGGGAGTCGACTTTATAAATCAGAGGGAGTTAGTACGTTAGCGCAGCTCAACTGTATACGTGTAGGTAGGAATATACGAGGAGGAAGAGATAGAAGTGCGAAAGAACTTTCGGCAAAGAGTGCTGTACGTTTCCTAGACGTTTTTGGCCTTTTGTTTGCGAGTGAAAGCAAGAAAGAGAAAGAGCAACTTCCGACGTCACGGGGATTTGAAAGACGATCCTGGATTTTCCACTTTTCTCATTGTCGCCTCGAGTTTTGGCACACATCGAGTTCAGCAAGATTCGCTAGCGGAGAGTACGAGGGAGTTGGGCCTTGCGCCCTAGCGGAAGATTGGCGAGCAGCCAATAGACATCTTAAGTATAATCAAACGATATCGCCACCCTGTGCTATCGCCATGCTATCGTTTCTCCAGCCACAATGATACACTTTTCACCCTCGATGGCAAACACATCGCAACTTTGAAAAATGTATCTCGGCCCTTTCTCGAGGCGCGACTCGATTTTATCGCAAAATTGCTTTTTTTCGGAAGCTTCGAGAGGGGAAAACAGTACGTTCCGTTTGTTTCCAACCGGCGCTCGCTAAAGAGAAAGACCTACTCGACACGCGGATAGAGAAGTTCGAAAAGGTTTGAATCGACGTACGCTGTTGTTTTCCATCGTAATTGCTTTGTTCTCAGCATTGTTGCAGTACTCTCCATGGTAGAGGGGACGTGGAAAAAGCTAACGGTAAGTGTATTCCGTACCTAATTAAACGTTAGGTGAAGGAGTATTTCGGTGACGAGGGAGCCGACAATTTGAGCCTATCCAAGAGACAGTTGGAAGAGGCAGCCATGCGCGTCAAAACTCTTCCAATGTCCAGCCTCGTACGTTGATATACATACGCACTCGTACTAAAAGCACCATAGTCCTTGCACACACGGAGGCCCTCTCACGTAGGGTCGCTTCGTTCCCGCACACTCACTCACCTGACCCATCCAGGAGGACAACGCGAGAGTATTAACCGAGCTACGTGCACATACGTGTGTATCGTTCGGGGTTGAACTCTTAAAATGTTATGACGTGGAACTCATGATTTCATGGAACATTTAATCACTATATTGGTAAATAGCCGAAACTCCAGGGGTTCCCAAAGGACTTACGAGCGTGGGCAGCTCAACCGAACAAATCTCGTGCCTCCGAACATCATTCGGCCGAAATGTTGTCCAGTGATGATCATTTTTTTTTCTCCCCGTCTTTAGCCAATACGTGACATGACAAACGGAATTATACGCGAAACGCGTTTCACGGATCGGTAGCTGAGAGCGATCATTTTTGGACACCAGTTTACATTGCATAAATTATTGTTGTTGGCCGTGCAGGCCTGAGAGCAGCGGCGAATGTGTGAGTGCAAAGTTTCGTTCTGATATTAGTGAAGCTTCAGCCATGTCGTAAAAGTAGTCACGATAACCGCGTACGACAGAGGCTGAGCACCTCCCTGGATCTGCTCTCTGGCCTCCATCCACCACCACACACACTCTCTCTCTCTCTCTTCCTTTATCTCCATCCCTGCCGTTGAGGTACCCGAGGCAAGCAGCCAGAGGATGTAGCAGGAAGAGCGAACTCATCGGGAAGTCTCTCACGACGAGTTTGGTCTTGGACCTGGGCTGCCGAAGCGAACGGAGGCGCGACGGGATTCGAGGAGTGGGGCCAAGTTGGAACAAGGGACGGAGAAGGGTGTGTACCAATTATACAGACAACTATTGTGCGGCTCTCATTAAACGACGCCAACAAATTCGATTACTTCTCGTTCCAAATTTCGCCTCTATATTCCTCCTCTTGCCGAGCACAGTTCACCTCGAAGGCCGAGTATGTTGGAGGCCTCGAGGTACGAGGATGGAGGGTGGAGTACAACCCAGACCATTTTACCCAGCTCCATACACATATACCTACCCTCGAACAACGTTTTCTCTTCGTTGCGGCTCTCCCCTACCTCTTCGTCTCTTTCCCCAGTCCTGAATTTATTTTACGACTAAACAGAAAATTAGTGAGCCTTTGGGTTTGCGGTATTTGGACCCGTTTGCCCATGTACATCTGCCATAACAGGCGACTCGACTCACCCTCTCAAAAGTGTCGAGAATTTGGATCGACCGAATTGGAAGAAGAATCGGCAAGAAACGTCGTCCGTGAAATTGACCGATGACCGTAGCTACCAGGCATCTGATGAGGAAGATTCAGGCCTGGTTGCGGACCGGACACCAAAGCTCTTTTGACCAGCACGTGTACACTTGTATGGATATATGTATCCTCGACGATGTAGAAAGTTTAATGACTTTTTGTTAATTAACGCCTGGCGCGCCACTGGACAGGCTTAGCCCCCCCGACCCCCTCACTCTGTCCGCGAATTCACGTGCACACGTGTACGTACATGCATATCGCATGACCGACCAGCTTGCTGTATATGATGTCCTATCGTTAGTTGCATGTGGGAGTTGACCATCGGACACGATAACCCGTTCGTTTGTATACGCATATATATATATATATATCTGAGCGTGTGCAGTGTTCACACGTAAACCGAAATCAAAACGTGTGTGTTCGTGGGTTATTTGTGTACTCGAGTGGCGGCAAGCAGCAACGGATGCTTATACGCACCGGACCGCGCCGCGCGAAACAATTTGCCAGTCGATAAATTTTTATAGAAGGGCACGACCAGCCAACAGCAACCCCGATACCACGTATACCTACGTAATACCGTTCCTACGGTATTCCTCCGGTGCTGGCACTGCCGCTGGAAGGATGGGGTCCGAGGGATGAGGGAGGGTGGGCAACACACAGTCCGTAGGGCTATGGTCCAGCTTTCGGGCGCGCGCGCGAAACGGAATTGAATCGATGTATTTATGCGTCGTTTACGGGAATGGGGAAGCGTTAGAGAGTTGGCACTCGTGTAATTGCAACGCTACCGCCTCCCAGTACCTTTGCGAAACTAGTGTACCGTTGCAACGTGCGCTGGTGCAACGCGTATACAGGCGCAACGAGTAGGCGAAACGATGAAAATTCTCGGCGTTATACGAGGAGGTAGGGGTTGCCGAAACGCTGGGCGCATCCCCTCTGGGTGCAACGACAACCCTGCGCACCCGAATCATCCCCGGTCTCTCATCATGAAGCTCAATCCACCCGAAACTTATTTATTCGTACGGCTAACCCTTCCGGCGTTCTCCCTCCCGCTCTCGCGGGAATTATTGCTGTCGTCACGATCATTGGGAACAATCGGGCTTTATTGCCGCATGGATTTATCGCGAATCACTTGGTAAATGTCAGGAGAAAAAAGATGGCGCAGCCGTTTGCAATCACCTCAACTCAAATGTCAATGAATACAGGCCGCTTGACGCGTCAATGGAAAGGATTGGACGGGGCTGGAACGAGTGGTCCATACCCGATTGCGTCTGTTGCAACTGGAGGAAAATTCACTATGCACCTGGGCTTGGAGATGTTCGAAGTGGAGCAAAGATACCGTTCAATGACGCGTTCCCAAACGACCCGACGTTTCATTGCGGCATGAATTGATCGAAGGCTCCGGTGAACTTTTCCATTCGAAGCCCATTGAACTTTCAACTATGGCCGCGTATACCGCCGGGAACGATAAAACAAAAAGTCGACATTCTGTCGGAGTTGAGGGCGCTTCCGGAATCGTTTCGGGTGTACCTCCGAACAGTCCGCACCTTTGAATAATTTACAACTTCGTATACTTGTGTATTTTGACTCGCTGATCACGAATATGATAGTGAACATACCCACAAATTTTATTTTCAAGGTCAAAACTAAAAAAACGGTTTTTTGTAATTTTTCTATTTTATTTTAACAAATATTGATTTTAAAGAATAATGTCTTCTACAAAAGTTATAGCATATTAAATGACTAATAATTTATATTCTATGCAGGTTTCGTCTAAAACCATTATTTTCCAAGAAAAATGGGATAATACTCCAATGAGTATATTTTGCTGAACTCTATTAGTTTCAATGTTATGTACTTACGCACTTTGCCACGGGGAGGTTACAGTTTAGTCTTTGAAGTGCATATTTTGTTTGCTTTTTTGTATTCTCTTCTATTTTTGGCTTCTTCTGTATTTTTTATTTTGGTCTTTTTTGTGTGTTATGTTGTTTTCTGTTATTTTTTGTGATTTTAGTGTTATGTAGGAAAATATTGAAGGTTAAGCAATATAAAAACGAAAAACTTATATGGCTTTGCCGGGATAGCAAATTTTAAGATCGGCGATAAATTGTGTGAAAGGATCTATGTTTAATTTTTTACACAGCGGCGCCACAAAAATTCGCAAAGATGGTCGGCAAGATTATTTTTCGAACTCCTCCTCGTGTTAGAGAGCGACGCATCAAACGCCCATCCAAGGTGCCCAACAAACCCACCCCAGTGTTCTACGCACCCCACGATTCCACACACCCATCCGAGGTGCCCTGCGCCCACCCCAGTGAACTGCACACCCCACGATTCAACATACCCAAGTTTGTTTGGGTTTGTTTTGATTGCTGTTTGTGTTTATTTGGGCCCATATGCAGTAAAGTGCGTAAATAGATAATATCGAAACTAATGGAGTTTAGCAAAATACACTTATTGGAGCATTATCCCATTTTTCTTGGAAAATAATGAGTTCGGACAAAATTTGTGTGAAACATAAATTATCAGTCTTTTGACGAGCTACAACTTTCGTAGAAGACATTTTCCTCTACGATCAACATTTGTTAAAATAAAATAGAAAAACTAGAAAAAAAAACGTTTTTTTTTCAGTTTCGATCTTGAAAATCGAATTTGCGGGTTTTGTAACTATCATATTTGTGATCAGCGAGTCAAAAGACACAAGTACACGAAGTTATACATTATTCGGAGGTGTGGGCTTTTCGGAAGTTTATCCATCGTTTCTTTTGACGCCTAGTCTTTGAGGAGATATTGGAATAATGTGGCGCATGGCTCACCGTATTTCATTCCTGAATGTACTGCAATTGATTATTCGACGGAACTCCTCATCTTAGTTGCAAAATGATAAGTAACCTATTACTAGCCGCAACCTGAGATTTTTTGTCAACCAAAGAGACCCAACGCAATGGCCACCGAGAGACTGCAAAAGGAAATATACGCGACTTACCCTACGAAGACCACATGCGTGGAACGTCTTTGTGCGTGTCAACAGTGCTAGGACGAAGTGAAGGCGGCAGAAGTCGTCCGGATAGATTGACAAGTGAAAAAGACCTGGAATGAGAAACATTGAGATGCGAAACATTGGTAACCGAGCAAAGGTATAGGAAAAGCATCTGGGTTTCCCCCGGTGTCCTTGGGAGAGGAACGAGGGAGATTTTCACGGGGTACGTCGACGTAGCGCAAACTGTGCTGTTGCTACCGTGAGACGCAGGGGTGAGTAGGTTGACGGTGGAAAAGCGAGGAACAGAGGGTGGCCCGGGTGAGGGT
This sequence comes from Ophion ellenae, assembly GCA_963210295.1. Lineage (NCBI taxonomy): Eukaryota > Metazoa > Arthropoda > Insecta > Hymenoptera > Ichneumonidae > Ophion > Ophion ellenae. The sequence continues at coordinate 21,608,889 of OY723393.1, read as the reverse complement.
AGGTGAGGGTGGAAGTAAAGAGGCAATATAGGAGAAAGCTTATTATTGGAGTTCGTTGCTATGGTAGAAGAGAACAAAATCCAGAGGCGAGGCAGTGATTGCTGTTTCCAATTGAACTCTCGTGCTTCGGAGTGTGCGGCGAGAGAGTACGCTCCACCTGAATGAACGAGCTAGCGGAAAATAATCAAGCTTCGCCCGGAGCCACTATCCAGAAGCGTATTACAGCTATAGAATGCCACCGTGGATATCTATACCCAGAGGTTGTACAACGACCTGTTCCCAGTAAACCCTCTTGATGCCCCTGAGAAGCTTTCCCTCATTTCAAACCGTACACCACATTGGTTTGTCAGCTGTGCCCAATCGGGAGGGCAATTTCTTCGCTATCGCTTCTTTCATCTACCACCAACGTTCAAAGATGACTTCAAGGATCATCAGTTCGATCATTTCAATCTGAAAGACTATTTGGTGGGAAAAAAAGGTTCGATCGATTCCATCACCCACCTGGGAGGGAATCATATCAAAAGTGAGTACTGGAACCGGTCTAGGGAAAATGATGCCCAGATTACTCGACAGCGCGATAGACTGATCGGGGTACGTGTCACGGCATCTTGGGCACATTCGGCATCGAGCATGTTGCCTCTTCGAAGAGTACGTGCAAAAGCTGCCACGTTGAATCAATCCGTCTATGGCCGTTTCCCCGGCACACGCGGAGTCACCCGCTTTTACGGAGGGATAGGACACATCCTCGGCATATAAGTGGCTGGGCATAAGGAGGTAGTTGTCGAGTGATGGGGTAGAGCCCGGGCTTTCCTGGGCCGTCGCGACGAGCAGAAAGACACCGAGGAACGAAAAGGGGATGTTCAAAACGAGATGGAAGTCGTACGTAGAGGGGTGAAGGCAGGTGGGGTGAAGGGTTCGTATACGTCGAGAAGCGCAAGCGGGGTAGTACTCATCCGTTGCAGTGCTGCAACTAATGAGACATCGCTAAAGGGCACAGGGGATAGAGATGGTAGTCGTCAGTACCGGGGGAGAATCCGAGGGAAGGCGTTGGAAAGAGGGATAGGCACGCCGGTGGGCGCTCCAGCGCACAAGGCACATGAGGACATAGCTCAGCTGCGTAGAAGTGAGGGCAGGCGATACACTTCACCTGAGACCCGTTGCAGACGGTGCGGGAGATAGAGGATACCGTAGACGACGACGAAGCCTACGACTGTGACGACGACGACGTTGAGGTGGAAGAGCGCGGGAACTGCGCTCAGGCACAATTAAAACTGACGCTCCTAATGGCAAGTCAAACGCCGACGGGCTCGAGAGATTCTTGACTTTCCAATGAAGCGATTGTTTCATATTCGCTCGGTGTTCGCTCATCCTCATTCTCCTCGCTCTCTTACTCTTCGCCGTCGTATACTCTTCATGCACGACCTTCTCATCCAGAACCGACGTATTCTCATCCCCCTTCGCCATCGTGCTCATCCCTCAACTCCACCTCTATGAATACTACATATGACGTGTATGGCTCTATAATATCGCGGGGGAAGATGAGTCAAAGTCAAAAAGCAAAGTGGAATGGAAAGCGGACTTTCCTAGCTGCTGAGCTATGTCAGCCCTGATCATCAATTTTTACCCAACTCTCACGCTGATTATCGAAAACCACCTGTCCATAGCTTAACACCTATCAGGGTGATTCGATCAATCGACTGATAAAACGTTGCCAAACAATCTGCATCTCCGTAAAGCGTCTAAGATGCTGAGGGAAAGGCAACGAGCGATCCATTGGAAGCGCCAACAGCCCATGGAAATCCAAAGGCGTCGAGCGTTCGTCCCAATAGTACACGCCGGGTACTCGCGAATAGGTCTGATGTAGTGTCTGTCGTTGACAGACGCGTGAGAAGACGAGAACCCTCATCGGATCTTGCGCGCTACACGCGCAGAGCTTCCGAATCCGTTCCCACTCGTTCAACTTCGAAGGACCTCGTTGGACGTCAGTGCGCGCCAACGTAGCTCGGGATATTCGGCAATCTCGGATGGCACTTGAGTCCTTGCCGAGTACCGTCGCCACGTTTGAGTACGTATAGTGAGGCTCGAAACGTCCTTCAAGTAATCTGGATGAGCTTGAATCATCGGCTCGGATATGATTCGTCGAGGAACACACAGCGTTTATCGGCAAAACGTCGCTCAACATCTATTTTCCAAAGGTAGACAACGAGGCGTACGTGGATGAGAGGAGCAAGCGATGTACATTGTTTCGTGTCACATGTGAACAGAAATGATCCAACGGAAGTCCAACGATGGCAGTTCGGCTCGGTGGAGTGGAGGCATCCAAATGACCAGCACAGACGACTCTCAACGACGCGGCGAACAACGCGTATGACATGAACCAGTATTTACGACGTGTTGAAGGGGTCAAGAGTCTCCGGGGCTCGCTAATAGTCGTTGGCAGTCTCTCCGGTCACTCCTCGCCACAGTGACCATTATCGCCGGGCGATTACCCATTCTTTCAGAATTAGCAGGAGCAGCCGGCATCCGCGCGGACTTTGAATGAGGCAACAAACCTAAAATAAAAGACTCCGCGAATGTATGTAAGCACGCGCCCATCTGCACATACGTCTTCTCGCGAGAAAAGGCCCGTAACAGGAACGGGGGAGGGGGGAGCGAGATGGAATGGGGCAATATGGAATATAAGTGAGGGAGAGAGCGGTGGTCCAGTGGAGATGCCATCCTTTCACCGAGCCAGACTCTCCACACTGTACAAACAAAGCGTGCTGAGCCTTAGTCGCCGGTAGGTTTACGGCTATTCCTTAATTGCAAGGGTATCGCTTTTGTACTTCCGTATAATAACCTCCTTCCTGGCGACCTCGACCATTAGCCCCGCTGCGAACGAAGGAATTGCCGCTGCTGCTGATGGCGAAGGCTTCTTGCCCCCCGGACTTTGACACCCTAGCTTCCTCAACTCTTCTCTTCGTACGTTCGTCATCGTGTACGGCGAAGCAGAATGCGCGCGACCGGTGGCTCTATGGCTGGATAACATCGGTGAAAACTTGCGGAAGTTCCTTCTGGATTAGGTCGGAGGTTACTTCTCCAACAAACACCACGATTGTTTTCCATGCTGAATTATTTCTTTTTGTTTTAGACTACTCCAGTCTTCTTCTACTCTCTGAAACGAACCAAAGACTCTTCCTTCCAATTCTCATCTCTCCTCTCCATCGTTCTCTCTCTCTCTCTCTCTCTCTCTCTCTCTCTCTCTCATCCTCTCCCTCTCTCTTTTGCAAGCCTCGACACCCACCCAACTTGTCCTAACGTATATAAACCCAGCAGGTATACCCTTTCGTCGACTAATGAGGAGCAAATCTCAAGATAACTGCGCGAGCACGCGCCCCGTGGGCGTTCATCATACCTAAGCTGTATACACGAGGCGATGAGCGCAACGGACCGCTTGGAAAAGTGCAGTTATAATTGCCCGCGGTGATGAGGACCGGAGCAAACATTGCTTTTTATCCTGGATACTCTTTCCTCTGGATGCGCCTCGGTCTCTTCCCTTCCCCCCTGTCCCTGCCTCAACATTTTTCTCCGCTAATTCGACGTTGATAACTTTTCCCAAACGATTTGTAAACTTTGCGGAAATTATCATTCCCAGCTTCCCCAAGAGCATCTTTTTCTCGAAGCAGCGGAAGTACCGCTCCATTCTTCTCCGTTTTCTACGGCAAAAGCTCTGCAGCTCGTTTGATTCGAATTGCGCGGAAACGAGGATCGAGTTTGGGTCTGGATCAGTACCGCGCGTTCTTCACAGCCCTCCAGGTGCGTCATCATAGTCAAAGAAGGTGCGTCATCGAAGGCAAGTGTGCGTCAGGTTGGATTTATGCAAGCTCCGACTGTACGAGCATTCCGGACGTCTCCATGTCCCCGCGGATATCAGCTCAAGTGTTGTTCTACTTAACAAGCCTTTGCCTATTGTGCTCGCGGGGGGTGACGACGAGGGCATCGGGTCTACATGCTTAAAAGGAAACCAAAAATGGGGACAAGTAGCCGCGAGCCCCCACCGCCCGGAGGTTTTTCGCGTGAAAAGTAGAATGGGATGGTTACTCGGCGCCACAGCCGTGCCAAGGGATGGAAGGGCACGCGAATACATTTGTACGACACGTCTAGGTGTGAGAATCAGTGGAATCATCGTGACACCTCGGGGGCTCTCTCTCTCGCTCGTATCGCGTGCTTTTTTAACTCACGAGCCCCATTCGTGAGCTTGTCATCTCGTCGTGTGCAAGCGAACAATAACAAACAGTACTAATGAGGCTCTTCAATAGGAAGGAAAGAAAGCATCGCTACCGCGCAACGGTACGCGCGGCGAAAGGGGTGTCCATGTCAACCGACAAAGTCCCTTCAAAGCTCCCACGACTCTCTCACTTGGCGAACACTTTGACTTTTCCACGTACATCGCGTCATCGAAAAAAAAACAAATGGAAGACGAGAAGAAAAAATAGCTACTCTCGACACGTTGAGATCTATACGCGCCCTGTTTTGCGAGACGCTGGAATTGCTACGTCTCTTTCTCTTCGTCTTTTTTGCCCCCGTCAAACGACGTCCGGTGCAACGACGTGCAACGACGAGGGAAAATTCGAAAAACGCCAAGGGCGAAGATTCTCATAGCTAGGAAGGAAAAATTTGAGCAGTCGGGAAAAAGAATCAAATAAACGGAACGGGGTCAAGAGTCCGTAAACGTTTGGACGGGCCGAGAGGCAACGGAATTTCTAGTTTGTCCTTCGAAAGTGAAGAAAGGGAAGGGTGGAAAAACGCTGAGCCATCGGTTCAAACGGCATTGCGAATGTGTCCAAACTCCCTTCCCTTTACCTTACTTCGTGCTCGAATAAAAATGCAACTAATTGGTCTCCCTCTCTTCTCGCGAAAGAGACTTTCGTCCGACGGTTGTTTTTTTCGTCGCGAATGAGAACGAGCGAGATGGTTGGATTTCGTACAACGGAAAGAAAGTCTTGGTGGAAGGAAAAGTCCGAGATAAAATCCGTGGACGGAGGAGCAAAGACAGAGAGAGAGAGAGAGAGAGAGAGAGGGAGAGAAAAGGACCTGAGGAAAGGCATGCCTTCTTGTATCTAGAATTCTGGAGCATGTTGTATGCCGTGGACGTCAAGTGTGTGTGCCCCCCCCCCCCCGCACTCCCAACGAACTCGCCGGTAGGCTCGACGAGAGAATAGTTGGCTCCACTTCACAAGAGCTATACGAGGAGCTATGTACGGTCGTTCTTTTTTTAGAGATATGCAAACGAAAAATTAGAACGTAGTGATGAGGTAAAGTCAGTCGTGCAGTCGAGTCCCTGCGATGACTTATTCTTGGACGCCCCGAGACACATCACGAAAAACGAGAGAGAGAAAAATAACAAGCGATCGATAATACACTTGATGAGATTAATTTAGATTCCAGAACGCGATGTTCCAAGTCGACAATTCAAATGTCAAATCCACCGTTGTCAATCAAGGAGGTTGGAGCGTTGGTTGGACCAAGATTTAAGAGAAAATAAAAATATATGTTATTGTCTAGACTATACTGAGTCTTGACGAATTTTCCGAATTTTTTTCGACACAAAACACCGGAGATAAAAAATAGTTTAATGTGTGTAACTTTGCGTGTGGTTGGATGGGCCAGAGGTTCACGCTACGGGTGATGTAATTTTTTTGGCGATTTAGCATTAAGATAAAACATTTCTAACAATGGTTTAACGCAAATTAAACCTTTTTAAATATTTAGAGAAAAAAAACCCGTCTTGTTCATCGTAAACCATATATGTTGAATATTGAACCATCAAGGATTGATAAAAGTCTACGAATCTTGGCTGGCGAATGAAGAGCATTGCTGCCAATCTGAATGTCCACGAAGTTGCCGTACTTCGGCAATACTTAATATTAATTAATGGTCATAATAAAGAATCTCGTGAGACGATTACAATTGGGCATAATTATAAATGACTCAAAATTTAATTCTGCGTTGTATAAAATATTCACAGATGCAGTTTTTTTCATAATAATCGTCGATAATGTTATACTTTCTCAAGTTGGCAGTAACACAAAAGTTTTTCTTATTCACGTAATAAAAATATGAAAATGCATGTTTTTGCCTTTTAATTATATATTTTATTAAAAATTAGCATCTACAGAATAACTCTATACCTCGGTGCATTTTTTTAATGTTCATTGAAGAAAAAATGCACAAGCCGTCATTTGACTCAATTGGAACGCTCCAACCTCCTTAAGGGGTCTTCTCACTTTGGACGCCAGAAAAGGCAATTTTCATGAATTTTTTTCATAGGTTTATATTATAGATATTGATATAAAAATTATTACACTTAATAAATGCACTTCCCAAATACATTTTGAAGAAAATATTATTTATTTAAGTCTCTTTTTATAGACGAAAAAAGTAGCAAAAAATGTCCTTAAAAAAGTGTAGATCTGCGCTGTTGATAAAATCTCGGAGACGGATCATCCGAAACAAATGCTGAGCTAATCAAACGGTTTTAGATTTCAGTATGTTAATGGCTATAGCGCATATCATACGATTTTTTATATATGCAAAAATAACAAAATGGCGGACATTTTTCGAAAAAAAACAAAAAAATCGTGTTTTTTTTCAGCGTTTTTGGCAAAATAAAAAGTAAATATCGAAATTTAAAAAAATCCTTGAAGAATTTATCAACAAACCGTCGAAAAACGTTGTTTCGAGGCAAACGCGTTTAAAGTGTGTTTGGGTTCCATAAATACATTAAATTATTTTTTAAATGTCTTTAATAAGTGTAACAACTTTCATATCAATATCTTTAATATAAACCACTCAAAAAAATGTATGAAAATTGCTTTGTCAGCGTCTAAACTGAGAAGACCCCTTAAGCCAAGCATCGACCGTCATCCAATCATCGCGTTCCTGTGAAACTTCTCGAAATACAAACCCAAATATTCTCCTCACCCGTCGTAAATACCTCGGCCCAAAAATTTGATTTCGCCGCTCCGATAAGACTCGCGGCAAATTACTGCTCATCCTATCAACCGACCCTCATCTGCGACACCACCGAAGACTCTATCGAACCCGAGAAAAAAAAAACTGCACAACTTAACGCGAGATGAATGAAGTTCATCTTCATTCATCTCAAAGTTTCAAGGATGCATTTATCCAGAGGGAGTACACTTCCCGATAGGTTCGAGGGACCCGACGAGAGATCGACGATCACGAGACGGTAATTTTACCCCCCCCCCCCCCCCCCCCCCCGCTGTTATCGCAACACTTTCGACAAGATTTATCCTTTTTCGGGGGGTGTGGAAGAGAGTAAAGCTCGCATTATAGATCGTTCAATGCGCGGATAGACTTAACAATACACAAAAGCCGTTGTATGTTGGGGGGGGGGGGGGGCAAACGGGGCAGGGGTGGGGGTAAGGTGATGAGGGCTCGGTTGGTCCTGTGTATCGGGTAAACCGGGGGACACGGGCGGGAGTTAATAGGACCTCATTGTTACGGGAAGGAAATTCGATAATCGCTCGGCACACACAGCGAACGAGCTTGTTCTCGCGAACGTTCAACGTGTTGTATGTAAGATATATATATATATATATATATATATATATATATATATATATATATATATATATATATATATATATATATATATATATTCCTCTGATGCTTCTTGTTGCTTTGCCTCCTGCTTATATATACGTCGAGGAAGAAACGAAAGAGAGAGAGGGAGAGGGCGAGAGTAAGAAAGAAGGGTGGGGGGAGGGTGAAGGGTAGCAAGAGGTTGTAAAGCGCGAGAACCTTGGAGAACTTTGACTAAACGCCTGCACGCTTCCTTAACCTCCCATTAATCAATATTACATAGCCGAAAATGCGTTCCTTTGTTTATCGACTCGCGCTCCTAATAGGTTTTCCGAAAGGGCGCGAGTGGGATGAAGGGCCGAGGAGCGAGGCAAAATGCTCAAACATATAGCGGCACCTCGTCGATGACGCGAGACGCTGCGCGACCTGCAAAAAGGAGATCGACGCCTGGAGCATTCGCGTTAGCGCCATCGTACTCTTATGCGCGAAAAGCTCACTCCTTCTCCTCCTCTGCTCGAAGCTTCTCGCTCTATCGAATCTCTGCTGACGTCTTCGAAAATTCTAAATTGCTACGCCCAACCCTCGCTCTCGCGACTCTCCGATTCACGGCGACGCCGAACAATTTTCCTATCCTCGGGCTTGCGATAAGCTGCGCACTCGAGGAGACCCGCGAATTAAAATGTCTCGGGCAATATTTGCCCTGCTGGTGCATAGGGCTGGGATGAAAACAACGGGAGTTCGATTTATGTGTGTGAGTGGGAAATCAATTTTTGGTCGATTCGTGGGAGGTGAAGCTTGAGCCAGCGAACCTCTGCATTTTCGGAAACTTGCCCGAGACGAAAGGCGTTTGTTCATGAGCACACTGCGAGATGTGCGTGGTGTGCTCAATCATGTTTTGACTATGTTTTATATTTCCTTGAGGGGACAATAAATTTATTCTATGAGCAATATATGAGCAGTTCAAACAAAATTTTTCACTGAAAATTCATTTCTTAAGTTCAAATACCTTCAACTTTTGAATAAAACAATATTTGTTTAATTCCGTGGGTACTTCACTAGGTATTCTAATGAAGATTGACGAGAATTTTTGTTTTTCGTTCTAGGCAAAAAATTGTGGATGCCTAATGCCACGCCGCGGAACACCTAAAAAAAGATAACAAAAGAAAATATTAGTAGTCGGCCATTTTGTAGATCGAAAAAAAAATATACATATATTTTCTAACAGCTTGATATTCATACTAAATATATGTGTAATTACTTTTATGAGTAAATCACTTTTTCATACGAAAAAAAAATTGTTAAATTCGCACATGATTTTATACCCGTTACTGTGGCCTAAGGCTTTAAATTTTTATCGCGAAAACCGTGGGACTTTCACTAAACTGAAATTCCAACATAGGTATAGAAGGACATAATCCACCTATCGACAGTTGCAGGATTATCCATTCACAACAGCATACCCTGTATATGTATATATATATATATATATATATATACACACACACACACACACACACACACACACACACATAAATATAACAATAAATAAATATAGATTTTAATCAATAATACTAATGTCAACAAAGTATTATATAATAATGATAACAACATTATTAACAATAATAATAATAAATAATAAATAAAAATTGATTATAATTGATTTATAAAAAAAATAACTATTGGCATCACCGTTTTCGATGGAACAGTCAATTTTCTCGATCCTCCCGCAATTCGGTACATCACGATTCGCATTATACGTGAAATTTGGTCTCGCGGACGCGCGCACGCGATACGCCGGAGAAGAGAATGGCGCAGCCGCGCCCAACAAAGAAATTTCATACTTCGCGATAATTATCTTTCTTTCGCGGGGATATAGCACTCTGCGGTTATTCAGAGTTTTCGCAATGCAAAAGAAGGGTCTCTCCGTCTCCCCCCTCTCTCTCTCTCTCTCTCTCTCCGTCTCTGTCTCTCTCTCTCGCTCCCTCGCGCTGCCTCACCGCTACCGAAATTGCAGCTATAGATTAACGAAGGTAGTGGTGTGTTGCATAGACGCGAGATCAGCAACGAAAGCCCACCCGCGCGCTCGTCATCTCTTGCGCGAATCGCGAGCGCCAGTGAGCAATTCGCGGCTCTTAGCGCTGATGATGCGCTGATGAGAGGCTGGCGAGAGCGAGATGTAAAATGGGAGCAGTGTGCACATAGACGCGCCGTAGTTCTGGTGTACAACTAACGAAAACGCCAAAAGCAAATGAAATATTGCCAAATTCAGGCCAATTACCGGATAAACGTACCAATTTAGTATTTAATTATGCCAAAGAGAGGGGGCAAGGGAGGAGGGTGGGGGTCGGCGGCGCGGAAAAGCACACGGGAGTGCGGCTACGAGCGGGGGGGGGGGGGGTGAAGCAAAACGGTGGTGGCGCGTTAATGACGGTAATGCAAAAGCAACTCGCTGCCGATGATAAAATGCGGAGGGTCTCGGACGAGGGAATGATGACGTACATGTATATGAGGAAAGGCGGTTTTGAAGACATTCCACTTTGAAGACGCTCCGCACGAGTCCCAAACAAACCCACACTCAACGTCGTGGCAGACCCAACGTCTTTGATGTCACTTTTGGATTCATCTACACTGACAGAGAAGTTCTATTGGTATTAACTAGATACGTCTATTTGATTTTTTTTTTAATTTGTCAGATATTTCGTGGAATCAAATTTTCATGTTGCATTTCATTGCTGGAATTATTTATTTTAAATATATTTATTTATCAAAATCAGGATCTATTCAATATCTTCTTATAACTGAAGCTTTTATTTATTCCTAATAAATCTGAGATTCGGTTTAAACTGTTCGAAAAAAAATTTAGTAGAATTCTCTAAATGCATCTAATGCATTTTTTAAATTTAAGTTTAATAAAATTTTCGTAGAGTCGAATATTTTTCTATTTCATTGAATTAACGGTCTGTCTATATTGCAAGACACACATCAAAGGGGGCCGGCACAAGAGGGGCAAAAGTTTCGGGCCACCCTATTTTCCGTGGATATAGCATAGAAATACGATGATACGGGAAATACAAACGAGTGATGACACTTATAATTGGCGTCGAGATTCTTGATATTTAAAAAAAATGTGGTATAAACAGTAATATCACTCTCAGGGTGATTCGTTTCAGGGCAACTTTTTTTTTTGACCCATCGTGCCCGAAAACCTTTAGTTGGTACCCAAAAACAAACTTTCGTGAAAGGGGGGTGTTGTCAAAAAATATTTAGAGGTCGCGAATCAAAATTGAAGGTTTCCCATTTGATTAACATTGAAAAAAATGTTTTTCTCATTATTAGTGTTACCATTCCGCGAATTTTGATATCGCGATATTTTCCAAGTGGGTTCTCATAGGAAATATGATACTCCACAATAAAGTTCATTGAGCCATGGCCGGAAATTCAACCGTTTCAGCGGCATCATTATTTCAAGTGAATATTGTGAAAAATATCTATTCAAACGACTGTAACGCCTAAGCTATTAGATATATCGAAAAAAAATCAGATGAGAACTTTGTAGAAAAAGTAATTTTCTACAATAAAGTCTTATAAGCCGAGCCCGAAAATTCAACTCTTTTTCAGCTATAGGTGGATGAAGTAAAATAAATAGATCTTCTTTAAAACAAAAAAAATCTATTTATTTTACTTCATCCACCTATAGCTGAGAAAGAGTTGAATTTACGGGCTCGGCTTATAAGACTTTTTTGTAGCAAATTACTTTCTCTACATAGTTCTTATTTGAATTTTTTTTCGATATATCTAATAGCTTAGGCGTTACAGCCGTTTGAATAGATATTTTCATACAATATTCACTTGAAATAATGATACCGCTGAAACGGTTGATTTTACGGACATGGCTCAAAGAACTTTATTGTAAAGTATCATATTTCCTATGAGAACCCACTTGGAAAATATCGCGATATCAAAATTCGCGGAATGGTAACACTAATAATGAGAAAAACATTTGTTTCAATGTTAATCAAATGGGAAACCTTCAATTTTGATTCGCGACCTCTAAATATTTTTTGACAACACCCCCCTTTCACGAAACTTCGTTTTTGGGTACCGACTAAAGGTTATCGGGCACGATGGGTCAGAAAAAAAAGTTACCCTGAAACGAATCACCCTAATCACTCTTCAACAATTAATTATCCAACAGTTTTTATTTAATGACTGTGCAAAAGTATTGGGCCATATACTATTGCGTATAAAAACAAAAAACAAAACATTATGAAAATAACAAAACATGGTTTAGTTTTCTCTCTAGAGTCAATACTTCGTTGCCATGCCCTTAGCAGTGATTACAGCAGCACATCGTCGGGGTATAGACGCAATTAAATGCGAGATGCGATCTTGTGGCATCTTTTCCCACTCATATTGCAAATGATCCCATAATTCCGTCTTGTTGGAGTGATTCTTCGTTCCAACGCGAACCTTGAGCTCTTGCCACAAATGTTCAATCGGATTTAAATCCGGTGACTGCGAGGACCAGTCGAGAAGGCGCACTTTTCGACTTGCGAGGAAATTCTTAACAAGACGCGAAGCATGTTTGGGATCATTGTCGTGTTGAAATATCCACCCATTCGGCATATTTTTCTTTGCAAATGGGAGCATATGGTCTTGCAATATATTTCGATACATTATAGCGTCCATATTGCCTTGGATTTCTATTAGCGGACCAATAGCGTTATCAGAAAATGCTCCCCAAACTTTAACATTTCCGCCCCGTGTTTTACAGTTGGAATTTGATATCGTACATAATATCTGGTACCTGCTGGACGTCTTACGTACCTGCGACCACCACTTCCGAAAATTGAAATTTGGATTCGTCGGAAAAAGGAACTTTCCGCCAATTCGATACTGTCCAATGTTGATATTTTTGGCAAAATTCAATCTAGCCTTCTTATTATTTGTGCTGATGAGTGGTTTCTTTACACCGACGCGTCCAATCAATCCCACAGCCTTCAGACGTCGGGATACCGTACTCCGACTGATATCAGCAAGATTTTCACTGCGTAATTCTCGCGAAATTATTGCTGCAGTTTTTCGCGGATCTATGACGCACTTTCTTTTCATGATTTTGTCCACGCGTTTTGAAGTTTTTCGTGGTCTACCGCTTCGACTTCTATCACACAACGAATTTGTTGATTTATAATTCGCAATGATACGGTTTACTGTGCTTTTCCCGATAGATAGAGTATTTGCAGTGTCACGAGAACTCTTTCCTTTTTCAAATAGTTTCAACACAACATCGCGGACCTCAATTTTTGTGTGTTTCGCCATTGCGGCAGAAATAGAACTGATTTTTTCATGGTTCTTCACGTTTCGAACTAAGGCGAAAGAAAGCGCGGAAGAAAACGTAAACAAACCGTGTGGCTGGAGAAGGTGAGACAGCGGCCCAATATGTTTGCACACTGACCGAACACGCACGACGCTGTACGCAAATCATAGACTATACAAACAAAATAATATACCACGCTGTTATGCATATCATAGCTGCCTCAAATATTTGAAATGATGGAGAGGTTCAGGCATTCAATATTTTATCGAATAACTGAGAAAAAAAGGTTGGCCCGAAACTTTTGCACGCTACTGTGTATATATATATATATATATATATATATATATATACATATAGGTACATAGGATTGAGGTAGATGTAAAAAAATGTGTATAAACAAATCGGAAACTTTTTATAAAAACCTTGGAGAGCAAGTTGTGCAAATAAAACTCGATTTTATTATTATTATTATTGTTGTTGTTATTATTATTATGTATAGGTTATATTTGAAAAATCTATTGCATGATATTCGATAAAACTCTCTAATTATCGCAATGATATTAACTAATTGATACAGTTTATGTGATACAAAAAATAATTATAGAATTTAATTCGGTCTTTTATACCATATGTGCGTTGTAAGATGCTCCAAACACTCGGTAACGTAGAGGCTGCGTGCGTAGCTATATGTAGGTGGGTTGTACTTTCGATTCCATACGTAGGCGAAATATTTGCGTCGATTAAAATCATTTTAGAAGGCCAGGGAATGACGAATTATGATACAAAATCATTGTGGTAGAACTCTAAAATGAGTATTTCATTTTATTTTGAATTTATAAAATATTCTATCCGTATTGTATATTTGGATTTGCAATGTATATTGTAAGCAAATAAAGATTCATTCGAATCGAGTCTTTATTTATTTAATTTGAATATATTTAACCCTCAATTCGTGAACCTGGGTCGTTTTCGTCCTGCCCAAAATCCTGCCATAATGAAAAAAATATATTACAAATAATTTTAAAAACCCTATTTTCCCTTGGCCTAAATTTGGCCTTGGTACGGCCAGAAGATGGACCATGAATTTATTCCGATTTTTTCTTTGACAATTGTTGGTTTGGTAGTGCGAAGACGAAAACGACCCAGGTTCACGGTATTAAGGTGCCTCAAATACCTTCGCGGATTGAGGGTTAATAATAAGAGGGAATAGCTGAAACAAATATAAAAATACATTTGAAACAAATCGGATCGCAGTAGGCCGTGAGACTAAGATAAAACCTATTTGAATTAAAATTATTTTTATTGCGGAAAATATTTTTTCTTATCCAGAGGTTCTTTCGAGGACCTCACAACAGCGAGGTGCGATAGTCAACGTTCCATAGATTTGCCGAGCCCAATATATCCAGCGAGGATCGCTTCCACGTTGAGTACAGATGAGAGAGAATGTACGTGCGAAAATGTGGCGCGCATCGCCGCGGTTTCCTACCTCGGGCGCATTGGGCAACGAAATGTGGTGCGCCTCGTTTTCGCATGCTGCGAGCTACACGAAGAAGAACGTTAATTCGTCTATTGACGAAATCGTCGCCACGTTTTGTCACGTGAAAATTGGTAGGAAAGCGAGATAAAAAACGAATTATTTCGCTCACAAAACTTTCGGTATCTGTGCTAGTCGGTTTTTTGAAAGTGGCTTCCTCGTGGAGGAAGCTTTGTGAGGGACACAAAACGATCAAGAAGTAATGTGCAAGTTTCTAATTCGTGCAATTTTTTTTCGATGATACTGTAAGTTTGTAACGAGTTATCATGTGTTTCTAAACATCACATTTACAGATGTAATCGTCAAATATAAACGAAAATTATCTAGGCATGTTACATTTTAGGAAAGGTGTAGCATGATATTTACGAACCCTTGTAACCGAATTTTTTCACCGAAGTTTGCAAAATTGACTCCAAAATGTATCTTGTATATTTTATGCGACACAAAAATTGAACCAAATATACAAAAAAGGTAATAGATTTTTTTATATTTTTATATGTTCTATATATATATATATATATATATATATATATATATATATATATATATATATATATATATATATATATATATATATATATATATATATATATATAGAAAACTAAGGCAGGACACTACTGTGACGGGTCAAAGAAATCGATTTGTTTTGCATTCTCTCAAAGTATACATATTTAAGAACATGGAAAAAAATTCAAGTTAAAATATTGAAAATTGAACAAGTTACAGACGATTTAGTGAGAGCAGGTAGCGCAAACATTTACGTATCCTGAAACTTTCAATTGCGTTTTTCTCAAAGTGACTTTTCTCGACATGGCCTGAATCATAACGCTAACTGTAATTGTCCAATTTTCCATTTAAAAAAAACCGGAATTTTGCTCATTGCAGTACTTATCGAAAAAGGCAGACTTTTTTAGATTTAGTTTTTTAAGCCCCGAATATAAGTAAAAGTTTCGCCACGATTACCATTTTTTCTAACACCCGCCATTTCATGAATTTTTTCCCGAAAAATGGCTACTTACGCGAGAACTACATGTATATTAATTATAAAAAAAACTTTTTTATTTTTATTTTCCAGACCAACCTTTGTCAATTTATCGATCCGTCCGTTGAGCCACATTTTTTATACAAAAACTTTATTCTACCTCAATAATGTTAATTTATAATTTTTTAAGATGAAGATTTACACGAAATAAGTTCAATGTATGCTTGATAACATACCTTTTTTCCCAATCCCAAATAAATAATCTAGTCGACAAAAAAATCGGATAAACGACCTTTTTCATCCCATCGCAGTGGTGTCTTCCTTTAAATCTACCTTAAAATCTGAAGCGCTCCGCCAATTGTCATCAAATCCATTTACAACATAATCCCCACAACCTACCATTACTGCGCAAAAATTCTACCAAATATCTATAAAAATGTAGAATTTTTTACCTTCACAAAAAAAAATCCACACCCACACACACCTAAAATTTCTCCCCGATGTAACTTTGCGTCTTATCGAAAAATTCCAAAAACATATCTATTAAAATACCTCAAAAAAATCCACGCGAGCAAAGCTTCCTCCAGGAGAAAGCAGGGGAAAAAAACAAAGACAAAAAAAATAGTATTTGTGTTTATTTGATGGAGACGACAGCAGACAGGAAATCAGACGGGACGGAGAACGATCCGGGATGACATGGAGACCATCTGGGAGACCGCAGAGAGCGAGAGAAAGAGCGAGACGAAGAAAGAGGCTGCGGTGGAAGAAAAATGATTTAAAATAGGAGCTTTCATCAGGACACGACCGAAACACCCAAAAACCTGGGGGTGTGTGTGTTTAAACTCACACCTCTCGCGATATGAACGTAACAACGCGCCTCTCCCTAAGACGTCGACGACAGGATAAGAAGACGGGCGAGCATACAATTCTTTTCTAGGCGACATTTTCGCTCGAGCTTTTGCCCACGCTGGGAAATTAGCATCGATAAATTTTCACGTTCTCGTGGCAAAGAGGAAGAGATGGGTTGAGATGCAGAGAGGGGGGGGAGGGAAACAGACAGACAGAGAGAGAATCCCTCTTAACACGCTCTCTGTCTCAGTCTCGCTGCTTGCCAACCCCATCTTTGCCATTTTCTCACAGGACTTTACACACACACCGTGTATATATATATATATATATATATATATATATATATATATATATATATATATATATATATATATATACACGGTGTAATGTACGTGTATGGGTGGCCTACGACCGAAATGACACGATGATGCATAGGGGACTGTTTCGAGAATTATTTATTATTTATTGCCCGCCGCTAACGGCCAACGTATACAGCCGAAGAGATCTTCGTGAGTTTTCCAAAAGAGCCTCGTTCTCACCCGAGACGGATGGGAAAATCTCCCAGTGAGGACACGAGAGGACGAGGAAGAAAAATAATTTAATATTGGCGCGAAATTGGATCTACGAGAAAATTGGTGGATCAACTTACGTTTTGCAACAAAAAAAAAAGGAACTCATTTTGAAATATGTTAATATGAATAATCCAGGTTGTTTCTGTCTGTATACGGAATACGCGAACTCTGTCATCCGATCCATCCCCGATGACGATGTCTCGACAGATGCAATAGGGCAATTATGGTTCGCCAGGCGCGAGAGAACGAATGCTCTCCCCCGCGACGACGCTGGTCGCGGGGGCGGCGCGGGCGGGCGGTGGTTGGCGGACCGAGGTGGAGGGAACACGATGAAAATGGTCATTACGAGTTGGAGAGAGAAGTGCATGACAATTATCACAGCGTTCACGATTGCAATTTGCAACCGTCTGGAAACGGTCTGGGATTACTCAACGGATCGTCTTGTAACTTTTAACTACCAGTTTGCGCGAACACTCTCCACACTGTGGAACAGCTACTGGCGATGGTTATTCACCCACTGTTACCGCGCGTTTTATTCTTTACTCTCGCTTTTCGTCGCTTCGTCGAACAATCCCGGGGCCCTTTGGTCCAGGTAACCAGGCTCCCGAAACGTCGATCCTTTCTCGTCGATCCTCTTATTCGAACGCACACTGGAATTGATGATTCGGTTGAATCAAACAGAGTTTTGTTCGACTTTCGGCTTGCCACAGCTTTCTTTGATGATCAATGAAATTCTTCATTCGGTGAAATTATATATTTTTATGTTTTTTTTTCATCGAATCATCAATTTCGTTTCGAAGTTCTGAGCATCGTCATATTTGAGGAGCACGCGAAGAAAAACCGGACTTGTCCACACCACGTCAATTTTTTTTCGTGCCTAAAAACTGCCTTTTCAAGTGAAAAGGCAGTTTTCAATGAATGTTCAGGTGTTTGGAGCCGGATTTGATTCAAAATATTTCGGGAGCTAATAAGGGTATGCTCGAAGAACACGAAAAAAACAATTTGACGTGGTGTGGAGAAGTCCGGTTTTGTTCGCCTGCTCCTCAAATATGACGATACTCGGAACTTCGAAATAAAATTGATAATTCCGTGAAAAATATATAATTTCACCAAATAAAGAATTTCATTGACTATCCAAGAAAGCGATGTTCAATTGCAATAAATTCAATTGTATTTGAACAAAAATGGAAACCCAAATGAACCGGAGGAATTACCGTCAAAAGTGAGGCGTTTAAATGATTAAAAGCAATAACTACCCTCAGTGTAGTCGGATCGGCATAATACAATTTTATTTCAAGACTCCACTGTTTTCAGGAAATAAATCCGAAAACACTGACAAATTCATTACTCCGGGATTGTCATTTTTTTCGAAATTCTGAGCGGGAAAATATGACCATATTTTTAATCAAACCTGCACACCCAATTGGACTTGAGTGGGAAAAATTGGAAAATAATCGAAAGAGTTGAATTTTCCTTGGATAGTTTTTTAACTGAATAAAGATTCTAAAAATAGCTTTGTTTTTCCTCTCCATCTTTGGAACACTTTGATATCATCAAAGATGTCGCTCCGTCATGCTTTCTCTCTTCTATTAGAAGTGAGACGGGAAGGAGAATCGTGAATCGGTGTCTACGAATTTGTTGGCAATAATTTAGTTTATTTATGACGCACTGTACCCGAAGATTTGGTGCACTGGCCGGGGGCGCCATGAGATAGCGAAGAGACGTGAATATGTAACGCATTTTGCTGATTGAAATTTTTGCAGGATTATTTTCGTAGTCAAGAGTGTATATGCTAGAGAGAGAGAGAGAGAGAGAGAGAGAGAGAGAGAGAGAGAGAGAGAGAGAGAGAGGTAGGGAGACAGCCAGGGTTGATGTAGAATCCCCATTTTTGCTCGGGGCCCCTCTAATTCTTTCCGTTGCTTGTGCATCTCTCCGTTCTTCAAGCACTCGCCAACGTAGTACACTTCACACGTTTCAGATACCAAGAGAGAGAGAGAGAGAGAGAGAGCATTGTCTTTTTGCTCGCACTTTAGCCTCCCTCTTCCCGCAAACCTCCCCTTTCGAGAGCGTGAATATTCTTTGTCGTTAACGTTGATTAATCTTCTATTTTCCAGGACAACGCCCCCCCCCCCCTCCATGCCACTCTTCCCCACCTCCTATCACCCCCGTGATCCGTTTCACTTTCTATGATTATAAAAATTATTTTTAGCCAACGACAGTGGGAAAGTGTATCCTCGAAAATTGGTTCTGCTATTTCAAAACTCACCCTGATAGCCTCGGCATTACTAAAAATTCATCATAATTCGACCTTAAAAATCATGGTAATGAAATGAACTTTAGCTCCTCGATAATTCATTAGATAGAAATAAGAAATGCATACAACACCAATAAAGATAATAAATTCAACATATGCAGACTTTCTTGTTATTTTTATTTTCATCCCTACCTTACATTTTTGCAATTCATATTGGTCCACTGGTAGGAATTGGAATGCGATCCTTCCTGATACTGATTACTATTCGATATGCATAAAAATCGTAGTTACTAAAATGAATTCTAGCTCCTCGATAATTCATTCGATAGAAATGAAAAGTGCATACAGCACAAATAATAATAACGAATTCCGTATTTCCAGTAATTTTTTCTTCAATTTTCCATTCCCACCTCACAGCTTTAAATTCATAATTGTCCACCAAGTAACAATCCGAGCACGATCCAACCTGATACCGATTACTATTTGATATGTAGACAAATAGTGGTACTGAAATGAATTTTTCTCCTCGATAATTCATTCGATAGAAATAAAAAATGCATACAGCATCAATAATAACAACAAATTCAATATTTCCATCCTTTTTTTTAAGCTTCTATCCCCACCTCACAGTTTTTTGCCAACTATTATTCGAGGTAGGAAAAAATCATAGTACCGAAATGAATGTTAACTCCTCGATGATTTATTCGATAGAAACAAGAAATACAGCACGAACAATAATAATGAATGCAATATTTCCAGTTATTTTTTATTTTCATTTTTATCCCCACTTTACAGTTTTCAATTTATATTGGGCCACTGGTAGCAATCGAAACACGATCCAACCTACTACCGATTACTATTCGATGTACAGAAAAATCGTAGAACTAAAATGAATAATTCCTCGATAATTCATTCGATAGAAATGAAAAAAGTATACAGCATCAATAATAATAACAAATTCAATATTTCCATCCTTTTTTTAATTTCCATCCCCACCTCACATTTTTATTTATTCATATTTGTCCACCAGATAGCAATCGAAACACGATCCAACCTAGTACCGATTACTATTCGATATACTGAAAAATCATAAAATTAAAATAAATTATAGCTCCTCGATAATTAATTCGATAGAAGCAAGATATGCATACCACACCAATAATAATAAAAGATTCAACATTTTCACTGAATTAAAAAAATGTTCCATCCCCACATAACGGTTTTCAATTCATGTTTTCCCACCAGGTTAAAATCGTTACACGATCCAACTACCGATAACTATTCGATATACAAAGAAATCTATACAAATAAAAAATGGCGACTGAAAATTCAATGTTTCCAGGTGAACAATATATTCTTTTTTTCGTTTCCAACAAAGATAATCCTTCTTCCACATTTGCCCGCCAGCAATTGGGACACGAACTGTTTCGTGGTAATCGCATCGATGAAATTTCATCGCATCGAGCGCACCGAGCAATCCAAATCTCTCATTGCACGGACGGGGCGTTGGGGGGGGGGGGGCAAGACTCCAAGTGAAAGGATTACTCGACAAAGTGGAGAAAGAGAGACTGTGGGAAGTTCGTTGAACGTGGATGTGTATACCTTCTGCGTCGACGATACGTAGAAACGCGAGGGAGGATCGAGGGGCCCCGAGGACGAGACAATAGCCGGGGGGGTGAGGATTTCCCGCTGTACAACTGTTGCCGGTGGTCCATCCGCGCAATAAACTACAATCACAAATTACGGAGTCAAATAGTTTCGGCGTTTCGCGCGGAATGTCGCAATTTCAGCTCATGAGGGAGAGAGGTCGCTTCGCTCGGTACCACACCGGTTTGTGTTGGATTATGGCGCGTCCGCATGCACTCCCATATACCCATATAGATAGGACCGGAGAGAAAGAGACGCCGGACGAAGATAGAAGTCTCCAGCAGCGATAGGGAACCAGGAGGAATCAGAGAAACGCGTGGGTGGATAGAGAATGGAACAGAGAGAATTCGCTATGGTGTACTGGGCGAGAACGAAAGGGAGCAATGGAAATAACATACGTAGTGGTAAGAAAGGCCCTCCGCATGGGACATTCCTCGCTAAATCGAACTGGACTTCATGCTCGTCTCCCTTCCATTCTAATTCTTCCCATCTTTTCATGGAGACGCCAAGTCAACAAAGGTAAAACAAATGGACATTCTCCATACGAATACACCAAGATGAACCAACGAACGGTGACAATTGAATGACGAATGTAGTGGATGAACATTGATCATTCCCGCATCTTCTAACAGATCCGTCTAGTCCCGTGCGTTGATCGAGGTATCAATTGGAAAAGATGATCCGAAGGATCGTGGAAGTTGGACGAGGGGTGGAATCGGCATGAAACACTCCGTACACGTGGTACGAAACATCTTCCAGCCAGTGGAGAGAAGATGGAGGTCGCGGAATGAGAGCGACCAGGAAGGGAGGCATCGGTGTGAGAAATTCTGGAAGATGCAAGAGCCCTGCCGGTTTTCTGGCAAAACAAGGGAGGGAAATGTAGCAAGAGAGCGAGAGAGGGATGGGGGGAGAAGAACGTAGGGTTCTAATGAACTTACAATAATTGCCAGCCATTGATCTATGGGCGAAAGCGTAGTGTGGGTGGTGGGTTACTCCGTTGGTTGGTACACCATTACCAGAGGCATCGCCTAGCACCCTTTCGCACTTACACCAACCGTTCTCTCGTCGCGAGACACCGGATGAGAGAGAACCCACACAGGGGAGAAGGAGACTCGACCTCAGCTCCATGGTCTAATGTTCTGGGAGAACGCCACGCTGGAGGATACATTGCAACCGGCATTAAAGTAATTCTTCCGGCGGCCATACTTCCTCGGAAAAGGGTAACCCTCTCCTCAACACCCTTCCTCGCGCAATACCGCCACCGTGATTGTTTATGGTTTTGGTACACATACCTGCACAAATGGCCACATCGGTACCGGCAATTTACCCACATCATCTCTATCCATATGGAACAGCCGTGAATGATCAATGAGCTCGTTTTGGTCTGGTCGGGTCATTAAAGGGGCTACATCAATCTAGGTGGTGAAAAAATTGCATCTTTCAAAAATATTCGATAGTGGAACCTTTTAGCTATATTCATCGAAAATTTAATTGAAATATGCCGAAAATGTAATGAGCTGCAGCTTCTAACAGTCGGCCGGGCGAGCCGTAGCAGCAACGTACTTCAAACTTCAAGGAGTCTTCTCACTTGAGACGCTAAAAGAAGGCCATTTTCATAAATTTTGTTGATACGTTTACATTCTAGATATTGATATAAAAGTTGCTACAGTTAATAAACACACTTTCAAAATACAATAAAAAATTGTAAAAAATATATTTATGTAACTTAAACAAACTTTTCACGCGTTTTCTCGAAACAACGTTTTTCGACGGCTTGTTGATAAAATCTTCGAAACTACTAAACCGATCCTTATGAAATTTCAACCACATTTTCTTTACACCTCCAGCTATAGCGCATATCAATGATTTTTTTAAATTTTGATATATACTATTCGTTGTTGCCAAAAACGGTGAAAAACACGTTTTTTGTTTTTTGCGAACAATGTCCGCCATTTTGTTAATTTTGGATATATCAAAAATCGTATGATATGCGCTATAGCCATTAACATACTGAATCTAAAACCGTTTGATTTTTTCGTTTCGGATGATCCATCTCCGAGATTTCATCAACAGCGCAGACCTACAATTTTTTTAGGACATTTTTTAACTACCATTTTCGTATATAAATCGTGACTTGAATAAAAAAAAAATTTTTGTGTATTTCGAAAGTGTATTTATTAAGTGTAACAATTTTTATATCAATATCTATAATATAAACCTATCGAAAAAAAAATCATGAAAATAGCCTTTTTAGCGCCTAATGTGAGAAGACCCCTTAAACGCGATTTTCTCAAATCACAGTTTCAAAGTCGGTGGACATGATATCTCGAGAACCACTTGATAGATTGCTTCCAAATTTACAAGAGATGTGATGATAAACGTTTGAAGGTCGTTGACGATCTCACTTTTTTCAAATCGATCTTCATTTGTTAACAGTTACCTAAAAATCTCGACTTTTTTCATAGATTTTGGATGCTTGAGTTTTAATGCGTCGCCGCGTGGTTAAAAAAAAGATTTGTAAAACCGAAGATCGTCAACGACTCGTACCTTATGTGAACTTGAACAACCCGTTCGGTTTTTAGATTTCGGGTGGACAGCTTAAGCTGGAGAGTGTCCACCGCCAAACAACAGCTGCCGGTGGCCATGCTTTTTTTGTTTTTCCGTATTTTTCGGTATTTTTTTAAAGGCTCTCAATATATGTACCTTTGTGTTAGAAAGAAAACGGTCCTTTTTCACCAACCGTTTCCCAGGGGAAAAAATCGGAATTGGACCATTTTTTCGGGCATCTGGCCCCTTAAGATCGCTCTCGGTCAACTTTTCGGAAGAGTTCGACTTTCTGACGACCATTCTCCGGATGAGTCATTTTTTTTAATGGAATGGCTCAAAATAACGATTTCGTTTGAGTCATTGAGCTCATCCGTTTCACGGAATCATTCGTTGATCAAAGTTTCCGAAAAAAGTCAAAGAAAAGACATTTTAACGACCAGCCTTTGGACAAGCGCGAAGCGAAGATTCAACAAACGGTAAACAAGCAATCCGATTCAAGTATTTCCTTCTTAATGTTCACGCCGATATGAAGATTATCCTTCCCCGCCAACGTTCGCAAGATCATTCGCGAGCGAGTCGCACAGTCGGCCAACATCGACGTGCCACCACCAAAAGGGTCTTAACAGATAAGGAACGCGAGGATAGCCATTAATTCGCGACCGGGAGAATATTGAGCTTGGGTCCCGGTGATTCCCTCAGTCCCTCCATCCCTCTCGCTCTAGCTCTTTCTTCGCCGTTAAGTTTAACCGCCCCAGTGGCAATTCGCACTATCGCAAAAACAATTAATGCGCGTTAAAAGAAATCCTTGATTTACCGTTCGGTGAGAAGGGGGGGGGGGGGTGGCTGCTTCGGGTGGTTTCACCCCAAGATAACAGCGTTCGTATTTGTATACGGTCGTACACGTACACACGGATGGGTACGCGTTCGCCTTGGAAAATCAACCCCATTTCTTAAGGGTAGTTTCGGCCCGAGCTAACAACCACCGTGGACCGCCTAGAGGAGCAACAATTCCTAAATTGCACGGCTGCATTTAAACACCTCGTCAACGGGTAACGACAGACGGTATACACCCCAATTCGTATCCCTTTTCGTAAATTTCGCAAATCGCCTGTTGTACCTCGTGGACCGTTTGCTGTACCACTTAATTCTCATTCCAATTTTTCTTTATCAATTATAACTGACGAATCGAAAAACTCAAATGGGGTAAGCTGACCGGTGAATGGACGAAAGCTGATTAATATTTTGAATAAGTAAAGAATAGGAATTATTGATGAAAACTCGAATTTTAGTTTAACAAAAAGATCACGGGTTTGGATAAACCCCATTTCTCACTTTACTATCGAATTTTGACGCCACACAGAATTTTTATAATTTGTGGTACTTCGACACCTTCGATTTTATTAAAACTCATATATGTGATAGAGCAGTGTCGAGGGGTGATTTTCCAGTTTCATCCGCAAGCAGTTCATCGATCTGAAGAAACAAAAACCAAAGTTCTTCTAATGTCAAGCGATGAAAAATCCACCATAGAAGTATTGAAAAAAAAATTAATCAAGAGGTGACACGCCTTTATTAGAGGGGTAGTTCCTCCCTTAAAACCGCTTTTGCGTCAATAAACAAAATACGTGTTTAATAGTTTTCAAAGCTTCATCACATTTATGAGTTTCAACAAAACCGAGGCCGGACAATTAAGTCATGTTCCTTGTCAGTTACGATATGGTTGTGCACAGTAAATTTTCTCAAGGCGAAAACAATAGTTTTTACAAATTTTGAGAGAAAGTGTTACTTTCATTACTTGAAATATAATCGATCTTTGATTTTTTGAAGGATTTTCAAATAAATTCGTAATACTAGGTCAGAATATATGTTTATTCACTGGTGCGATTTTCTAACCTCTTTCCAGTGAATGGTCTGATAATTCCCGAAGCAGAGTAAAAAATTTAGCTCATCTGGTGAAAGTTGCAAAATTAATTACTGTCGACAGATGACAATGTACATTGTATTAAATGTTGTCAAAAAATAATTTGATTCGTTTTGACAAAATTTAACTTCCTTTTTCTCTATTGAAACAAGCTTTGGTAGTTTTTTGAGAATGTCACGTTAAAATGCAAAAAAGCTTTGTGTATTTTCTACGAAATCGTAATGAGCAATATAATACTCATCTGTACAAGAATATCATAATTTTTGTGCGACACGAAGATCGTCAAATCTAGCATTTAATAAAAAATAAATAATAAATCGTTATCCTTTGCAGCGTTCATCTGCCCTACACGTCTATTTACTGACGGTCGACCGACTGGTAATTTCGTCAATTCACTCGCGGTTTAGTCACTTCGCTGCTTACTTATCAACTCCTCCAACATTATCTGTCGCAATTGTTAGAACATTTTTTTCCCTTGTCAGAATAACAGATTTTGTTAGCTACAGCAATAAAAAAATTTGCTTTCGTAATATTTTCATTTGACAGTCCACCTGAATGCTACAGCGTTATTAGCGGAAAGTTCGAAAGAAAATTCGGACCTTCGCGGAGTGAGTGCTCAATGACGGAAGTGGCGACTTTGAAAAGAAAAAAGCAACACGGTGAAAAATAATGGCTACAAACGCGTTTGTATACCGCGCGCTGCGGCTCCTCACTGCGCGCATGAAAACGCGGCTCTATAGCCATCAGCGGGTAATTAGAAACAGATGCCTCGAGTGAGAGCGAATCTTTTAACACGAAGCATAAGCTTAATTTATAAAGTGCGATTATTTAAGCGCGGGAGCACGATGGAGACAGTCGGACCCCCGGTGTCGCCCCTCGTTCGCGGGCACTCTTTTCCTCCCGAGAAATATAAATATATATAAACGTATACGCGCACCGGTGCACCTTCGAGACAAAAGTTTCGATTATTTATTATGCGAGACGCAGGATGAATGTGGAACTTTGCGTCGTGGCCCCTCTCCTCTGTGCTTTACGACTCGCCCGAATCTGCCTAACAATTTTACTCCAAAATACTCACTGGATAAACCTTTTCCAGTAAGCGCCATTTCTAATGGGGTAATTTCGGGCGTGGTGGTCATGAGAGATGGCCAATAGAAATATTTCATAGAACCGCTCACTAGATGTGACCTGTTACTGCTTAATTTACTTCGCGGCGTGCGCAGATGTAAGTGTACGAGCAAAAGTTCGGCAAAAAAAGTGAAAAAGTAAGTGAAATTATTCTGTCTTTTGCTAATGTTTTTTTTAAGGTTTCATGTTTTATATTGTGGTGATTTTTTTTTGTAAAAATAATGGTTATTCTTGTACTTCTTGCGTTGTTCACGAAAAGTGCTTTGTTGTAACCTCAAAATTTCGCATGCATTGCTTCTACATGTTTACATTTTAGATGTGGCTATCTCTCCCAGAAGATACGGAGAGATGGCCACGTACCGCCGGTGTATTGTGGCCATACGATTACTCGTGATGTGCTTCAGATGCCTAATAAGTACGAGAGAAAAGCAATTGCTCTGTGAGGGAAGTGAACTAAAGAATCAGTAAAAGCAGCTATTAGTGATGTGAAAAATGATGGATTGGATGAAAACAGGCTTCAGCTCAGAGTGCCAACTTTGGATACACGAAAATCGTACTCAATTCGATGATAGGGTAGAGCCAGCAAAGAGCCAGCACTTTATAAACAGTGGGAACCTTTCATAGAAGCTAAGAGTACGCATGAGAGCAGATAAGGAATAGTGATAAGAGTGCGTACTCTTACCAAATACATGTTTTTAGTCTTGGTCACTGTAATTTTCGTAAGCAAGCAAAACGGCGACATAACGTCTCAATAAAAATCAAATTTGGATCACAAAATTCAAGTATAATAACCTTCGTTGTGTGCAAATTAATCGCAAATCTTACAAAACGTGTTTAAAATTGTTAAAAAATAAGATCAAACACATCGAACATCTATTATTAGTCATAAAATTGAAAACAAAAACCTTAACGAAGCGAGTTGTTGTCCATCACCTTGACATGACGCATGCCACTGAAAGGTTAGGTGATGTTGCCAACACACGAAAAAACAAATAATTAAAACACTGCGTAAGCTTTGGTAGCGCGCACTCTTTGAGGACTCTACCCTATGTGTTGTAGATGTGGCCAGAATAAACAAAAAAGAAGCATCAAAACACAAAGCCAGAGAGACAACCGAGAGTAGAATTAAGTGCTGGCCATCTCCCCTATGGCCATCACACCCAATGTGGCCATCACATCCAATGTGATCATACCCAATGTGGCCATCACACCCAATGTGATCACACCCAATGTGGCCATCACACCCAATGTGATCACACCCAATGTGGCCATCACACCCAATGTGATCACACCCAATGTGGCCATCACACCCAATGCGGCCATCACACCAAATGTGGCCATCACACCCAATGTGATCACAGCCAATGTGGCCATCACATTCAATGTGATCAGACCCAATGTGGCCATCACCCCCAATGTGATCACACCCAATGTGGCCATCACACTCAATGTGATCACACCCAATGTGATCACACCCAATGTGGCCATCACACTCAATGTGATCACACCCAATATGATCACACCCAATGTGGCCATCACACCCAATGTGATCACACCCAATGTGGCCATCACACTCAATGTGATCACACCCAATGTGGCGACATCCAATGTGGCCATCACACCCAATGTGGCCATCACACCTAGTGTGATTTTAAAATCGTGATTTTGAAAAAATACTAATTTTAAGATTGGTCTCACAAGAATTCGCTTTGCTTTAATAAATTATCCCGAAGTTGAACCTTTAAAGTTTAATTACAAATAGATATAAGTAATAAAAAAACATCTGTACTTTAATTTCCACGGATCCTTGACAATACGGTGGCCAACTACCCCAGACTTACCCTAGCAGGAAAAAAACGACACATACATTCCAATCATTTTACGTCGACGAAAATGTCATCTTGTGTCCCGCATTGATAATCCAACAATTATTCCACAATTCCCCCCTTTCAATTTTTCATATCGCCGATGCACGCACTCGAATCGCCGAGTGCTGGAAAAGCCGCTCTTAAAAGCGAACTAACGATTTTTTTTTCTTTTTCATCATCGCTGCGCTTTCCAACACCGGGGGAACGATGGAAATTATCATTTGAACATTATAAATCATGAGTCACGTAGTGTGCACTGAAACGCCATTCAGCCGGGCGGGAAAGATACGCGCGGGGTCATAAAACGCGAGAACGCCCCATCAAAAATTCATCGTAAATTGTACAGATAAATTTCCCAATCATAATAACATGAAAAGACTGACGCAAATAAGAAATATATATACGTTCAGTTTGAAAGCATGACTGTGGAAAACGCCCGGCTGTGTTTGGTCGGTTACACTATGAAAAAAATATATATATATGCACACACACACACACACACACACACACACACAGCTCGAGAACGAAATAAAGTAGCGTTTAAAGCGGAAACGAGTGGTGATCATGCAACGATAGATATCGGAATCTCTGATCTTGTCATGAAGATTGTGGAGAGTATTTTCCGTATACACACACGCGTATATTATTTTACATTTAATTATTTATTCAACGAGGGATCGGTCGAAGGGGCGCGAGCCCATTTATAACTATCAAACAGCATTTTTCACAAAAGAGAAAAGAAAATGAAGAAAAAACGTTGCGGACGTACCCGATCCAAAACCGTATGCAAAGAGTCACGGTAGACCGGTCGAAGAATTGTGGAGAAATTAATTTGGCTCGTTGAGGGAGGAACGATCCGTTGAGTGAAGGTCAAAGAGAGAGAGAGAGAGAGAGAGGGCAGAGGGAGAATATCGTCGAGCGGAGGGTACCCAAGAGTGGCAAAAAAAGTCATCGGAGATGCTAGACGCGCGGTGGTCGCGAGCGAGCGCGCGAAGAGTGACGTGGCATCGGTATAGAGGACACACGACGCGCCGGGGCTGCCCAGCTGAGGGTCAGGGAGGGCCGCAGACTCGGCCGCACCCTTATCGCGTGGGTCGCCGGATGTGACAGTCGCTCTCTTTAATTACTCACACGAGTATAACGCACGCACACATAAATCTACATATACATATGAATTCTTAGGACCGTCCTCGAAACAGCCAGACGCGCCGTAACTCAACATTATCCTGATATAACGGGCTCAAAATGTCCTTTACGTGCATACGTATGTGTAGATATCGAATACGTGAATGTACATGCACGTAGTGGAGCGCGAGAAACCGGCCAAGTTGAACGTGCGTACACGACATCGCGAGACGCGTTGAAGAGCGTCCGAATGTAATCCACGCACGGCGACGCGAGTGTGCGAGCATGTGTTCGTATGTATGCGCGTCCGGAGCTCGGCCATATGCTCAGGCATAAAATACATGAGCGAGAGGGGCCATATAAATTTATCTTGGGGCAGTATATTATGTTTTGCGCGCTTTCGCCCTCCCACGGGGCACCGCAATCACGTGGACCCACAGGACGTCCCCGGGTTTGCGGATACTCGGACGCGATCATGTGCCCGCGTATACATGCGTGAAAGAATATTTATCGGTGGAAAATTCGCGACCCGGCGTATCGACGGCGGATATTGGGTGATTAATGTGTATATATATGTCAAGGATGGCCGGAAAAGTGACGTCCAACGGGACAATCTAAACACCGCCTATGACTGTCCGAATCACCCCTATGCATGTTTTACGATCTTTTTGTAATTTTCGAGAAAATACTTTTTTTAGTTTTCTGTGTGTGTGTGTGTGTGTGTGCTTTTTTCGCGATTTTTTACTTGTGTCATCGTTATGGAGTGCACTGTTGAGCGATCAATAAATGACTAAGTGAATCCATGCAGAAAATGTTTGAGGAGTCCCCTGATATCCTACCATATCAGGGGACTCTTACGGGACGCTTTACGTGGGCACTGCACATTAGAATCGAAGTGGATTCCGAGCTATGTCCCGATTGATGTCGTTTGACAATTTTTTTATTAAAAACTCTTAACCGGATTCGTTGGGCCTCCAAAAAAGATCCTATGTACGTTGTACGAACTTTTTGTAGTTTTCGAAAAAAAAAATATTTTTTTACTTTTCTCTTTTGTGTGGGTGCTTTCCTCGGAATTTTTTAAACTTGTATCATCGTTATGAAGTGCACTGTTGAGTGATAAATGAATGACCCACTGAACCCGTGCATAACTATCTTAAGGAGTCCTCTGATCCTACTATTTCACTATAGGGATTTTATAGGGACGCTGCACGCTGAAGTCCCCATTGTAATCCAAGTGGATTCCCCGCTGTTTCCGGATTGCCGCCGTTTGAGCATTTTTTTATTTGAATCATTCAATCGGAATTCGTTGGATCTCCGAAAAAAGATCCCTTGCAAGTTCTACGATCTTTTTGTAGTTTTTCGAGAAAAAAGTATTTTTTAATTTTTATCTTTCGTGTCTGAACTTTCCTCACGTTTTTTTTTACTTGTGTCATCGTTATGAAATGCAAAAAGATCCTTTCGTGATCCCGTGCAGAAGATTGTTGGGGAGTCCCAAGATGCACCTAGATCTCCATAGGGATTTGTTAGGGACGCTGCAAACAGGGAGTTCGCATTGGGATCCAATTCGATTCTGCCCTTTTCCCCAATGAAGAGTTTGAGAATTCTTACCACGTTCGAATCGAAACATACGTAGCATGTTAAGCATCCAATGTCCGTGACATTTTAGTATAGGGATCCAATGCAATGATCCATTGGAATCCGATTGGATCCCTACGATAACTTCTGCCCGTGTAGCGTAAATGCCTTACATTTTGATCAAAAGTAGAAAAAATAAGTTTCAAAGGATCTGTCACTGAAGTTCAGATGATAAAAATGAATACTGATACTAGTCTAAATGACTTCCAATTGCTTTCAAAAACTCCTCAGAGCAACGGGCATACACAAGTGAGAAAAAAATAAAAACCTATCCTACAGAAAATGGAAATAAAATTAAACATTTGTTTTCTCTCTAAAACTGAAATGTATCGTAGACCGGGAGTGATGCGGATCGGTATTGATACGAAACATCTAGATTTTCATTTTGGGTCTGCTGGTATATATACATAAATATGCACGTCACGAATATGAGAATCCCACATTGCTACGGTCAGATAATCACACTCGAAAAATCTCGTGGTTCTCCCTCCCTCACACCCTAAAACGTAAATAATTTTTCTACCCAACAGCTGGGGTGCTCTCTACAAGACAGCAGGGCTCTCGAAAGCCCACGTCTCCGGATATATAAAATGCACAGCAGTAAACGCAAGGATGAAAAAAGAAATATCAAAATATAGCTCGGTATACGAGCCCATCGTAACTCACAATAACCCCTAATATTAATTATCCGCGAGTCTTCCATATACTCAAATATAAATGTATTCGTATGTTTAATAGTCGACGCGTTCGACCGCGCTACTTTTAGCGGAAGTCTTATTTCAGCAATTAGCTTAATGGAATGTATATAACAATTAGAAGTCGTTCCGTTCCATCTTGAGGATTCAGGCGGGCAAGAGGTGGGCGGGGGGGTGGGCTAGGGGGTAGCCTGATGTTCAAGAATCGCGGCAGCAATGGCGACAACGGCGGGTTCGGCCTGGTGCGGGGCCCGCGAGACAGAGGGGTGGTTGTTCAAGGGGGCGAACCACCCTCTAACGCGTTCCTTATATAGACCCGCGAATAGTGCGAGGCTGATGGTGCGAATGAACGAAGAAAAGGGCTCCCCGTAGCCAAAGAGAGCAAAGAGAGGGACAGAATTTTGCTAGGGTGAGGAGGTTGAGAATCCGAAGGTCTGCTTGTATCTCGTAATTACCAGCTGATAATTTATGTTTATGTGGCTGGGCGTCCTATATACCAGCTTACTTAACTTACCCCTTTCGCGTGTATACCGCGTGTTTTGTGGGGGGGCGCGATGCATGCCGGTCCCATACCGCGGAAAACCTAACGGAGAGTGTACGCATGTATAGGTATATCCATAACAGCCTGGGACAAAGGGAGTGGGCAAGGGCGAAAGATGTGGTGTATTACTAGACATTCTTAGGTCCGCGTTTCTCTTGGAGAACCACGAGCCAAGGGAAAACGCGTTCGAGGGATGTTTCTTAAGGGACTGAGGTCTATGAACCTCTTGGTTTGGCTGTCTTTCTCTTGGTGTCCCTCTCTTTGTCTCGGTCTCTTCATATCGCCTTCTCTATCTCTCTCTTTCTCCATCACGCACCCCTTGCGAACCTTTCCGCCAGAACAGACTGTCGCTTGCGCGTTCCCAAAAGCCGCGACTCTCATTGCACCAACGGGGAACCACTCGGTAAATGATGGGCCCACTACCCACATTTTTGCAACTAAACACTTTCGTGCAGGCGGGAATTATAGCGAAATGTTGCGCAGTCGAGACGTGGAGAAGGTATCTCGTTGCTGGCTAGAGAGAGAGACACTGCAAAAACTAGACGTGTTTGACGTGTGTTCAAAGTATGTAGAAGTAACACAACATAGCTAGAGACGCGTTGCCGTGTTGATTCTTCACACTTATGTATTTGGTAACACGTAATGAGTTACAATTATACACGTGAGTGTGCAATTTTTACGCATTAACGAGATATATACACCTAGATGGTCGAGGTCGAGGATTTAGAAGCTATGAACATTCCGTCAACCGTAGAAGACCTACACTATGGGCCTGGTATCGATGATTCCATGTAAGTTGACAAATTTCATGATTTATTCATTCCCAAATTTTCAAACGCGTTTTTCTCAACACCACGTTTTTCAAATCGGTACCCAAAAACTCGAAAACCAATGAACCGATTGCCTTGAGGTTTTTTGTGGTTATTCTATACACCATTATCTAGTAATTGTCATAGGATTTTTTTTCCGTTACTTAGTTTTTGTTTTATAGGCAAAATAATAACCAATTTTTGGCCCAAAAATCACTATTTATGTTCGAACGTCCGCCATTTTGTCATAAATCGATATTTTCAAAATTGGCTATGACAAGTACTAGATTATAGTATCTAATTTAATAATCTTTTTGGTTTTTTTTTCAGATGATTTTTGAAGAAACGCCAGTGGGTACCGTATACGCAGATTTTTTTACGACGCTCCAAGGATCATACAATATCCTTGTATATTTTTGATATTTTTAAATAAAGAAAATTAAACATATATTTAAATGTATACACTTTTAGATAATTAAAACCCCAATCCGAAATTTGAAATAGTTTTCCTTGAAAAAATTCCCAAAAACTATTACACACCTTCGTAGCTGTCCCCATGAATAACACGCTTATTCAAAGATGCATAAACCGTGTAGAATCAACATACAAAACGCATATTTACACACATTGGACTAAACAACACACGTTGATGGCAACACAGGAGCAAAAGTAACACGGGAAAAAGCAACACATTTTAAATGTGTTAATTGCGAGTTATTGATGATGTATTTTTAAAATCACCTTGGTTACGGCTTCACGTGAAACGCATTAGTGATGTGACATCGATTGATTAACCGGTTAATTGAAGACGACATTTGGTCTTAACTTTTTGTTTCATTTATAGATCATTTTTGAGTTTGTCACGTGGAAGAACCTGAAATTGGAAACTATTTTCCAAAACCTCGATAGCTGCATTGAATCTTTAGCGACGTATTTTTGTTTCCAGGCCATCACCGACAAGCAAAAAGCGACCGTCATCGTGAAGTTGTATGAGAACCTAGCCTTTTTGCCGTGAGAGCGAGAGACAGAGAAAGAGAGAGAGAGAGAAAGAGATTGATTGATTGATTGATTGATAGACTTTAATATGCCCCAGTAAAATTTCGGGCAAAGTACTAAAATAATACAGACAGAATAACAGCAGTAGTAATTACATAAAATAAACCAAAGAAACTAAAGCGAAATAAGATAAAGTATGCTCTCCGATCGGCAAAAGGAGATCGAGAATGCCACGATGCCACAATTTTCATCGATATAAATCTTATCGTGGATACACAGGTAAAGTAAGAATCAAGACTTACACAAGAGTTGCTTATGAGCTACGTTTGCGTAGGATTGCAATGTAATGCTAATTTTTTCATAAATGATAACACTGCTGATAGATGATAATAATAGTAATAATAAAGTGATAACGTGATCCAAGACGCTAGTGAACTCTACTGCATGCGCACAGTAGAGAGCGATTTACAAAGGAAATGTCGAAAATATAGCTCCAAGCAAAAAATAATCGAGCACTTAGATAAAAAAAATCTTAACCTTTAAACTTAAACTTAGCAAGCGACACAATCATCAAGATAAAAACTTAAAGACTAAACTTGTAATTAACTTAACGTTATGATAAATCATCATGGTGGTTGGCTCATGCTAAAGCATGAGCCAACCACCATGAGAGAGAAAAAGAGAGAGAGAGAGAGAGAAAGAGAGAGAGAGAGAAAGTTAAACCTCACAATCAGACGTTTCATTCGAATTGCCGCAGGCGTTCCGTGCTTTTGCTGCCCTTCGACAATCGGCTCTGAAACAGCCTCTCATTTTCCCCATTCCTGCGACGATGTACCAAAAGAGCGCAAGCTACAGCCAGTGGGAGTTCAAGCGAGAGGAACACCACAGTTTGGACTTCGCAGCGTATTGAAGCCAGGCATTGTTACGGAAAGTGAGCCTGAGAGAAAGAGATGAGTGGTAGGTGTACGTGTGGTACGCACACCCTAAGAGGACGCCCCGTACGCGCGCCCGTGAACATACACGCAGGTGAACGAGCACGAAGGCCTGAGGAGCTTGACCAAAAGGCTTCGGGTACGGCGTGGTAACCAAACGAGAGAAGAACCGTAGAACAAGGCAGCGAGAGAGTGAGACAAAGAGAGCGAGAGGAAATCGAGAGCACTCGCGCTCTTTCTACGAGCGACCGCGGCTTTAATACTGGATGAATTGGAATTGAATATTATGCCGGCCTGAACAAACAGCCGCTGCGAAGCGAGAGCGTGAAGCGAATGAGTACAACACGCCACTTTCGCATAATACATAGATACACACACACATAAGACACGGTAAGGTCTTCCATTGCTGCTGCAACGGCGTTTCGAGTTCGTGGCACAGGAACCACCCAGGTACATGTGTAAGTTCGTACACGTGTATGAGTGCATGTGTGGGTGGACGCGAGGGCTTCAGCGAGATCCACTGCCGGACCATAGAGTGAACCTGGAGCGGGCCACTTGCACGAAATTGTAATTACAACATCGGTAAGTAAATTATAATACAATGCGAGGGCGTTGGATGTTTGGTATTCAGAAGATAAACAGTACGGTAGCGCGTTAGGAGTATGGCGAACAGTGGTGGAGGAGCACGGCGCGTCAGTAGTACGGAGGCAGCACGGAGGCCGAGTGGAGGTCAGCGGGAGGTCAAGTAGCGTAGGTTTTCGTCGTCCTCACCAGCGGACGGTTTCCGCATGCCGTTATCGCTGCCAGAAGCTCGAGCCGTCTCTTTGTCCGGGCGATGTTCTCTTTCTCTCTGGGCAATATGGCGGAGAAGGCGAGGACGAAGCGTGGAAAATAGGAGAGCTTTCGCGAAGCAAGGTCGCGCGGACTTGTCCGTTTCTCTGGATGCATTCGCCTTGCGTTTCCGACTTGAACTCGCTGCTGACCCATCGAGCTGCCGCTGGTGACCTTTGGAAATTACGTGACGGAGATGATGACGAGATGGCAGTTTGCTGACGACTTGCTTGAACGTCCAGAGAGACCGGAAGAGCCTGAGGACCTCAAGCCTGAGGTCTTTAACGGCCGTGGTCATAGGTGAAGAAAGGCTGGTGGTTGTCATCGCTGATTTTCTGGACGGTATGCAGAAAAGCGATGTTGAGAGCTGAAAGAACGACCTGGCCCACTCTTGATGTATTCCATTCCGCTTGAAGAGCCACCATGTGAGAACGCGCCGATACATCTGGCGTACCTGACGCGCCTTGCACGCTCAAGGGACCACCGACGACTCCTTTCCTCGCCCTCTTCGTCCTGCCTACCTTTTTTTACGTTCCCATGAATTCTTAGCGTTCCTTCTCTCACTCACGCTCACCTTCTTGGCGGGCAAGCGACCGTGGCCAAAGGCGGCTATCGTTCCCTCTATTCCTCCTTCTCAGCAACCCTTTCGCGCGTGCAGAACAAGCAGAAGCAGACGGGTAACCATCTATACGTGTATGTACGTGGATGTACGCAAGTGTATAGACATAATCTACAAACTACCGCGTATAGTAACTTAACCACTGCAAACAGGTCTCTTAACGTCCGCTCCTTAATGACCATTATTGAAATTTTACTGCCTCATAATTGGATATTAATGGCGGGTTACCGGGCATCACTCGTTAGTAAGTTAGCGAGTTGAACGCAAGTCGCGTTTAAGTGACTCTCGCGATCACGTCGTGTGCTCTTCCTCCAGTGTACCTTGTACTTGCCTCGGTACTACATTGTGCATGTACATATGTACGGGCACGCCTTGTTTATTCGCTAAAATGATTGCGCACGAAGCATCAAACTTTGATGCAGAAGAGTATTTTTTTTCACGGACGCCAGTTGATTACGTTGATGAACGCATCGGCGATGTCATCTGGGGCCTTGAGGAAGACTTCATCACAGATGGAAACTGCAATTGAAAAGGAAATTCTCGAAATCGACTCGAGGGGGAATGTTGAAGCGCGACATTCCACGTGCAGGGATTTGTTGGGTACTGTAAAGAGGGGTTAAATTGATATTGAGGGTAACTTTGACAGTTTTGGGGCTACTTTGACAGCGCGCCCAAATACGTCACAATAATTTGTTTCTACTGTTGTTCAAATTTGTTGTTCACGTTTATTATATTGTTGCTGAAGTTGGTTGTAATTTTGCTCGAGTTGATTTTGATCTCAATGATAATTATACGACTGATTAAGTGCCTATAAGCCTAGGTACCGGATATTTTTATGTATAATGTTTCCTTAATAAAGATGACAATTTAATTGTAAAAAAACGTTGTTTTTCATTTAATTTTATGTATATTCATAAAATATTAATTTTTGGTTTTTACAATGATGTCAAAGTAACACTTGACCTTTGACATAAATTGCATTTTAATGCCTTGTCAAAGAAACCCCAAACTCGTGGTTACTTTGACACTTGAAAAAAATATATATAAAATTGTAGGGGAAAGGGCTTTCTTATCATAGCCAAATGACACATTGTTCTATTAGAGCAAAAAAAGCTGGAATTTAGGATGTTAAAAAAAGTTACCTACAAAAAACTTCGAAAATCGGTTCAAAGCAACCCTACTTTACGGTAGTCTTCACATTCTACCACATCCTTATAGGGATTTGACAGGGACGTCACACGCAGGGCGTCCTCATTGGAATCCAAGTGGATTGCGCGATTTTCCGATTGGCAGCGTTTGAGAATTTTTTATTTTAAATCCCGAAGCGGAATCCGTTGGATCTCCCAAAAAATATATTCTTTCGTGATCCCGGTCACAAATTTGTTGGAAAGTCTCAAGATGCACCCGCATCTCTATACGGATTTGTTAGGAACACCGCACATAGGGAGTTCTCATTGGGATCCAATTGGATTCTGCACCGTTCCCTGATGAACGCCATTTAAGAACTCTCACTACGTTCGATTTGAAAATACGCGACATGTCACAAGAAAAAACTCAGCATGTTGAAACATAACCTGCACGTTTCTGGAGCGTGTATGGTGTAATTATGTCAAAGTGCAGTCAAATAAATAAAAACGATAAGTAAAGTCGATTTTTAGTGATGTGATTCAAATCGATTTTTGAGATATACGTTTTTTAAGCAAATTATACCTTTTTAACATAAGATTTATACTTTTTCAAGATCAACTCATTTTGTACACCTATATATCGTTCATCCACTAAATAAAACTGTAATAACACAAAAAATGCTGTTTTGAGATAGGTAAGTATGCTGTAAAATTAAAAAAGGTTAAAA
Organism: Ophion ellenae; assembly: GCA_963210295.1. Taxonomy (NCBI): domain Eukaryota; kingdom Metazoa; phylum Arthropoda; class Insecta; order Hymenoptera; family Ichneumonidae; genus Ophion; species Ophion ellenae. The sequence continues at coordinate 21,570,645 of OY723393.1, read as the reverse complement.
AGGATAATGAAATGTACAATAAATAAAATCATTACGGGCCAATTTACATATATATTGACGTCACAGTGAAAAGAGCAACCTCACGAGAGTAAAAAAATAAATAAAAATGCGTTTTTTTCAAAACGGCATTTTGTGTCAAGACAGTTTTTCAGTGGATGAGCAATATGTTGATTAGCAAATTTAACGTTCAGAATGCGATGGGATCCATCAAGAATCGTATCGGATCCGATCCGTACGTTGGATTCCATTGGGGAATCCCGATTAGAATCCAATGTGCGAGCGTGACGTTGTAGTATAGGAGATCCAACGCAATAGCCCATTGGATCCCAATCCTGAGTGTCCCAATCCCGAGTGTCCCAATCCTAAGTGTCCCAATCCCGGGTGTCCCAATCCTAAGTGTCCCAATCCCGAGTGTCCCAATCCCGAGTGTCCCAATCCCGAGTGTCCCAATCCCAAGTGTCCCAATCCTGAGAAACAAGTATAGGAATCCAATTGGATCCCTACGACAATTTCTACTCGGATACGTGGTCGGAATTGTTTTGCATTGCACTTTTTATCATAATTTGGCGATTGCTGTTTAGCGAAGGCTAATGATTTTTGTGTCAATGGACACCGCGAGGAGAGGTCAATGAAATCGGCTGACTTTCGGCGAGGGGCAGAAGAGGGGGTGGGGGGATTTAAGGAAGGAAGGAAATATCGTGGATTCTCGTCGCGCACACAAATACGCACAGACGAGTCAGCCATCACGGGCGAATTCGTGCGTAACGTTATACAATGTACATGCGGGATGAAGAAGACTCCCAAAGTGTGTTGCCTTGTCCAATTATGCGTGCCGTCTCAGTCCAGTGACTTTTCGAACGGAATTTCACCGACATCTGCGTCTCCGCTGTTTCCTTTCGTGCACACCGCTATATACCGGTCTCGATCGCTGTTCGTCTTTGTACACCTCGAAGGGGTAACCCAAAGGGTACCAAAAGGACTCTCTTAAGTATACGACATCACTTTGCCGCGCTACGTGTACAAACACGGGTCGCGGTCTAACGTTTTGTCGGACGAGAGTTCGCGTATCCTACGTACCTAATTACGATTGAAGGGAATAAAAATTGGCGAGGGCAATGACGATCAAGGGCAATGGTCGAGGCTCAACGATCACCACGACGACATACGGACTCGAAGAAACCGCGGCAGACGCGACTCCACGCGTTGGTAGACGCATTTGTGAACGACTGGGACCAAAAGAGCTGTGATGGGCGCATTTTGGATCGGAAGTACGAGGCCCATATGCGGAATGGCTCAATATTGTTATCCGCTCAACGACAGCTTTTGCATATTCTAAACGGTAATGACAGAGAGCTGCGTGACTCCCGGCATGCCGCAGAGTCGCGCCGGGCCCATAAGCTTAAAGTCCAAAAAATGCTCGATTGTCAATATTTTTTTATGATGAGAGCATTGAGATGGCGAAATTGGGATTTTGTACACGCTTGATACGTAGTCTTGCCAAGGGTTTTTTTATTGGAAAATATTGATAAACAATCGAGTTTATATTATTCAAAGCGGGAGCCTAAATTAGAAGTCCTCAAAAAGCGTTTTTTCGGTATTTTTTTGGAAGGGAAAAGAAAAAGTCAGCATAGTAAACATTGAGGTATATTTTCATGTATATTTGAAGTGTATAAAAAAATTTTGAAACATGATCGAATATTTCTTCCTAATTTAAAAAAATTACGAAAATGGCAAGCTTTCAAAAAAAGTTCGATTTTCGACAAAAAAAAACGACTTCAATCATTCCTCAGTAGCCAATGAATAACGATATAAAAAAAATCATCCAGTCATATCATAAAAATCGTTATAAACTATACTCTCCCCGAATTTAAAGTGAATCGGACCAATGAATTTTCAAATACGACTTACACCGTGATCAAAATTCATGCCACCCTCAAAATTAACTTTCCCATTAAAATCATGAAAGCGCTTGTCTCGCGTTGTCCAGCAAGAGCTCCGGTTTGGAGATCTACGAGAGAGATCCCTCGTGATCGATTTATTTCGCCGATACATCTGCTCGTGTAGCCCTCCCTCTCTCTCGTATAGATCCGTAAGCGTAAATACTCGTGTATCGTTTGATAGAAGCGGCACAGGTGCGTGCTCTGAAATAGATGGCCGAAAAATACCTGTCCAATCTCACCGGGAATTCCAGTGCTCTTCTAAAGGCTAATAGACGTTCGTCGTCGCGGTGATGAACAAAGGGCCAAAAGAGTAATTTAATTTTCTGCAGACACTATATTTACACGTGCCCCTATACTGAGCTTCTGCCTGTTGAAGGTTTCCCTTTATATCTATATATACACACTTAGGCACACACACAAGTATGTATGTATGTATATATCGCTACACTTCCGCACCTTTTCCTCGCTGCTCAGTCTACTGGTGTACGAATGAATGGTGGCGGACGCCCTGGTAACGACCAACGAAGGCGTTCGTTCGTTACTTTGGTGTAACGTTCCTTTATTGCTTTTGATAGTTGAGAATATTGGAGTTTACATCCATTGTTTACAGAAGTAAATTTACAGAATTCACAGAATTTAATTACAAAAGTAAATTTACAGAATTTACAGAGTTTACAGAATATTGGAGAATATATATATATATATATATATCCTTAACATGATGTAAACTCCAATGTCTTCCAAATAACTTTCGAATGGTCGTGAATATTTTTATACAAAGGTCATTTCAAGGACCGTCCTGTCCTTAAAGTCAACGATTTACATATATGGAACAGGTCCTTCTCCATATCTACAGGGTGTCCTTCGATGAATGGATAATCCTGCAATTGTCGATAGGTCAGATCACGTCCTACTATATGCTGGAATTCCAGTTTAGTAAAAGACCCACGATTTTCAACATAAAAATCATCTGCTTTTGATTTTTTGCATGCCATTTCTACAAATGGTAACTTTTTTGACCCAGTTAAAAAAAAATACTCTTGGTTATTTGTTTTATCTAGAAAGTCTTCTTTTCAACCGATTTAATTGATTCATATCATTTGTAGAAATGGCATGCAAAAAACCAAAAACAGATGATTTTTCTTAAAAAAACAACGTAAAGCCCAAAATCTCTAAAACCGTGGGACTTTTACTCAACTGAAATTCCAGCATATAGTAGGACATGATCTGACCTATAGACAGTTGCAGGATTATCCATTCATAACAGGACACCCTGTATATATATATAGATATATAGATATATATATATATATATATATGTATATATATATATATATATATATATATATATATATATATATATATATGTATATATATATATATATATATATATATATATATATATATATATATATATATATACACACACACACACACACACACACACACACACACACACACACACACACACACACACACACACACACACACACACACACACACACACACACACACACACACACACACACACACACACATATATATACCTTATTCTCATCAATAATTAATACACTTCGACTCTCGTTTCGGTCAGGGGCTCTTAATCATCGATCGCAATTTGTTCCAGACCATATAATTCCGCGCTGATTCCATTCTAACAGACACTAACGACCGCACACCCGCGTAGAACTCGCTGTTCGAACCTGTACAATATATTACCGATCGTTGAGCTCGGATTCAAACTCCCATATGGTTGGAATTCGTGTATCGCAATCCGGTAATGATAAAAAAAATCATCCAAAGTCGTACGAATCCAAGATTCATTGAAACGTTAAAAATTATGGAAATATACAGCTCACCATGTCCATATGTTTTTAATTTCGAAAAAGGCTCTTATAGGCTTTACTATGATAACAAAAGCGCATTTTTTCAAATTTTGGATCATGCTGCTTGCTGCAGCCACCTCCGTACCGATCGGCCATGCACCAACGGCAGCAAATTCCTTCAAATAACAATAACGTCATTGCTAATAAATATTTTTCATTGAAAAAAAAAACTCAAGCTAGGCAAGACTATGTACAAATTGTGTGTAAAATCTCGACCTCGTAACTCCAATACTTGGATCGGAAAAAAAATGGAACCTCGGTTTTTTGGGTTCCAAGCCTCGTATGACGGACGATCGAGGATGCCGCCTTTGACGTATAATTTCCCAGCGCTTTCCCCCGCGACCTCGCCCATTTTTCGGTGTCGCACGCGACCCGCGTACGGCACGTATAGCCGCGGAGTTTATCGCCTCACGGGAGTCCACCGGGAGGCCGCGAATCACGCTACAAATATTAGCTCATCGCGCGCGGTAATTTAATATAAAGGCGGACAAAGCGCACGCTGCGATGAACGTATAAAATTTGTCACACCTTCGCCAGCCCGAATGCTTGAGTTAATTAATGAATCGTGCGTTAATTGATTAATTTGTATGATCGTGGGTTACTTTCGCGCCGAGCACGAATGAGCAAAAGAAGGGTATATGTAGCTCGCTCGGCGACCTGGAACATCGCTCGGATGACGTTTTAAAAAAGTGGATCTCAATATATGTAGCGCAATATACATGGATGTCGTGTATCGCGAATATTTGATACGCCGGGGGTCGCTCTCGGGATGCCACAGCATGCGTAATAAGTATGCATAACGCCCGTCCACCACCAACGACGACGTCAACCACCCCCATTCACTCTCTCTCTCTCTCTCTCGCTCTTTTTACTCTCTTTTGCCTCCAGTGTCGCTTTCATCCCAGAGCGGAAGAGATGAGAGCACGGAGACCAGGACTAGAGATTGCCGAGGTGAGTTATGATAATTCCTGGCGGACGACGATCAACGACGTCGGGCAATCAAACATGGCGCCCGAGCAGCAATCGAGCGGCCATCTCTCTCTCTCTCTCTCTCTCTCTCTCTCTCTCTCTCTCTCTCTCTCTCTCTCTCTCTCTCTCTCTCGCTTCACTTTCGCTCTGTCTCTCTTTCCTTCTTTCTCACTACATCTCGAAGTCCGCCAACGCCCGGCGGCGCAATATCGCCGTGAGGACCATGGAATAACTCCACGACGAAGGCTCAACGACGTCGACGACACCAGCAGCATCGAATCGCATATCTGCGAGACGCGCGCGGGCGGACCGAGCGCAGTGTACGAGAGAGATAGCGAGAGAGATGCGCGCTGTGCAATGTAAGAGTACGAGTATCATCCTTACACGGCGCCCTCGTTGCATCATTAATGCTATACATCCGGACGCTTCGGAGCATGCATCAAGTGCCCTCGATCCTATCGCCGCTTTATCCAGCCCCCCCCCCCCCCCGGCCCTACCTCGAAGCTCAAATTAGGGTAAGGTGGGTGGTATAGGAGTACGCACCTAAACTTCAAAGCGGTGAAAAAAACAAGCTAATACATTTTACGAATCAGTTTAGTTTTAGTTGAAAGAATATCTAGCATAGTTCAAACACTCGATTCAGTCCTCGTAAATTGGTTTCTCGTATACTTCATAGTATACTTTGTATACTTGTAAAAAAATTAAAACTATACGTATACAAAATAATATAATATACGATACACACACACACACACACACACACACACACACACACACACACATATATATATATATATATATATATATATATATATATATATATATATATATATATATATTAGGGTGATTCGTTTCAGGATAACTTTTTTTTCTGACCCATCGTGCCCGAAAACCTTTAGTCGGTACCCAAAAACGAAGTTTCGTGAAAGAGGGGTGTTGTCAAAAAATATTTAGAGGTCGCGAATCAAAATTGAAGCTTTCCCATTTGATTAACATTGTAACAAATGTTTTTCTCATTATTAGTGTTACCATTCCGCGAATTTTGATATCGCGATATTTTCCAAGTGGGTTCTCATAGGAAATATGATACTTTACAATAAAGTTCTTTGAGCCATGTCCGTAAATTCAACCGTTTCAGCGGTATCATTATTTCAAGTGAATATTGTATGAAAATATCTATTCAAACGGTTGTAGCGCCTAAGCTATTAGATATATCGAAAAAAACTCAAATAAGAACTATGTAGAGAAAGTAATTTGCTGCAAAAAAGTCTTATAAACCGAGCCCGTAAATTCAACTCTTTCTCAGCTATAGGTGGATGAAGTAAAATAAATAGATTTTTTTGTTTTAAAAAAGATCTATTTATTTTACTTCATCCACCTATAGCTGAAAAAGAGTTGAATTTTCGGGCTCGGCTTATAAGACTTTTTTGTAGAAAATTACTTTCTCTACAAAGTTCTCATCTGAATTTTTTTCGATATATCTAATAGCTTAGGCGTTACAGCCGTTTGCTCTAACGCCTAAGCTATTGGATAAGACCTTATTAGTAACGCTGTCACAATTCTCCTATTTAAGTTTATTTTCTGGTTAGCTTATTTTACATGCTTTTTACAATGTTTTTTTTTGCGTTTGTATGTAATGTTCGTTTATTTTAGTCAATTCTCATAACCTACGTTTGACATACAAAGTATTCGGCAATTAAAGTCTGCCTTCAAAATGACATTTTTATCAGGAACCTATTTATGCATGTGGTTTGGTGTTGTATGCTGAATTGCTATTGTTTTGCTTCAGAATGCCTAATAATTATACACGAAAGTCTGTCATAACTGTTATTCAGATTAAATTAAGATTTTTGACTGATTTTAAAACGAGTGATCTCGTACTGATGCCATAATTACTTATAAAAGATTTAATAATTGTTGTGTTAATGTTCCATATTATTGTAGTTGCTATAATTATTAAGATTTTTAACTGATGTTAAAACGACTGGTCTCGTTATCATGCCATAATTACTTATTAATACTCGTTATGTTAATAATTCGCGTTATTGTAGCACAATTCTGTCTGATGATAATTAAAGTACTTTTATGCAAAAATAGAAGTGAGTTTTGCTTGTAATTCAGATAAAAGTATTTTTATCTATCAAATATAGTCTAGATACACAGCTGTCACAACTTACCTCGGTACCTGTCAAAACTTACCTCGGTGATAGGAGAGTTGTGACAAAGAGAATAGTTTCAGTTTTCGCGGATTTTCTGAGAAACCTTATAACTTTAATTAACTTTGATGACTGTTTTTAAAAGAGGAAGGACTGAGATATATTGAGGCATAGAGTTCATAATCGTGGTATGTTTCGTTATTGAGATATGTTCTTTTAAGTAAAAATTGTCACAACCCTCCTCGGTCTCCCCTACTATTCCACCTTACCCTACCGGCAATTCGCTGATCAATCGCCGGGCATGGCTGATTCTCAATTATCATCCCGGAAGTACGCGCGAGCGTCTTTTTGGCAACTGACGACGATCTTCTGAAAAGCAAAGACTTGAGAAGCGACTCGTCCGCTGTGTTTATTGAATAATAACGGATGATTGACCGGTGACGCTATCTCGACCCATTTGAATTATTAAAATGATGGGGAAAAATTAACGAAATTACGTGATTCCCGCGGCAGCGATAATCGAATAATAGATTTCAAAAGTAGCGAGCTTCGATATCGCGGCGATTAATTTTTAAATACGCTTTTCGAAGAAACATCGCGCGCCCGCGCGGTCGTAATGAAATTTCGAAAAGTTTTCACGCCGCAATATAAATTGACTCTGCGCGCGACGCCAAAACTTCGTGAAATTCATAAATTTTTCGGCGTCCATCCAGGGCGGTAAACGAATTCACGGATCCTCGTGGGCGCTCGCCCGCGCGATGAAAATATTTCATAAATCGACCTGGAAGCTGCTCGCTGGAACGTTCGGCAATTAAAACTTATTGTAAAAACCCGACCGAGCATGACATCGCGATATAATTCGCGCAGCTCGGAAATTGAACGCTTTATTTTGAAATTTAGATTAGGTATGTATGGGTAAAGGCGATTTTTCAAATTCCCGATATCGTTCAACGTCGTCGAAATCCCTCGGGAGTGATGTGAGCGTGTTCACGTACGGGTGATTTCGAGGACTGTCCTCAAACTCAGCAAGTGAATAATTCCTGCATGAGACGTCCGATAGGAAGACTGACTAACGAGGCAAAATGATACGTTTTAAAAAATTAATCCGATGCTCATTACCATTTACCACTCTGGAATCCTCATTTACGGAATGTCATAAATTCTCGTCGTAGAAGATATTCATTCCGAGTGCACATAAATAGTTGAGTAATATCGGGAAATTAATTTTCTTACACAGCGCTTTTTTGTTCTTTCTTCGTGTTGCCCGCGATCTTTCAACCCGATTTTTTTCATTGTTTCCTCTCTTCCTATCGTTCTTTCTGTCTCTTTCTTCATTCCTTTTCTCTTCGGCTTTTGTCACGTATTACGAGATCTCGTTCTCCAGTTTTCGTGTCGGCGCCATTGGAGCATGTCGTTGGGAACACGTCGAATGAAATTCTTTGGATTCTGGCGGACATCGCGACCGGAAGTAATGGCCGATCCGCGGGGAATTGATGCTGACGCCACGGGAAGACACTGCGCCGTAGAGAGAGAGGGGGAGAGAGAGAGAAAGAGAGAGAGAGAGAGAGAGAGAGAGAGAGAGAGAGAGAGAGAGAGAGAGAAATAAGGGAAAAAAAGACTTTTCGTTCCAACGTCCCTACAAGTCTCCTCAGCCAAATTAAACGTCGCCGTGCCCTTGTTCCAAATGCAAAAAGAGCCCCCCCCCCTGAGAGTTCGTCGAAAAAAAAAAAAACAATAAAGCATTGCCAATACGAAGCTCGTTCCATCAGCCGGTGTATAAATTGCAAATTCCCACTACACGGTAAATGTGCAATAAAATTATACCGCGAGTTCAGTGAGTCCGACGTGACGCATGACGCTTCGAATCCCGGGTTGGATAACGTGTATCAGGGCCGGAGAGAATAGCGGGGGAAATCACGATGTATACGATGAATCGACGTATATACTCTCGTTATCTCTCTTTCTCTCTCTCTCTTACACACACGTACAATTTTGTCGGTATATACGCTGTGGAGCCGAGCCAATGAAATCGATGGAACCAATGCGAGTCTCGCCACTTTATTCCCACCGGCCAATCGTGTTAAATCGTTTCACAAGGCTCGCCGTTGGCGAGCGGGGGCCGAGTCCGAGGCCGCGAAGTCCGCGGTCGCCACGGACGCGGCTCGGGATCAGAGAGGAAGCGAGATACGAGCGAGTCGACGGTATATATATATATATATATATATATATATTGGTATGTATTCAGTACGAATAGATGGAATAGAGAGAGAAAGCGAGAGATGGCGAGAGAGAAGCTCGAACAAGAGCGAAGAGGCAATTTTATCGAGGTATCTTCCACCCCTCTTTGTCTCTCTCCCTCGCCACCCTGCCGCAAAACTCCCATAGCTCGCTTCTTTTTTTTCGATCCATCTCCTGCTCCGTCAGAATTTGCCGGGGAAGAACGAGACGAGAAGGAAAGATCGTGGGCAAGAATATGTCATTTATATATATACACACACACACACACACACACACACACACACACACACACATGTATATATATATATATATATATATATATATATATATATATATATATATATATATATATATATATATGTATATGTATATGTATATGTATGTATGTATGTATGTATATATATATATGTACATATGTATGTATATATACATCATTCTTTATTCCCGAGCTTCCCTTTTCCTCTTGTTCTTTGCCAGAAAAGTGTGTATATATATATATATATAGCGAGTGAGAGGGAGAGTGAGAGAGAACAGAAAAAAGAGAATTTGGAAAAAGGTAAAAGACGGGGAAAGGGCTCCTGCGCAGCCACCGAGATGGCAGAATACCGACGTGTATAGTATCAAGTAATGATGGCAGCAAACTGACACATGTTGACGTACAACTATACGAAAAATGGAGTTTACGCATGCCTGGTGGAGTAAGTACATTATTCATGAATTAATATCAATAAAGAATATATTAATATGAATTAATAATAAATAAATTATCAATGAAATTAATGAATAATATTGACAAAGAATATCGTACAAAATTAAGGCCTTATATACGTGAAAAATTTCAAATTTGTTTTTATTATTTTTGATTCTGCTAGCCTGAACGATTAGGAATATTTTAAGCTTTATAGAATTGAAAAATCCCAAAAATTGTTGCAGTTACAGCATTTGGAGCGTATTACACATACCGCGCGGCGCGCCTGACCGCCAACTTCAAAGCCGTTTTTCCACGATTGACTTTTTTGAACCTTGGGAAAGTGGAACTCTTGAACGAAGGCTCAGATCGCTATGAAATTTTTACAATATATTCTTAGTATCATCACCTATCGTGTGAACTACAGAGACAATCATTTCAATGACACAAAAAAATATAAAAAAGAAAATACCGAGGGAAAATTGAGTAAAAAAATGTTGAGTTTCGAATTTTTATTATAATATATTTTTTTATAATATCGTTGGTTCACACTGAAGATGCATTCATTATGCAATTATAAATATGTTCATTTTTTTCAGACACCCACACCGATGCCGGGAACTTTCACCATCACGCGCGCAAAAAAAATACATTGTTTTACTATGTTATATCTCCGCCTTTTGTTAATATTTCTGATTTTTTTTAGATATACTTAACCATGCGCGTAAATGATCTGTAAAAAAATGTCAATATATGCGTTATTTTTTTTTAACCGCGTCTAAAAAAGTACCTTCGAAAATCGGCGAAATCGCGTATACGAGGCCTTAAGACAAGAATATTCTTTACCAATATATAAATTAACGCATCAAATGAATGTGAAGATAGATTAATTTTGAGATGTTAATGAATTATCTTTTTCGCCGAATTTTGTTTCGTCGATTGATGCCGTGGAAACTCAAACGTTTTCACGCATTTTCATTGGCGATTTGCGATACCAATTCACGAAAAAGGCTTGGAATAATGAGCATAAAAATACATGAAAAATAAATAAAAACAAGTCGTTGCATTCGTACGATGCAAACTTCAACGTCATCGTTTTATATAAAAATACGTGTGTACGTATGTGTGTGGATCGAAGGTGGAGGAGGACGCCACGTCGATGGGTGGGGAGCAAAGGCCACGAGAAGTACATCCCTGGCAAACACACGCAGAGGAAGAACGAACCGCACAGTAATGGAAGCTGGAGTAGATATTGTATGGCATTACCGAAGAACTTTCCACGGCGAACATTGCAATATTGGTTTCACTCCTCCCGCGGACTCCTCTGGCCCTCGTATCCACTGTATAACGCTATATACAGGAATACTCGGATGAAACTGATGACCGTAGCAACGTAATCTATATGGCGTACGCTATATATATACATGTGTGTAGCGCAATATTGGGCGGATCCTCCATCGTTTCGCCATCGCTATATGAGCAATGTCGAAAGCCTCTGAGAGTTTTTTTTTCTCCTCCAGGCTCGAGCTTTCGCCGTATATTTCAGCTTCAGTCTTATGTTTCCATTTTTCACATCTCCCATGAGGATTTCGGGGAAAAAAATTCACGTATACCCGTGTGATCGGGTATGCCTCATTTCTACTTTGGCGGGCCAAAAATCGTCCGATTTTTCACCAATTTTCCATACGAAAAATATCAAATTTAGAATATTGAAATTTGGTGTGCTTACTGAGCCGTCTTTATTGAATATGATAATATTTTTTAAAGTTCGACAAAACGTGGTACTGGGAGTGGGAGGAGCCATGTATGTCGGTGAGCCGGCGATGGCTTTGCCGGAAAGTTTCTCGAAAAACAATTGCCCAAATGACAATTTCTCGATAACAATTGCCCGAATAAACAATTGCTCAAATGCGATATCCCGAAAGAACAATTGACCAAATAAATAATTTCTAAAATGAACAATTTCTCAAATACAACATCCCGAATGGGCAGTTTCGCGAATGGACAATTTCCCGTATGAACAACCCTAACAAACCCGAACGAAAAACAAACAAATTTGGGACATTGTCTATTAAGGAAATTGTTCATGTGGGGACTGTCCATTCGGGACATTTCATTCGAGAAATTGTTCATTTTGAAAATTGTACATTCGGTCAATTGTTTTCGGGGAATTGTTCTTTCAGGAAATTGTATTTGAGAAATTGTTTATTCGAGAAACTCGTCCGTTCGATAAACTGTATTCAGGAAGTAATTCTTTCGGGAAATTACTTTCGTGAAATTGCATTAGGGAAATTGTTATTCGGGCAATTGTTTTCGAAGAATTTTTTGGAAACGCCAGCGATGATCTTCGTTTGCGAAAATCCTAAACAGATAATCTGAAGGAAAAAAATCAAATATATTTTCACTTTGTACAATATTGTGTATAAATAAAAAAAATAAAAAAGTAGTGAGCGATCAAAGGGAAGTTTGGTTTTCTACCAATTTTTTTTCAGTTTCTTGCTCATAAAAGAAAAACGTTTGAATTCTTTCGTATAATTCTAGTTCAACTAATAAAGACGTTTGTTGTAGTTTGTTGTGTGCCTGCTAAATTTCATAACGGTTGACATGTGAATAGAATGAAAAACTTCATACTTCCACCTGCTATGCCAGGACCACACAGCACACCTTCCCCTTCATTGGCTTTTTCCAAAACAGCAAAATCAAAAATTTCTAGCCGATCAATTAGAAACCTCCTCCAACGATGGTGTTGAAGTTTGCATCGTTGGGATGCAACGAAAATCCATCTTTATTTTTTTATGCCTTTATGGATCCCTAATAAGGATCGTTAAAAATTAATAAGTCACTAATTAGGATTATTAGTGACTTATTAAGAATAAGTGATTATTAAAAATGAATGAATTAAATCAAATTATTAAAATTAAATTTAAAAAGTAAATTAAAATTAAGTAAATAAAAAAAACTATTAACTTAGTGACTTATTAATTGATTAATTTATCAGTGACTTATTAATCCCTAATAAGTCACTAATAAGGATATTGAAAAATGTTCCAGTGACATTTGTAGCCCAAATGAGCCTAAAAAAATTGAACAATACGAAAAAAAAAAACAATTACATTTCAACGATACAAACTTCAATGCCATCTTTAACCCAATGAATAACTATTTAGCGATAATGACTACGAGTATTGTAGTAAACAAAAAAAATCAGCCTCGCAACTTCAAAGATTGAAATTGGAGCGACGAACGAGACACTCGCTCATCGCCGAATACGCGCGAATTAATTATTCATTCGAGTCGATAAAGCGGATAAAAAAAACGTCTCCTCGCCTCCTTGAGCCGCGCGTTATCTCATCGGGCAACGAATCGCCTTGCGCCCCCACGCGGACACTTCCGGTCTACACGGATCGGCATCTCCTCGAGCGTAACCATCGTTATTCCTTGCGGGCCTACGGCGATCGCGCGCGGGCACTTATCGTTCTCGACCGGCGATCGCGCGCGCAGGTGCAAAAGATCGTGAGCTGGGTCGACTATACGCCGCGCAATCGTATCGAACGCACGTGCGTGTGAAACCCGCACGAGCTGTGCTCTTCGTCGCCACACGCACACGCATGGATATGTGTGTACATGTGAACACACATGTGCGACCCTTTGATATACACGTACATCTGACGTCGAAACAACTGCGCCGAAAAAAAAAACGTTCCCTAGCCGCGAGAGTCCGCATCTCCGTCTTTGATACTTGGTAACCCCCCCCGAGCCCCCTCGTACCCCGCGGATAGTGACCATCGTATCCCCTCTTTATTCCCTTTAAATTATTCATCGTCTACGATCACAATCTTCGACGCTGTTTCTCCATAAATTTGGACAAACTTTATGCGAAACGGTGAACGAATGACATTCATTGGGATGACGTGGCCACGCGATTAAACAAGAAGTTGGAGTTTTCGCAGAGCTCAAAGAGCAATTTGGAGCATCATTTTTTAAAGTGACTACACTCGAACCTCGATATAACGAATCTCTAGGGAAATTCGTTATATCGAAGTCATATTCCTTAAGGCGTTACCCCCACTTGTAGCGCAAAAAAAGGCCTTTTTCTTGAATTTTTTTGAAGAAAACTACAAAACTTTTTTAATCGATCAATATACCATCTTAAAGAACACATCTTGAAGAACTTTCAGTAATTTTTTTATTGAAAAATATTACATTGTTTAGTGGCAAATGGCCGTCAATGAAATAATGTTTTTATATACACGGTTTGCGGTGACCAACATTGCGGCGAAGTGTATCATCTGAAGAAAAAATGCGGATTGATTTAGTCAAATATAAGTATAAACTAGTCTTTAATCGAAGGATTTTAAAAAATATTCATTTTTCACGAAATGGCGGACAGTCAAAGTTAATGGTTCGATTTTAACGAAAAAAACGGCCGTTTTTTGGCTGTAAAACGGCCATTTTTTTTCGAAAAAAAAATCGAACGATTAAAGACTACATTTTTATGTATTAAATAAGCCTGCAAAATTTCAAGAAGATCGGTTCATTAGTGTTCGAGTAATCTTGGTCACCGACTTCAGAAATGCCATTTTGAGAAAAACGCGTTTAAAGTTTCTCTTTCAACGCTCTTTCAACGCGGATTCTTCTCTTTCAACGCTCATATCTCAGTCAATTTTGTTCGGATCGACTTGAAATTTTCCGGACATATTCTCAGATACTTATACTTCAACAAAATGCAATAAAAAAAATCGATTTTTTCAAAATCGCAAGTGGGGTCAACCCCTTAAAATGTTTAAAAAAACATAAATATTGGTACTTTAAATAAAGGGATATTTATTGAAAAACGGTTGAAGACGGAATGACACCTCATTGTTCTACCATACCGACCGCGATGAGGTGTCATTCCGTCTTAAATAAGAGCAATGTCTACAAACAATTACCAATTAGAGCATAATGTATATTATTGTGTCGTTGTATCAAGGTGTCGGGTGTCTAGTGGAAGGGAATGAACAAATCTTCGTTATATCAAGGATTTCGTTATGTCGAGGTTCAACTGTACCGTAAAATGGGGTTACTTTGAACAGGTTTTGGAAATTTTTTGTGCGTAATTTTTTTTTAACATCCTAAATACCAACTTTTTTGCTCTAATATAACGATGTGTCCTTTGGCTACCAAATGTATAAGAAAGTCATTTGCGCACACAATTAAACCGTATTTCGGCGACATTAACTTACCCTTAATGTCAATTTAACCCCGTTTTACGGTATATTGGAGCTCACTCTGCATTCAGGGCAGGATTTATGGGAACACAACAGGGGCTGTTGCCTTCGCACGAAGGCTTCCAAGAGGGGTCACCACATTTCAAATTTTTAGGTGAAATTTGCTGACGAATGGTATGCAACACTTATTAGTGAGAACAAAAATCACTCCTGAAAACTGACAATGAAGAACAAATTGTCACATCTTTAAGATCCCATTTTTCTTTTAAACATTTCAAAACATACTTCTGTCAAAAATCATGAAAAACACCAATCACGATGAATTCTCTATAAAAGAATATGTTGCATGAATTATCATTTTTTTAAATGTCACGTGGATTGAGCCGACCATTGGTATCTTAAAATTTGGCGGCGTATCTCGAAAAAAATTATTTACTTATATTGTTTTTACAACTGCTAAAAAACGCCCAAAAATTGAGTGCTCAGTGCCAGATACTTACACCGGTAGGTATATGCTATGTATGTAAAAATAGTTACTTTGAAATTGTATAAACGAAAAAAAAAACAAAACTTTTTGCATGGTACGTCCACCTCGTATCTACTGCATAGTAGGTATATAATTACACTATGCCACACTTTGGACTATAAAACTAGACACTAAAAAATGAATTTATTTACATGACAAAAAGGCACTAACATTATAATTTCAATCGTATTCGGATGATATCAGGCAACGTCTCCTCTCCTAACTTCAATCAACGTCTGTTGTTTGAAAATATCTTACTTTTCTTGGCACATTATTCAAACACCATAGAAAAAATGTTACCTTGTTTGAGAAATAATTAGGAGCCCCCACTTCTTCGTTGCCCCAAAGCCTGCACACCATCAAATTCGGCCTTACCTGCGATTATTACCCGATTCGTATGGACGCATTTTTCATATGAACAAGAACCATTGGAGGATCTCGTCTCTATAGTAGGTACCCTGGTAAAAACCTCTTATTCCCTACAAAACCGTGCGTATATGCACTTCGGTGCGGGAAGTTGATCTCCTATTATCATCTCTCTCTTGCTTCATATGCGGCTTAATTGGGACTCGTAAATATATATATATATATATATATATATATATATATATATATATATATATATATATATATATATATATATATATAGGAAAATGTATTTTCGTAAGCAGTCGCCTTCGAGAAGGGTCCTCAAAACAGCCGGATCTCCTGATAGCCAACAATGCATAGATATAACAAGTTGAAAATATCCTTTTCCCGTGTATATATGCGTGTGGAAATGTCCGTGATATATACTACACGTGAGTAAATGAAGAATATATACGTTGGTGCCGATGGAATTAATTTGCGATCGGCGAGCTCCCAAGAGCCCGGAATATCTGCATATGGCGCAGAGCGTACGTATACGATGTGCAGGGTTAATGAGAGAGCTGCATCGCCGCATATACAAAGCACAACGGCGCCTTGGGATCTTCGAGAATAGATCGTTGAGAACCGATGGGAAACCTGTGCAGAAATTTGTTGGGGACTCCCCAGATTCTACCACATTCCTATAACGATTCAATAGGGACGCTGCGCCTAGGGATTCCACGGTGGAATTCAAATGGATTAGGCGCTATTTCCCGATTGACGTCGTTTGACATTTTTTTGAGGAATTCTCAACCGGAATTTGTTGGATGTACCAGAAGCAATATCCTTTGGTGATCCCGTGCACAATTTGACGAGTCCCAAGATACACCCACATCTCTATAGAAAATATTTAACGTAAGTAATCATCTTTGAAGGCTGTTAAAAGTAGTGAAAAAATCGAGTAAAAGTTACTTAAGGGGTAAGGCCACAGTAAAATTTTCTAAAAATCGATTTTTTTCCCGCTAAAACGGCTCTTTATCATCATAAGAATAAGGTACTATTCGATTTATAGCAAGACATTTTTTTTTTTCATCGACTTTGAGCGTATAACGTAAGCCCACCTCTGGCACGGCCATAGAGTACCTAAAACTTTAAACGCGTTTTTCTCGAAACAGCTTTTTCCAATTGGCGTGACAAATAACTTCAACAATTTTCACTCGATTTACTTCGAATTTAAAAGTTATGTTCCTAATTGCATTTCGCAGAGAAGTATGTACGGAATTTCTGATTTATCGAGAACTTTTCATTTTATGAGCAGTTTTATATGAAATGTTTCTCTGAAAATTCATTCAAATATCTACAACTCAATTCAAATACCTACAACTTGTGAATAACACAATATTTTTTTAATTCCGTACGTACTTCTGTAGGTATTTTAATGTAGATTGACGAGAATTTTTGTTTTTTGTTCTTGGTAAAAAATTGTGGATGCTAAATGTCACGCCGCGGAGCGCCTAAAAAAAGATACAAAAGAAAATATTGGTAGTCGGCCATTTTGTACGTCGAAAAAAAATATACATTTTCTAATAGCTTGATATTCATACTGAATACTACATTAAAATCACATACTAAATATATAAATATTGTACTATACATATAAACACTATATATAAACATATATATATATATATATATATATATATATATATATATATATATATATATATATATATATATATATATATAAACAAAAATGCATAAACATCATACTAAAAATATAATACTACACTACACTATTACTAAATATAAATACTACACTAAAATCACATACTAAATATATACACATAAAATCATATACTAAATAGATGTGATTTTCTAACAGCTTGATATTCATACTAAATAGAATTTTATGAGTGAATCACTTTTTCATACGAAAAAAATTGTTAAATTCGCACATGATTTTATACCCGTTACTGTGGGTATAAAATCCCTAGTCCCTTAAATGGAAATAATAACAAATATTCGAGTCCAATATCGGTTTTTCAATGTCAGATTTTTGGCCCGATATCCCTGTTTTTCGATATTATCAAAAACCGATATCTAGTTCGAACTCAAGCATCCTTTTGGCAATATTACGACGATAAGATACGGTGTGCAACGCCGTTGTGGATGAAACGTCATGTAGGGGGGGGGGGGGGGGGGGCGATGGTGGAATGAAGATACCGTGGAAACGTGAAATGATCTATAGCTCGAGTGTACACACACGAGGAGGAGAAATGAGAAGAAACGAAAGGAATATAGGAGAGGAGGAGGGATAAAAAGATCGAAAGATATTCTCATCTTACCTACGAAGATCCTATAATGCTATGGCGCGAGCGATGGAAGGAAGCTCTTTCCGGTAAAATTACTTTGCGGTGGCTTGTCATTATCCAGGTCCCCCGAGCCCTTCGCCTGCCCCCACCCCCCTTACACACTCACTCTCTCACTCACTCACTCGATCTCTGCCTATAATCCCTCACGAGTTACGTTCGTGTCCACGGCCTTGAAGAAAATGAGGCACACCGACTGATAGAAAGAGCGAGAGAGCGATGCCGAGGAACGTGCACAGGCAGCGCATCGGCCCAGTTCCACCGCAATTATTACGACAAAAGGGGGCCCTTCGTTAAGATAGCAATAACATTAACCATAGAACTACAAACCGGGGTAGATATCTACCCCAGGTTTTTGTTTGCAAAATGACGTTTCCGCCGTTTTTTTAGCACCTTCATATATTTAAGGGGTTAGGCCACTCTAGTGGCCGAAAAATAGGCTTTTTGGGGATTTTTTTTCAGTAAAACTACAAAATAAATCAAGATTACAAAAAAGGGTGTTTATCGTACATATTAGCGACTGTATACAATAATTGTTTTGGAGCGATTCATTTCAAAATGGCGGCTGTGCAGCGTTTATCTCAGAACTGCATTTTTTAAGTTGGCCGGAAACATAACTCAGACAATTTTCAACCGACTCACTCGAAATGTTCAATATATTTTGAAAAATACATTGTCTATGGAAGTACGAAGGATTTTTTTTTATATTGCATGGTTCAGTTGTTATCAACAACTGACTGACGATTTTTCAGGAAAATTTTTGGAAAGTGACAAATTTGCCTAAAAAATCGTCAGATAATTGTTAATAACAAATGAACTATGCAATATAAAAAAAATTCTACGTACTTCCATGGACAATGTATTTTTCAAGATATTTTCAACATTTCAAGTGAATGGGTTTAAAATTGTCTGACAAGGAACATCCCTCAGGTGACACCCTTCGATTTTGTTGAAATTTGGATATGTTATAAAGCACCGAAAAGTAAGCGATACGTATTTTTTTATCGGCGGAAAAACGGTTTCAAGGGGTGAAACGAACCCTCGAAAATACGGGTGTTTTTCGTTTTTCGTCGACAACGTTATCGTTCTCATCTCCAATATATAGTGCTCAAAAAAATAAACATTGTTGCAATTTGAGTTTTTTAAATATCTCGTACCGTTAAAACGTTATCGACGAAAAACGAAAAACATCCCCATTTTTTAGGGTGCGTTTCAGCCCTTAAAACCGTTTTTCCGCCGATAAAAAAAATACGTATCGCTTACTTTTCGGTGCTTTACAACATATCCAAATTTCAACAAAATCGAAGGGTGTCACCTGAGGGATGTTCCTTGTCAGACAATTTTAAACCGATACACTTGAAATGTTGAAAATATCTTGAAAAATACATTGTCCATGGAAGTACGTAGAATTTTTTTTATATTGCATAGTTCATTTGTTATTAACAATGATCTGACGATTTTTTAGGCAAATTTGTCACTTTCCAAATATTTCCCTAAAAAATCGTCAGTCAATTGTTGATAACAAATGAACTATGCAATATCAAAAAAAAACCTTCGTCCTTCCATAGACAATGTATTTTTCAACATATATTCAACATTTCGAGTGAATCGGTTGAAAATTGTCTGAGTTATGTTTCTAGCCAACTTAAAAAATGCAGTTTTAATATAAACGCTGCACAGCCGCCATTTTGAAATTAATCGGTTCAAAAAAATTATTTAATACAGCCACTGATGTGTATGATAAACACCCTTTTTGTAATCTCGATTTATTTTGTAGTTTTTCTGAAAAAAAATCTTCAAAAAACCTTTTTTCGGCCTTAGAGTGGCCTAAAGCCTCAAATCGAATTTTCATCGACCAAACTTTAATTAAATTCAATTTGCTTTTCACCATTCTCTTCTGCATGAAAATAAAACGAAGAGATTCATGTACTTACGAGTCTCATTGCTGCTTTCAGAACGATTTTACGAACAAGAAACGCGTGGGGTAAATATTTGCCTCGGTTTGTAGTTTGAAGGTAGAAAAAACGAGTTTGTAGCTTTAGGGTTAAGCATTCGAGTACGTAACGCAGGCAGCCGCATAGCCTTTCAGCCACCAGGCTGCTGCCTCGTCGCTGCACCGATGAAGGACGAGTACGAAAATGTTCACCAACCTGCGAGCAGTCCAAACACCTGCAAACGAAAAGTTCACCCTGTATCAAGATCAAGAAACGTCAGAATAATTGCCCCCAAAAAAAAATGCCCCGCATGAAGAATGTCAGATCGGTCCAGATTGGAGACTTCGCCAGTCCTGACCAGTAGCTCGGGCAAAAGAAACGTGTCATCAACGCGTTGAACGATGAAGGCATCACCGAGCTCGGAAAATGCCTGGTTGGAGACGGGGCAAAAGGGGCAAAATCCTGCGTCCGAAGACTTGCAACCCTAGAAAACATTCACCAAAAGTTCGATCAGACGTCTATCTTCTTTCGGCGATTTTTTTCTCTCGAGGATTCTCGCCGAGTCGAATGTTCGCCAAGTCCGATGAGCGACCGTACTAATTTCCGTAAAAAGTTTATGCTCGGCATCCATTATTCGTTCATTCGAATGGCTTGCACAATCACGATTATAAAAAAAGGACATTAAAAAAAATTGAAACACCAGTATAATGCCGCGCCGGTACGTTGACTGAAATGATATATGGGCCATACACGTGTACGCCTATGTTTATGTAGTATGGTCAACCCGATTAGAATAGTTGCGGCAATTCCACGAGGAGCACCGCGAGAGAGAATGGACTGTTCACTCGTTCAAATCGGACGCTCGCACTTGTACACTCGTGATCCTGCCTGTACGTCTTACTATATATATATATATATATATATATATATATATATATATATATATATATATATATATATATATATATATATATATATATATATATATATATATATATATGTATATGTATATACACATATATATATGATTGTGTACGTATATGTGCTATTTTCTGTATCGCGCCTCGTCCACATCTCATTAACTTCATCGTTTCAAACTTTTAATCTCAACAGAGAGGTCAAAAAGCGGTTGTGAGCCTCGCGATATTAATTTCTCTGTCTCTCTGTCTCTCTCTCTCTCTCTCTCTCTCTCTCTCTCTCTCTCTCTCTCTCTCTCTCTCTCTCTCTCTCGCACTCTCGACAGCGGTAATAGGTGTATATACGTATACGTATATAAACATACACACACACACACACACACACACACACGCGCGCGCACACACACACACACGCGCGCGCGCACACACACACACACACACACACACACAGTGAGTCTATTTTTAATCAAAATTATTTTTAAAAAATTGAAAATCATATATCTTCGATAGGAAATTGTTATCTGGTAATTATCAGGCTGACGGAAAATAGTCCTTATCGTCATCAATGCAAGTACAATTGTGTCATAAAAGTGTGTGCTTGTAAAAAAAAATGAAGGTAAACTGCGCGCTACCTTAACACCTGCGCCTTAAAGGTTGGCGATATCAACGTCGTGTTTGCCCTAGGAAATCATAAAACTTTGGTTTGAAAGTGTTTTCTATTCGAGAGACCATTTTTGAGATATATTTTACCATGAGACTTAAATGGAACGCCAGTGTGACGAAAAAAAGTCGTATTTTCCGTTTTTTTGTCTACTAGCTTATTTATTTGTGATTTGGAAAAAAAGTATGTTGTTAAGCATACATTGAACTTATCTCGTGTAAATTGTTATTTGAAAAAATTCAAGATTAACTACGTTATTCAGGTATAATAGAGGCTCTGTGTGAAAAATGGGGTCCAACGGCCGGGTCGATAACGTGGATAATGGCTAGTCTGAAAAATTAAAATGAAAAAGTTTTATAATCTGTATAAATGTAGGTCTCGTTATAGCCGTTTTCCCGAGAAAAAAGGTTCACACACTTGCGGGTGTTAAAAAAAAGTTTAATTGTGGCGAAATGTTTACTTTTTTCGGGGGCTTAGAAAATACTAAATGAAAAAAAAGGGCTACGTACAACGGTAGCTACTATAATTACGGAAATATTGGTTTTTTAAAATTAAAAATTGCAAAATTGTAGCTAGAGTTATTCCGGCCAGATCGAGAAAAAGTCAATTTTCAATATTTTAACTTGAAAATTTGTTCACATATTTTGAAATATGTGTACTTTGAAAAAAAAAAGCGAAAAATCGATTCTTTACCCGTCACGGTGGTGCTCCGCCTTAAATGGAACACCCTGTATAAATGTATTTATATGGTTGTGTGTGGGTGTGTATATATATATTTATCTTTATATTATACAAATAGACATACATTTATGGACTTTGTAAATGTCATCATTTCATCTCCCTCCGTCTCTCTCACTCTTTGATCGTGGGAAAAAAACAATTCGGCCAACTTTCATTGCACTCTTTCAAATTTTACGAGCTCTCGCAATTCTGTACACACAAAGAGGGCATATGCGCACATTTAAATGGACACATTTGTATGTACGTGGGTATGTAGTACAGCGTTGCCCGGATTGACGCGGACGCGAACATTCACGTTTCTCATAGACTGCGGATTGTATTAATTCATCATACGTGAGAAGAAGCATTAAATATAATTTTCGTAAAAAACGTAAATTCCTTCTCGGGCTCCCTTCCTTCGATTCTTCATGGTCGACTGGCGCTGAGGAAACGGAAGGACGGAGAGGGAGTAGGAGGAAGTAACGTAGAGTGAATAGAGCCCTTTCAGGTAGTGCGAGGCATACAGTCGTGACCAAGAAATTAGAATTCAAATAGAAAGATTAAAAAAAACATTTCGCTTTAAGGAGTTTTTGGAAACGAGGAACGTTACTTTCCTCCATTATTTCGGGTATCGGGCTGAGGGGAGTAGGATTCCCGTTAATTGCTGAAAAATTATGGGCATGAATTGTTGTTTTATATATAGGATATTCCACACCATTTCACCTAGCCCGTGGCCCCGACCTTTTATTGTTTTCCTGATTTTTTTTCTCGTAAAATTGTACCCCATGTCAGGAGTATCCACACCAAGTTTTAGATTTTATCCCTTCTCTTCCTGCTGAATGTACGGAAAGAAAAATATATTTTATTCAAAATACTACTATTGGAGATTAAAATGATAAAAATCTTCTAAAAAAAATATGATTAATTCGAAAAAAAATTGAAGGGAAAATGGGCCCATGATGAGACTAGTCTTAAAAATCATAGAATGGGTCACGCTATTTTAGAGAATTTTTTGAGAAAAATAAAAAAAGTCGATCATCTTTAAAAAAAATAGTTTTCACTGTAGAAGCAAAAAAACAGTAACATTGATTATTGACAATTTTTTCATATTTTTTAACGCAAGTATGCTTTAAAATGAAAAGAAGTTATATATCGACATTTGTCGATAGCTCAATTAGTTTCGGAGTTATCGGCGTTCAAAGGTTTCCAAAACTTCCGAAATCGACATTTCTTGGAAAATCACAACTCCTAAAAGAGAAGAGATAAAAATCTAAAAATTGCTGTGGATATTCCTTTCAAGGGGGACAATTTTAC
Organism: Ophion ellenae; assembly: GCA_963210295.1. Taxonomy (NCBI): domain Eukaryota; kingdom Metazoa; phylum Arthropoda; class Insecta; order Hymenoptera; family Ichneumonidae; genus Ophion; species Ophion ellenae. The sequence continues at coordinate 21,546,769 of OY723393.1, read as the reverse complement.
AACAAAAAAAAACAGAAATATAAAAAACTTTTAGGGTCAAGGGCTCGGTGAAATGGCGTGGAATGCCGCATACATATAAAAATTCATGAGTCTATACTCATGAATTAATTACTCATTTTTATGAGTTCAATACTCACGAAAAAAAGGGAGCTTACCATTGAGCACACTGTTTTTCATTTTAACAGTCGTGACCAAGAAATCAGAATTCCGATCGACAGATAAAAAAATATTGTTTCCAGGAGTTTTTGAAAACGAGGTACGTTACTTTCTTGTGTTATTTCGCATATGGGGCTGGCCCAGTAGGATCATCGTTGATAACTGAAAAATTCTGGGCATCAAACTTTGTTTCATATACACAACAAATTTCACAAATGTTTGCCCATTTTTTCGGCCAATTTTGATCCCATTTTTCCCTGCATCCCACATATCAATAATTACATATACTCATTATTAAAAAATTGACTAAATTGAATAAACATTCTCCAACACCATGGTCTTCACCATTGCGAAATCTCAAGTCTCACAATTTCCAGGACGACTGTACATCCTCAACGGAGGATGCCGGCCCAATAATTGTTCTGGCGATGGCACAGCTGGTTTCTCGAGACGCTCGGTGGCCCTTTTTCGCATTTCTGTCCGAGAGAACACGCACGAAATTAGCGTACGGTGCCGAGCAAGACGGAGAATGCGAACGCGGGCCAGAGTATCCGCGAAACAGGGAGAGTCACAGAAAAAAATTAAGGGACAACGAAATTCGGCACTATTAAAAAAAAAAAGTCACAATTACATATTTGACAGGGACACGTTACGTTGAATTAATTAATGACGCGGAAGAAATTCATAAACATTATGTACTCGTTTTTTTAAATCGAACATGGCACGGAGTATCGAGTATTGTTCTGTACGTATAACGAGTCTTTAATTTCTCGAACATTCAGTGGACACAAAGGAAGTCGGTTAGATGGCATCGCAAATTATTTGTGTGTGAGTGTGGGTGTATACAATTAAATACGCAGTCAACCAGGACGTAATTTTTTTTTGTCTGTACCTTTCCTTCCCTCTCTCTCTCGCCCTCGCTTTTACCATGTCCTTCTCGTTCCTATTCCTTCAGCACTGTCTTCTTCGCAATTCGCGTATAACTTCCTTTTGATTATCTCACACCGTCGTCTATTAATCAGTCCGACAGTTCGCGCTCGCTCTTAATTACGCGCCGAGACTCCTCGCAGTCTTTTGCCATATTCTCTCGTCGTCCTCGTCATTGTCGTCCCCATCGTCGTCGTCGTCATCGTTTTCGTAGATTGACCATAAAGATGACTTGCCACTGCAGCAGGTTACACACGCACACACACACACACACACACACACACACACACACACACACACACACACACGCACACGCACACACGCGCGCACACACACACACACACACACACACACACACACACACACACACACACACACACACACACACACACACACGTACGGAAGCAAGCGCGTACATTTACGAGAACGAGGGTTACAGGGCCTCACACGCTCCACCGGAAATAAGCGAACAACGACATCGAGAGTGCGAAGAAGAACGAAAAGGAAAAAAACCGCGTGCAGAAAGGGAATATTGCACCGAGACATGCACGATTCTCCCTCGCGCGCTTTGCCCCCCGACGACCGAAGAACCTCGCGACTATGTACGTACCTACGTACGCGAAATGATATGAACATTCGAAACTGCGATTTTTGTGCACCGTTTCTGCTCTAACATTCGAGCAAGTAACAAAATTGAATGATAATTATTAATGGCTCTTCGGAAACGTTTATCGGACGCATTGATGTCCATTTTAACGCTTCTCAAAGCACTCCCAATTTTCGAGCACAAATGTCACGGCTAAGATAATGGCACCTCAAAACAACGACAACAAAAGAATCTAAATATTACGTGGTGCGTGCAATGTGGTTTGTTTTTTTTTCCTTCTTTTAAAAAATATAATTGTAAGTCGCTAATCTTATCGATTTTAGTGTCATCAATCTTCTGAATATCTATCTTAGTCAAAGTGATCAACTTTGTGCGATTAAGCGAGGTTTTCATGGCGTTTGGAATTTTCTTTACATTGCTTTTCATTTAACATGAGGGTACTCGCAGTTTCTGAGCACAAATTTCCCCACCGAGATAATGGCGCATCGAAACGCCAACAACAAGAGAATTGAAATACATCGTGATACGTATCACGTTTCTTTCCTTCTCTTTGTCCAAAGTTTTTTTTTTCTTCTTTAATTTGGACCGTTTGAAAAAACAAAAAGTTCCATTTTAATAATATTGTAAGTCGCCAATCTTTATCGACTTTAATGTCATCAATCTTCTAAGTATGCATTGCGAGGTAATCATCAGGTAGGATGCCGGCCTTTTTATGATGAGACAAGTTTTTTTCGACTTTAAGAACATTTTATGATTTATTGGGAAAAAACCATCGAATGTAATACTAAGTTTATATAGAAATAATTAACTCTTTCCTTTCCTTCTTTTGTGTGGAACGTTTAAAAAAGAACAAAAAATATTTGAAGAATAAGAGTTAAAAAAAATTATTGTAAATCGCCCATCTTTATTAACTTTTGTGGCATCAATGTTCTAAGTATGTATTGCAAGGTAATCTTTTTACGATTAAACAAGTTTTTATCGGCTTGAAAGCATTTTATGATTTTAAAAAATCCATCAAAAGTATTCACCGACTAAATCCGTATTATAATAATCAACTGTTTCTTTTTCTTTCTTAATTTTGAAAGTTTAAAAAAGACGAGAAAACAAATAATTGAAGAATGAAAGGTTCTTTTTTAAAGAAGTTTTTTTGTAAGTCGGCAATCTTTATTGACTTTAGTTTCATCAATCTTCTGAGTATGCATTGAAAGGTAATCATCAGTTAGGTAGTCATTTTCTTACGATTAGACAAGATTTTCTTCGGCTTTGAGAACATTTGGTAGCTTATTAAGAAAAAATACAATCAAAAGTTTTCATCGACTAAATCCACACAATAATAATAACTGTTGCCTTTGTCTTTTTTGATTTAGAAAATTTAAAAAATAATCAAACAATAAAATGTTATTTTCTCATATTATTGTAAGTCGCCAATCTTCATTGACTTTACTGTCATCAATCTTCTGAGCATGTATTGCAAGGTAATAATCAGCTTATCATTTTTCCTCAATTACACAAGGTTTTTTTCACCTTTGAGAACATTTATAATTCATTGCAACGAAAAACCATCGAAAATATTCATCGACTAAATATCCACATAAAAATAATTAAAAGAAATTTAAATACCATTATATATACTATAAATTATCAATTGAAATAATTCCTCTTCATTCGCGAATTTGAATTATTATTTCGCCGAAATTCGAAGTGGCTCGGGATCGAGGCAACTGTCGGAGAAATTTCGTAACGACGGTCCACAAAATTGCAATTGAAAGGAAAGCAAGACTTGGATAGCATTCCCTTCAATATAATACAAAACACACACACACACACACACACACACACACACACACACACACACACACACACACATGTGTATATATATATATATATAAACATATGCTTGTGTTTGTGTATATCATACCAGTCCGAGGAGCTATAGACAGTTATATCCGGCGGGCACCGGCAATTAATAACTCGCCAGAGCCTATTAATGCCATTGTTCAGAGACGCGTGACGGGGTACGATGGCCGTGTATGGGTTGTACGTGTGTGCGTACTGGATACACGTGCATACATCCGTATCCCTCCACGTGTATTGCAGACACACACACACACACATACATACACACGAATACGTGGGACACTTTGCCATACGTGCATGTATACAGCGAGGGTTATATCCATGGGACGAGGGGAAAGAGAGTTGGAAAACGAAGGGGCTCACACCGTGCCGGAGCAGGTGCCACAGTGGCACCTCTCGGCGCGATCGAAGAGTGCGACAGAGAAAGGAAGAGGGCACGTTATCTGTATCGTAAATCTATCGATCGATCGGTAGATTGTGAATCGATGCATTGCCTTCCTTCGTCCCTTTTTGCTGCGGTGGCAAGAAAAAAAAAGACGAGATCCTTATCGAGGTATAGTGTGCAAATACGAGGAGGATGAGGAGGACTACGGGTATATTTCTATAGGTGTAGACGTGTGTTTCCGCATATATATATATATATATATATATATATATATATATATATATATATATATATATATATGTATGTATGTATATATAGGTGTGTGTTTGTGTGTCTATAAATTTATATATATTTTTGTTTATATGTATGTGCGAGGAGAAACGAAGAGGAAGTTTGCGAACTGGCGCAGCTGACGAGAACAATACCCAAAGACTATATCGGTATACCGTACACATAAACATGTCGACAATATATCCAATTATTTCGCACGAATATATAAACACGTATGTAGGATAATTAACGACGAGACCGCGTGTATCAAAGGAGCATATGTCCCGACCAATGGCCGCGGAAATTTTTGCGAGTATCGCATCAAGTTTGACGAATGTACGAGCCGAAGACAGCCAATGGAGCACGCAACGCGAAATTCTTTTATCTTTAGTTTTTTTTGTTACCGGGTGGATGAAAAATTCTTTCCGAGATATTCATTTGCGGGTCAGAAATTTGTGGGAGAGTCCCCGGTACTGTCACATCCCTATAGGGATTTGATAGGAACGCTGCACGCAGGAGTCTACATTGAAATCCATGGATTCTGAGTTAACTTCCGATTGACGTCGTTTGAAGTTTTTTTATTTTTATTTTTAACCGGAATTTTTTTCATCTTCCGAAGAGAAAATAACCTTTCGTGATGCCGCGGGCAAATTTGTTGGGGGTCCCAAGATGCACCGATATCTCTATAGAGATATTTGTTAGGGGCACAATAGGGAGTCCTCATTGGGATCCAGTTGGATTCTGCACTGTTCCCCGGTGGACGTCGTTTGAGTCGTCGTTGAGATTCGTACCACGTTCGAATCGAAAATATGTGAAAAAACGCGGCATGTTGGAACGTTATGGAAACGATACAGTAAATTTTCAGTGATGTGACTGAAATCGATTTTTAAGATAGACTTCTGAAGCGGTTGAATTTTTTTTTTTAAGGACCTTAAAAAGTTAATACGAGTTTTAAATTTATTCTGTAGATGCTAATTTTTCATAAATTATATTATTAAAAAGCGAAATTATGCATTTTTATATTTTAGTTACGGAAATGAGAAAAATTTGTGTGTTACTACCAACTTGAAAAAGTGTAACATTGTCGATGATTATTATGAAAAAAAACTACGTTATCGAATGTTTTATACAACTCAGAATGAAATTTTGAGTCATTTTTAATTTTACCTATTTATATTTATGTCACAAGATTATTTATCCTTAAAATTAATAAATATTAAGGGGTAAGGCCACAGTAGAATTTTCAATAAGTCGATTTTTTTTCTTGCTAAAACGGTGTTTTATCATCATAAGAATAAGTTACTATTCGATTTATAGCAAGAATTTTTTTTTCACCCACTTTGAACAACGAAAACTTTAAAAGCGTTTTTCTCGAAACAGCTTTTTTTCATTTGGCGTGACAAATAACTTCAACAATTTTCACTCGATTCACTTCAAATTTAAAAGTTATGTTCCTAATTGCATTTCGCAGAGAAGTACGTACGGAATTTCTGATTAATCGAAAACTTTTCATTATATGAGCAGTTTTGTACGAAATTTTTCACTAAAAGTTCATTCAAATCCCTACAACTTTTGAATAAAACATTATTTTTTAAATTCCGTACGTACTTCTCTGGGTATTCTAGTGTAGATTGACGAGAATTTTTGTCTTTTGTTCTAGGTAAAAAATTGTCGATGCTAAATGTCACGCCGCGGAGCGCCTAAAAAAAGATAACAAAAGAAAATATTAGTAGTCGGCCATTTAGTACATCGAAAAGAAAAAAAATTCTAACAGCTTGATATTCATACTAAATAGATGTGTAATCAATTTTACGAGTGAATCACTTTTTCATACGAACAAAAATTGTTAAATTCGCACATGATTTTATACCCGTCACTGTGGCCTAACCCCTTAAGGCCTTAGGCCACTCTAGAGTCCGAAAAATAGGCTTTTTGGAGATTTTTTTTTTTCAAACACTATAAAATAAATCGAGTTTACAAAAAAGTGTGTTTATCATACATATCAGTGACTGTATACGATAATTTTTTTGAAGCGATTAATTTCAAAATGGCGGCTGTGCAGCGTTTATCTCAAAACTACATTTTTAAGTTGGCCGGAAACATAACTCAGACAATTTTCAACCGATTCACTTGAAATGTTGAAAATATCTTGAAAAATACATTGTCTATGGAAGTACACAGGATTTTTTTTTATATTACATAGTTCATTTTTTATTAACAATTATCTGACGATTTTTTAGCCAAATTTTTGGGAAGTGAAAATCGTATAAGACTATACTGAGTCCAGACAATAACATATATATTTAAAAATATATAATCTTAGATTGTCGCTAACGCTCCAACCTTTTCAAGATAATATTTATACTTTTTTTAATACACATATTTTTTTATATCTATATATTTGTTGAGAAAATTCAACGCACAGAATGTGATTGGAATCCATCAAGAATCGCATTGGATTTCATTAGATAACGTCAAATGTACGAGCTTGACGTTTTAGTACAGGGATCCAATGCGATGATCCATTGGATCCCTATCAGGAAGTAGGGACAAGTTTAAGAGTCCACCTGGATTCCTACGACAATTTCTGCACAGGGAGCGTAATTTTGGGTGAATTCGTGGACATTTTCGCGCTCGTCTTTTCGTCGCGGGCACACGTGCTTTTAGCGTCGTACCCGGAGCGTCAGTTGCTCACGCATTAACGGCAATGCTCGTCACGTAGCCCGCGCGTATCATCGGCACAAAACTCGGCCGCGGATGCGTGCCTTTGATAGCTTGCCGAACTCGTTCCCTCGTCGTCTCGATCTTTATCTCTTTTTTTCCGCGATTTATCGCCTCTTGCGCGCGCGCGCACGGATGGTTCACCACGTATACGCGATTCTTGCCAAACGAGAGAAAAAAAAAGCGAAGAAAAAAGTGAGAACAGTGAGACACGAAAATCGGATAAACACGATGACGTTGCTTTGTGCGGTACGTGACGAAAGCGAGGCTCCGCGTGGCGAACTTGCAAAACGCTTGGGTTAGGCATTGTTAATCGACATTGCACGTACATTTGCCGTCGTGCGAAACTCGACGAGTTACCCCGGAATGAATAGTCCGCGAGACGCAGAATTGATTGGCGCTCTCTTCGATTACGAAGATCGAAAAATTAATAGGTCAATTTGATACAGGGTAAAAGTGGTATTGATGCCACATTTTTTGTAAAAAAATGTTATATTTTTATAACAACAAACGTTATGTAAAAGATTTTAATGATTATTGATACAATCGTACTGGATCTTTAAAATGGTAAAGAAAAAGCAAACGTTTATTCTACTTACATTAGAAAAAAATATAATTTCTTCAGGCGGAAGCCTAAATTAGAGGGTCCAAAAATGAGCGTTTTTTCGGGAATTTTTTTAGAAGAGAAAAAACAAGTGAGCATAGTAAACATTGAGGTATATTTTCGTATATATTTGAAATGTTTAAAAAAATGTTTCAACGTGAAACAATAAATGACTGGAGATTGAAACAAAAAACCAATAAATTTTCAATTGTTATATATGTTTCTTCTGGGTGAATTAAGGGGAGATATACACCTGGATGGTCGAGGTCGAGGATTTAGATGCTATGAACATTCCATCGACCGTAGAAGACCTACACTATGAGCCTGGTATCGATGATTCCATGTAAGTTGACAAATTTCATGATTTGTTCATTCCCAAATTTTCAAACGCGTTTTTCTCAAAACCACGTTTTTCAAATCGGTACCCAAAATTTCTCGAAAACCAATTAACCGATTGCCTTGAGGTTTTTTGTGGTTATTCTATACACCGTTATCTAGTACTTGTTATAGGATTTTTTTTCCGTTACTTAGTTTTTATTTTATAGGCAAAACAATAACCAATTTTTGGCCCACAAATCACTATTTACGTTCAAACGTCCGCCATTTTGTCATAAATCGATATTTTCAAAATCGGCTATGACAAGTACTAGATTATAGTATCTAATTTAATAATCTTTTTGGTTTTTTTTTCAGATGATTTTTTTAAGGAACGCTAGTGGGTACCGTGTGCGCAGATTTTTTTACGACGCTCCAAGGATCATACAATATCGTTGTATATTTTTGATATTTTTAGATAAAGAAAATTAAACATATTTTTGAATGTATATACTTTTAGATAATTAAAACCACAATCCGAAATTTAAAATAGTTCTTCTTGAAAAAATTCACAAAAATGACCTTTTTTCCGGCTCCCCCATGTAGAGATTGACTGTTGGCCCTGGGACGGGCCTTCACAGTTAGGCTTTCTAGAATATTGGGCCGTGAGTATTTACCAATGAGGTGCCTTTGTAGAAATGATAAGAACGGCCCGATATCGGCCAACAGAGCCAACAATTATTGGGCCAATGATTTAATTCATTGTAGCGCCAATGTTGGTGATTGCACTTGGCCCTATGTGGGCCCTCTTAAAGGGCCTATGTAGAAATTGACCACTGGCTCTATGATGGGCCTTCACAGTTGGTCTATCTAGAAGTTAGTCTATCTAGAATATTGGGCCGTGAGTTTGTTTGGGTTTGTTTGGGTGCGTGATAAATATTCAACCTATATCGGGCCAAGATTGGCCCGAAATTAAGAAAAAGCTGAAAATGTATAGCCCGTGACTGAACGAAGGATTTTCAAAAAAATTGAAATTTGAATTTTTGGCAGAGTTGTATGCAACTTACACTAGGTATAGCCTCGTAAAATTAGTTGTAATCGAGAAAAAATCTTCATTCAATCACTAGTCAATGCTATTTTGAAGAAGTGTGCAAAATTTAAATAAGATCAGTGCATTAGTTTTTAAGAAATCATGTCCACCGACTTCAAAAATAATGTTTTGAGAAAAATGCGATATACCTTTGTCGCTCCCGGCTGGTCTTCCCCAACGGGGGAAATTCCCAAAGGCTCTCTCTCCTGGACTTTTACTCCGATTGACTTAAAACTTTGGGAGAATATTCTAGACATATGGTACAATTAAATAATAAAATTTAAAAAAAACTGGATTTTTTTAAATTTCCAAACCCAATTGAGCCCTCAAAGCTTTTACTTCCGAGAACCAAGGATTTGATACGTCTGTATGAGCTTGAAATTTCGAAAATATGATTTATTTTATTGCATCGCTGTATAGTCTAGGATTTTAACCTTAATTCGGAAAAAAATATTTCGTAAAAATTTCAAACATTGACGGAGTTACGACGATTTTTGTGGAGGGTCAGATCGCCCCCTGAGCTACGGCCAACTACCCTGCTGCGATTTACCCTTTTTTGCGTTTTTCTCGGAACTACGTTTTAGGGAAGGGTGGAGTATCGTAAAATCTGTTCGTCCGATTCATTTCAAATTCGGACGAAGCACAATAACCAACATTTTCTATCGTATGGCCCGATGATTTTTGTAATATGTTTATCCATTTGTTAACAACAAGATTTCAAAGTTATATTTTTAAGTCGAAGATCGGACTTTTTTGTCTACAAGTTGCCATTTTCGTAATTATCAAAATTTAAAAAAAGCATCCGGTCATACGATAGTTTTGTTATACCAAAGTTACATTTTTTATTTTTATTTTCGAATCACCCTAGTAGCCAGAACCACCTCCACCGTTTGGCCATGCAGCAACGGCGGCACTTTCTTCAACCCTCAATAGTCACACTGGGTCCACGGGACCCAAACAAATCATTTTGATGCCGTACAACTTTTTTTTCCAATAAAACATACATTTTTTTTATATGCGTAAGCGTTTCATTCTTTCCTTCTAAATCGCACCTGCGTTGGATGAAATAAATATACTTTTTGAAAAGTCCACAGAAACCGCTTTGTCTATTTCAAAGTCCATTGTTTCCAGATTATAAAACCATTTTTTAATTTTTTTCCAATAATTACAAGAGTTACAGCAATTTTTGTAAAAAAAAGTCATGTTTCACGTTTTTTTTTGGATAATTTTTTTGCGTATTAAAAATTCAATTTTTGATTTCTAACCAATATCCTTGTATTAAACAAGGTTCAAATTATACCTCACTATTTTTTCATATCGCTCAATGCATTATCTCATTATGTATAACAATTTAAAAAGCCTGGGTCCCATGAACCCAGTATGACTATAACGTGATTCTAGCTAAGTGTGACTACTAAGGGTTAAATAATAATAACCTCATCGGCCATCAATATTATTCGATTAAAAAAAATAACTCAAGCCCAGCAAGACTATGTATCAAGTGTGTGTAAAATCCCGACCTCGACATCTCGATACTCTGCTCGGAAAAAAATATCGAAAATCGTCGTATGCGAGGACCAGACGGTCCTCGAAGACGAATGGCTTAAATATCCCTTTTCCCAGATACCTATATGTGTATATATATGTACATCCCTCGGCCTTTTTTACGGAGAACTTTTCATAAGAGAACGCGTAATAGTTCCCATCGAACCCGCACACTCTTTTCCTCGTTGCCCGCGGAGCTCATCGTTCTCCGCGTTGCTCCTGCCGCAACAGGACTCAAATCTAAATTATTTACATATCTAGCGATGCCGGTGAAATTACCATATACCGCGCTCAGGGTAGTAGGGATACGCGTGTATATAGCACATATCGTACGTGCGTGTAGTTATATATGTATATCAGGAGATACGTGCCGACGCATGCGAAGCCAAGAACCATACGCGCGTCAACGACTTTTATTTTATATATATATATATATATATATATATATATATATATATATATATATATATATATATATATATGCAAACCCTATCGCCAATACATGCAGATAACGCAACATCGTCGCGCATGGATCCCATGACACGGGAAAAAACATTACTAACGAGAATCGCCGCGATTCCGGTGTTTTTCGTTAAAATTTGTTCATTCGAGCGCGTGTAAGAAAAAAAAAAGTACGCTCCACAGACCTCATTCGCAATAATGCCTGTGGAATGTTCCTTGGACGTGCTATCGAAGTAAACGATGAGCTCATAGGGCGCTCGAGCAATTGAGAAATTATAGAGCGAGAAAGGGTATGAAAGAATTTTTCGTGGATAGTCCATGTTTAAAAGCTTACAATCTAGTCGACATTTTCGAAAATATCGTTTTTTGGCTTTCGACGGATAATTAAAATATAACATTACGACAATTATTAAACTTTTGAGTCGATCCATTCCATATATATATATATATATATATATATATATATATATATATATATATATATATAAATATATATATATTAGGTGTAGTAAAAAGAAATCGATTATTCTCGCATGAAATTGAAGGCAAAAATAATGGATTTCTTTTTACTACACCTAATATTTATATGAAATGGATCGACTCAAAAGTTTAATAATTTTCGTAATGTTATATTTTAATTATCCGTCGAAGACCAAAAAGCGATATTTAAAAAAATGTCGACTAGATGTAAACTCTTAACATGGACTATTCACGAAAAATTCTTACCCTTTCTGACTCAATAATTTCTATATATATATATATATATATATATATATATTGCATACATATCGTATATGTATCACGTTCCTCGAACCGGCGAACTTTGAAAGCGTTTCTGTCAAAATGACTTTTACTAAATCGGCAACCACGTATCATAAAAATCACCGCACCGATCAACTTCAAATTTTACAAGCTTCTTTTACGCGTCAAAGAGCAGTGCTTGAGGGAAGGAATTTTTTTATTCGTTGCGTAGTTTCTTTTTTATCAGCGAAGATAGAGGATTTTTTTCACCGAAAATCAATACTTTCACTTTGGACGGCAGCCATTTTTTCAAAAAACAATATTTCATCAAATTATTCGTCCAAGCACAAGATAATTTCATGCGAAAACTAAATGCGTTTGATTTGGTTGTTTCGGATGATTTGTTTCCGAGCACCAACCCAAACAAACCCAAACAGCGGTCTGCACAAACCATTGTATGTACCACATTCGAAAATATTTTTCAGCACAAAAATATTTTTTTTACAAAAAAATGTAAAAAAAAGTTTTGTTCACCAAGTATCGATACTTTCACTTTGGACGGCAGCCATTTTGTCAAAAAACAATATTTTATCGAATTCTTCGTCCAAGCACTAGATAATTCCATGCGAAAACTAAATGGGTTTCATTTTTTTATTTCGGATGATTTGCTTCCGAGCACCAACCCAAACAGCGGTCTCCACAAGTCTCTACCATCATTATGAATATTTTTCAACACGAAAATAGTAAAAGATACTTCAAACCATACTTTTTAATGAAAAAAAAACGTTCTTTTTCACCGAAAATCGATACTTTCACGTTGGACGGCAGCCATTAAAAAAAAAAACAATATTTTATTAAATCCTTCGCCGTTTGATTTGTTCATTTTGGATTACTTGTTTCCGAGCAGCAATGGTCACCACGAAGGACGTTTGCAAACGGTCTGCTCAAACCATTGTGTCTACCACATTCGTAAATATTTTTCGTTACAAAAATTGTCAAAAATACTCAAAACCATACTCTTCGATGTAAAAAATAAAATTAAAAACCTGCCCACATCTTTCCATGAAAAATTCGCGAATCTTCTTTTTTCCGACATCGGAGAATTTCAGAAAACTGCAATCTGGACATTAGCCGCGTCATGCTAAAATATCGAGTGACCTTGGCAAGGGCCCGATTCAGGACTCTGCATATTTCGACTTTGCCCTTTATCCTTACAGTGTGACGTGCGAAACCCGAAGGGAAAAAATCCGAGGGCCAGGTGAATGAAAAAAAAAACAAGATGGGTGCATGAACGCGTACATTGCGCCAAGGTCGAGATTCGATGCTGGAGAATATATAGTTACACGCATCGACGGACTGTATCGCCACGTTGCATACAGCTCGGTGCCGGGTAATAGACTTGGATCGTCGTCGTCGTCGTCGTCGTCGACGGGAGCTCTGCGCCCTGGAAAAGGGTTGCCGGATCGATGAGCACGGATTAGCATCGCGTTCCGCTAATATTCTGCATATTTTACTGTATTTCATAGCCACGTAACGCTACGTGCTCATATGAACCACTCACCACGACTATGTGAACCAAACACTCGGCTTGCCGGCACGGCAACATTTAAAGACACGCTATATACACTTTTTTTATACAGCCGGTCGATCTCCTTAATTTATGCGTCTCTCTCTCTCTCTCTCTCTCTCTCTCTCTCTCTCTCTCTCTCTCTCTCTCTCTCTGCCCCTCTCTCCCTCTCACAAACGTCATAAGTCGCACAAGTGTAAACAAAGCTCGAAGACGCGACGAGCAGATGTGGTTTTTGCCATGGAAAATTCTGATCCAGCCTTTATTTTATCTCACGTAGTTATTCGACCAAAAACAATGATACATGCCCCACGAGAATATCCAATTTCTACTGAATTACTTACTGAAGCCTTCAAAATTTATGGAGCAAGTTTTTATCGAATTTTTAATGCTCATCCTATTATATTGAATTATTTTGTGCACATTAAAGTCCATAATTATAATAAAATGATTGAAATTGTTAAATTATATAAATATTGAAACGTTTTTAATTTGAGCATTATTGAGTGACCGAGATTTACGTAGTCGCACTGTTATGAATGAATAATCGTGCAACTGTCGATAGGTCAGATCATGTCCTATATGCTGGATTTTCAGTTTAGTAAAAGACCCACGGTTTTCGAGATTTTCGGCTTGATGTTGTTTTTTGAAAAAAATCATCTGCTTTTGGTTTTTCGCATGCTATTTCTACAAATGATATGCATCGACACTTATTAAGCAACTTTTTAAAGTAATTGGCACGATTTGCGTAGTACATTTTTTTACACCGCAAGCTGTCAAAGTCAGCTGTTCAAAGTGGTTTGTATGAAAATTCTACATAAGATTTTTTTCATAAAATTTCCTCAACACTTGAGGTTAAAAAGAAGACTTTTGTAGATAAAACAAATAGCCGAGAGTATTTTTTTTAACTGGGTCAAAAAAGTGATCATTTGTAGAAATGGCATGCGAACAACCAAAAGCAGATGAGTTTTATGTCGTCAATCGTGGGACTTTTGCTAAACTAGAATTTCAGCGTATAGTTGGACATGATCTGACCTATCAACCGTTGCAGGATTATCCATTCATAACAGGACACCCTGTATATATATTTTTTAGTCGTACATCATATATTTATATGATTTAATAATTGTGAGTAAATTTATATAGGTACCATCCGATCGCGAAAATCAATTGTATTTTTTTTTTCAGTATTGCGCATAAATCGGCACGGTAACGGAGTCAAAATGTCCTATCTCTCTCTTTCTTTATATATATATACATGCATACTACACGACTACAAAAATGTCGGTCAACCAAAAAGTACAAGCTCAACGTCCCAACATATACGAATCCGTATACCCGTGAGGCTGAAAAGTTCTCGGCCGAGATACCACGAGCCCACCCATTCGCTCGATGCTCCCTAAGGCCGAGAACTTTTCAGCCTCCGCTCGGTCGTATACCTGTGCGTCTGTTCTACGGGCGTCTACCTACGTGATTTGGATAATACGATTTTTTTTTCCCGAATTTTCGAGGCAACACGCGCGCGCGAGACTGGAACATGTAGCTCGTTGACTTTTTTTTTCCAAGGAAAAACAGAATTCGGTTATTCCACTTTCATTTCACCGTGTACCTTTGCTTTTTGACCGGAGTTTTTTTCTTCTTTCTTTGCTTCAAATCTTGTTTGCAGGATAGAAAGGGCTCGTCGTAAAGAGGGTGTGGGTTAAGGGGCCTTTTGTAGGGATCTCGAGGGTTCATCTATGAAGGTGTATACACAGACGCACAACAATGCACCCTCGTCGATCGGAACCGATCAATGCGGGCAAATCAAGATCGAGAAAGTCGCGTTGATCGAGCAAAGCCCACAGGTAGGGGAGACCCACGTTTTCATTGTTTGGATTTGGTATTTTTCGGGACTGGAGGAGGACAAATATGCGTGGGTTGGATCGTAATGCGAGCTCTCAGGAAAATTCCATATATATATATATATATATATATATATATATATATATATATATATATATATATATATATATATATATATATGTAATACACAAGATGTTTCATGGCAAATCGACCGACCCTTCCCTGTCTGTCGGTCTGTGCTGTCACACTTCTTTCAAGCAGCTCCGGATGAAAAAATAATTTGAAAAAAAAACGAAGATCATTTCCTCAAACATGATTATTTATTCGCGTTAAAAAAAAAATATATCAATTTTTAGAATAAATAAATGACAGATAAATTGAATGCAAGGTTGACGAACAAAAATAAGCTGCACGATCATGACGAATCCTCGATAGATTTGACGTTGAGTGTCCGATATACCGATATGTGGAGCATTCGTAGCTGGAGAAAGAAGATTTTACCAGGGGGTTGTCACGAAATCGGGTAATATGAATAATACGTGCCACCGAGACGAAACCGAGCGATTCGTCCCACAAAGAACGACAGGTAGAAACACTTTTCGTGATCTCGGTGAGTGGGGGGCGGAGGGGGGAAATCCCCGAGCCGTACAGCTATTTCAACCCCGTCGAAGCCCAGAGTCATGGGTTTTTTCTCCGTTTCACTTTCCTCCAGACCTTATACGTGTATATATATATATATACGAAATAAAATATACGTATAGGAATGTGGAGCAAATGCAAGCAAACAAATTTCCTTCCCAGGGTCAATTTTAAGACGAGGATCCTAATTATTAAATTTGTGTTTACCAAACGTATATCTTTGATTCCAGAATCGAGGAATTACGGCACTCAAACAAATCGGCCATTAAATACAAAAATCAGTCAAATTTACTTCTTCAAACACGAACAAACCACAATGAAGATAAAGACTCGCGATTGTCATATCGATTTTTCTCAATCGCACGCGAGAATGTTTTGTCAGTTCGATTTATTTGTTCGTTCGAGAGCCAAGGACCACTCGATGGTATACACAACGAGACGACCTCGCTGCGCACATCTCTCGTGACAGTAAATCCGTAGAAAAAATACATTAGATTCCCTTCCCACAATGGTCTATGAAAAAAAATTGGGAGAATGAAAAAATAGCATTATCCGATGGAGTCCCATGGCATAAAAGCATTAGTAGGCATTTTAACCCCTTAATGTATTATTCTTTCTCTTCGAGCAGGGCTCTTCCTTTCGCTGCGCATATATGAACTTTTGGGTGTCGCACCCTCCGCATCCTCGCGCCGATATCCTTTCAATACATATATATATATATATAAAGTTGCGTGTTCTCTTCCTGGTGCTGCGCAAGAGGAAGAGAAAGAAGAGTCCTCCTCGGTCCTTCCGTCCTCGAGAATGCCCGTGGATCTCTCTCTCTCTCTCTCTCTCTCTCTCTCTTCTCTCGTCTCGTTGCCCTGGCAAATGCACGGACGATGCAAATTTCTTCGTATGCAAATGGCCGGGAGGTATGCAAATTTTCGGAACATGTGTTCGTCGTCGAACCCTTCTACGAGGAGCAACAATCCCCCCCTCTATCTATGTCCCTCGATGTCTCTCCTTCTCTCTCTCTCTCTCTCTCTCTCTCTCTCTCTCTCCCGCTCTCAAGGGAAGTCCCTTCATCCCTTTCTTGCGCGGAGTTACTCTTGTACACCCCAATGACGATGGCCGGCGGTCTCATCTCCCCAATGCGCCTAGCTCTCGCTTCCTCGCCACAGAATCTCCCCTCCGAAGATGATCGGGAGCGTCCATTTGCATATCTCGGATATTTCCTCTCATTGTATCGGTACGCGTATTTCATACTCACGTGGATATAGGTGTGTGTATAAAATTTTTACCGTGGGTTTCTTTTTTCTTCATTCTGTATCACGCGTGAAGCATCCGGATGCGATCCTTCCTGATCAAGGATGCGAGCCATTAATCCGAATCTCTTTGAATTCGCTGTCCGGATTGACAGATAGCTTCGAGTGTTCCCAGGATGCGCGTTTGTACATATATGTATATTATATTTATCGTCGGGCCATTCTCGAACCACGGGAAAAGGTGAACGGCACGTAGTGGCTTGTGTGTTGACGATCGAGAGGAGTGGAAGTTGCAGCGCAAATGCACGGGAGGAAAATTCGTTCCCACTTCCTGTTTTGCATATGCACCCGATCACGAAATCGCTCTCAGGGTCCCACGAAAAATCTTTCTTTTTTTAACTCTCATTGTCGTTCAGATGCTCGTGCTCATCTGCGCAATTTCGGGAAGGACACATGGTCCAGTAAAGGAGACGAAAACCCAGCACTTTTTAGCGGAGGATACGAATTTTTGACTTTAGATGGTTGCATACTGAAAGTAAGCGCAATAAAATTTTGCACCTCAACTCGCCCCAACCCTAAGAAATAGGGGTTGAAAACTTAAAAATCGCCGTATCTCGATAATTAATGGTCCGATTAAAAAAGGTTTCAAACAAAAGTTGTTTGGAATAATAAAATTCATATAAAGTTATCCGACGTCCAACCCCCTATTTTTAAAAACAGCGGTACAAAAACGATTCGAAAATTCGGGGTTGATGCGTGTGCGAGCGGAGTAGACATATCGCTGGTATTAGGACATTGGAGGTCTGATAACTTTATGCGTATTTTATTATTCCAAACAACTTTTGTTTGAAACATTTTTTCATCGAGCTATTAACTATCGAGATACGGCGATTTTTACGTTTTCAACCCCTATTTCTTAGGGTTGGGGCGAGTTGAGGGGCAACATTTTATTGTGGTTACTTTCAGTATGCACCCATCTACCTTCAGTCAAAAATTCATGTTCTACGCTAAAAAGTGCTGGGTTTTCGACTTTTTTACTGGCGTAACACTGCAAATCCGAGTGTGGTATTTGTTACACGTAAGTTGTGTAATTTTAGGAGTTAACACGTGTAAATACCATGGACAACTTTAAACAACGCAGCTATGTGTGTTGCAGCAAATTCAAACACATCTGGTGTGTATTTTCAAAACTTGAACTACATTAAATTTTAACATGTTCTTGCTGTCCTATTCAAAATATGCAACACGTGTAATTGCAGACATTTACGTGGTTAGATATCGAATGTGTCTCCAATAATGCATTTATGTCTGTCACTGTAAAGTTAAACACATTTTATGCATATTTCTAAACATTGATCCGAATTAAGTATCTCAAAATTTACATGCCAATTGTAAAATACCAAACATAATGTGTATGTGTATATATATATATATATATATATATATATATATATATATATATATATATATATATATATATAAGGTGTAGTAAAAATAAATCCATTATTTTTGCATGACATTGAAAGCAAAGATAATAGATTTCTTTTTACTACACCTAATATGTATATATCATTTCTCCCCCCCCCCATCTCGTTCCACGTAAAGAATCTTCGATATATCTATAGATGAAAAAAGCTATAGCATGATATTTGATAAAACTCTCTAATTATCGCAATGACATTAACCAATTGATATGGTTTACGCGGTACAACAAATAACCATAGGAGTTCATTTAGTCTCTTGTCCCATATCTGCGATCAAGACGCTACAAACACTCGGTAGGGCAGGGGCAGGGTGCGTACTATAGGCAGAAAGGTTGTAGGTTCAACTCCCGGTGTGGGCAAAATATTTTCTTTCAACAAAATAATTTCAGAAGGTCAAGGAATGACGAATCGAGATATAAAGTCATTGAGGCAGAGCTCTATATTGAGTATTTCATTCAATTTTGGATTTATGAAATATTCTATGCATTCAGCAGACGGGCTGTGATGCTTTCAAACAACACCCATGCGGCGTCTGAAAAGTGATCAGATAACATAGCTAATTTGCATAGAAATAATACACTTAAGTGTGTAATATGAAGCGCATTAAGCGAATCCCGAAATTACACACTCGGGAATGTGTAAAAAGTGACCACGAGATTGAACACATGCAACTGTGTAGAAACAACACACTTGGATTTGCAGTGCACTTGTGCGGAATTCCTGTCGGTTTCGCGTCCTCGTCTCTTGCAGGATTTTCACGACGTGCTTATCGGATCGTAAGGATACTAGGGGCTTTTTACAAACTTTTATTTAACTTGACTTTCGCAGATGCAAAGGGGAAAATCGATTTTTCATCCATCTCGCGACTACTTACAGCTCTGGAGTTTTGCAAACATCCGTCTAAGAGGTCACAATGCATGATTCAACTTAAAAAAAAAAATGTCCATGAAATGCTCAACTTTTCATGTAAAATTAACTATATCTGGCATCGACGTGAAATGTCACTAACACATACGAGCAAATTCGTAGCCGACTGTGTTGGAATGTTAAAAGTTAAATGCAGCAATCAGTCGTAAGTTCAAACTCAATAAACACTCTTAGTTTTTTTTTACAAACATTCCATGTTCCTAACGTGCAAACTCGTAAACTAGTAAACTACTAGTAACAACTAACTAGTAGAATCAATTGAAGACTAAAAAGTAGAAAATAATTTATATGTAAAAAAATTATTTAAAAAACAAGTTTTTATTTGATGTACTAAAAAGTAGAAAATAATTTCTTTTCACCAAGTCACCTATATGTGACTATAAACAAAAGCTTGGAGCGCTCAAAATGTAGACATATAATCTTTAATTTACATAAATCCCTTAACATATCAACAGTATTTAATTTGCTGTGAAACAACCTTAGATTTCTCAAATAAAAGTCTTGAAATTGAATACAAACATGTGATAATAATTTCTCTAATTGCTATTATGCTACATTAAATACGGTTAATGGACCTGAATTGATTAAATTTATCAAACATTTGAAAAGTTGAGCGCCAAAAGCTTTTTTGATAGTCACATATGAGTGACATGGTAAAAACATGTTTTTTTCTACTTTTTAGTACAGTAAATAAAAGCTTGTTTTGTTCAATATTTTTTTTACATGAAAATTTCCCTTTCGATTTCCTTTTCTGCCGCACGGAGGATCGTTCCTATCGATGGACGATCGTATCGAGCAGGCTCGGCTTGCCTAAATCGTACGCCCTAAGAAATTTTTCAATCGCAGCACATTTCATTGTAGTTTTAAAAAATATTGGAGCTATTGGTCGATGTATTTACTGTTCTCGCATGAGACGAACTCAACATCAACATTTTTTTGGCACATTCATATCGTATGCATGTTGTAATAATATTCGAAGGCCACGATCTGGGAATATTATTCGTTGATCGTGCGAGGCTGATTTCAGATTGTATTTATAATGAAAAATGGTTGACAGCGCATCGACGATGGTGCGAAATAGCCGCAAGCGATTTTCTGGCCTCGTGGAGAGTTACAAAGAAATAAAGTCTAATTAATATTACGATAGAAACATAAAGCGAAGTAGAATATGTACCACGTGACTTATGAGTGCGAAGGAGATAGCTGAAAAGTTCGAACAGACATTTCTCAGAGATTAATAATATTTAGGGCAAGAAAAAATCGTCAAGCTCCGCGTCAGGGAATTCTCCAGAGCCTGCAGCGTTTTTTTTTGCCTGAAAGAACTTACAAGAGGAGGGCGCCAATCGGGACCCAGCGATTTCGCCCAAACTGCGTGGATAGAAAGAAGTGGGTCCTCACTTAGCGTTTCTAAAATATTTCGCCTGAGTGGGCCATAGAAAAGGGTAAAACGCTGCCAAGATTACTGCGTAGAACTTAAGGAATATTTTCTCAAGCATTTCCAAGTCAACAGCGTAGCGCAGTGGTCAAGCGCATTGCCATTCAGCCCGTTAGCTTAGTTTTGATTCTCGCTCCTAACTTTTTAAAATTATTTTTCTTTCCAATTTCTCGCAATATTTAACTATTCATTGTAGAATTTTAATATATTCAAACAGTTCATTCGGTAAATATTTACAAGTGGGGCTCCAGCCTTAATCGGCTCCAAATTTTTTTTCACGTATTCGGGGCTATTCTGCAGTATGAAAATATGTTTTTTTTTTATGATGGAGGAAGAGTATTTTATTATGAAAAAAATATATTTCCGGAAAATATTCGATTTTTGAAATACGTTTGGTTGGATTCCCCGACTTAAATATTATAAACAAAGTGCCCCGAAATACATCGACTCGGTGCAAAATTTCTAAACTCCTTTTCTAGCTGGAGCCCCACTTGTAAATATTTACCGTTCACTCATATAATTAGGTAAAGTTTTAAATGAAAATGCAAAATTTCAAGAATTCATGCAATTAATTATGTACGCTGCTTTTTATTCATTATCAGAAATCATTTTACAATGTTTAGGGTGACATTCATCGTAGAAACATTTGAAACATACATACTTTTCGCACCAGGCCCATTTTATAAAAGCATTGTTCGAGCAGTGACATCTTTCCGAAACATGCTTCACTGGAAAGCATACTTCATTCAAATTTTCAAACGAAGATTTTTCCCTCTGTCATCTCGCTCGTGCAGCATCAATTCAGTGCTCCAGTTTGCACTCATATGATCTAGTACGCTTGGTTTGCATCCACCCCCATGGAAATTTATGTATGTAAAATATATGCACAAAATATATGCTACATATATATATATATATATATCGGTCGCATATATAGTGACGAAAAATAGAATAATACGTATATATTCAGTATATATGCACCAAATATATGACGCATATATGACCCATATATTTTCGATATATTTTTCTGACCAAAAAAATATATGCTACGTATAAACACTATATATGATGCATACATGAGGCATATACGACGCATATACTTGCGATATATTTTCAATCTATTTTTTGCCAGAAAAATATATTAAAAATGTATGCGTCATATATGACTTATATATGTGTCATATATGCGTCATATATGACGCATACATTTTTGATACATATTCCTGACAAGAAATATATGCTGTGTATAAACACTATTACAGTTAAACTTAATAAAACTTAAAACTTAAACTCAAAAAAACTTAACTTACAGTTAAAGTGCACTATTACATATAAACACTATATACAAATATGCTACGCATATCTGTATATATGTGGCATATATGTACCATTTATGCAGTATATATGTGGTATGTATGCAGTGTGTATGCAACATATATGCTAAATATATGTGGTATATATGCAGGGTAAATGCTACATATATCATTGATATATGATACATTGATATACAGTAAAACCATGCATATACATCTCGTATACAAAAACGTTACGAAAATTAGAATTTGGCCCATATATGCAACATATATTTTCAATATATGGCATACATTTCACATATATTACAATTATTAATCAAATGAATTTGCGGTATATTTTTGCGTATACAAATTTCCATGGGGGCAAATTGCGCTGGATCGAGCAATCAAGCTGCTCCGGTCCCAAAATGGAGCGATGAAACCTCACGCAACTATAATTTCAAATTCAACCCCCCCACTCCCGCTCTCTCGCTCCTTAAGGGGAGATATACACCTAGATGGTCGACGTCGAGGATTTAGAAGCTATGAACATTCCGTCGACCGTGGAAGACCTACACGATGGGCCTTGTATCGATGATTCCATGTAAGTTGACAAATTTCATGATTTATTCATTCCCAAATTTTCGAACGCGTTTTTCTCAAAACCACGTTTTTCAAATCGGTACCCAAAATTTCTCGAAAACCAATGAACCGATTGCCTTGAGGTTTTTTCGTGGTTATTCTATACACCATTATCTAGTACTTGTCATAGAATTTTTTTTTCCGTTACCTAGTTTTTGTTTTACAGGCAAAATAATAACTAATTTTTCGCCCAAAAATCATCGATATTTTCAAAATCGGCTATGACAAGTACTAGATTATAGTATCTAATTTAATCTTTTTGGTTTTTTTTTCAGATGATTTTTGAAGAAACGCCAGTGGGTACCGTATACGCAGATTTTTTTTACGACGCTCCAAGGATCATTCAATATCCTTGTACATTTTTGATATTTTTAAATAAAGAAAATCAAACTTATTTTTGAATGTACATACTTTTAGATAATCAAAACCCCAATCCGAAATTTCAAATAGTTTTCCTCGAAAAAGTTCACAAAAATGACCTTTTTCCGGCTCCTAGGTGTATATCTCCCCTTAAATATTCAACGAACACTTCGGGCCGGAAGAAAAAAAATAATCTGCGACTCAAGTCTAAATTGTTGGTCGGTAAGAAATTAATTATGCCAAATTGCAAATACTCGTAGTGCGAATGAGAATGCACATGTGATCGGATACGTTATGCGACAAGCAGATACACACACGGAGGAGGACGAACGTGAGAAAAATGTGGCTTCTCATTAGCATCGTAGAATGCACGTTCGCGCAGAGAAAAAGCTCAAGAGAGAGAGAGAGAGAGAGAGAGAGAGAAGTCGTCACTAACGAATAACCATACGTATATGCTTAGCATATCGAAATTGCGAAATAATCGAGAGCGTATCGAAGAGCGCGAGCTGCGCACCTCTGCGCTACGCTCGTACTGTACGCGTATAATTTTATTATATTTATATCCCGACGCGGTGTATGCGGTTGTTTTGTTGCCGCGCCGCGACGCTGAGAGAAACGGGAGAGCAGAAACGTCATTGTCTGCGCGAAACCAGTTCGGGACACTGCTTGGTGTGTGCGCTCCTTTGCATACTCGTTCCCTCCATTCTTCTTCGTTCCCGAATCATAATTATTGTTGTACCGAGAGTGAGAGTGAGAGAGAGAGAGAGAGAGCGAGAGGGGGGGACGGTGAGCGCCGCGCGCATTGATTATTAAGCAGCTTATTATATGTATCTCTAGCGATATATCTTGGTTTCGCCCCGATGCTCTTTCATGAAACAACCCGACCAAGGGAGGGGAACCCGATTCGTAATCCTATGCACGAACGCACTCCGACGTTCGGACTGGAAACTTTTCAAAATCATTTTCTAACACAATTATCGCGCATTGTCGTTCAACGATAACGATAATAATATTATTATGTTATATTGCATATCCTGTCAGGAAATAATAAAGCAATTGTCGTTTTTCCATGTAGTGAAATATTGCTACATGAAGATATATATTTTATTATTTAAATAAAAGCAATGAATAATAGAAATATGCTTTGTAGTAGTGCTAGTTAGTATCGACGATAGTTTTATTTCTTCATAATAATATAGAAATCAAATTATCATCATATAGGTAATATCGTTGAGAAATAAAATTATCAATTAGACTATTCCTAGCAGTACTCCTAGTCAGTATTTATTTGTTTAGTATTTTATTTTATTTCTTTTTAATAAAAAAGAAACAAAATTATTATCAATGCTAACTAGGACTACTGCTAAGCATATGTTTAAATAAGTTTATTACTTTTTTAATTGTTACACAGATAATATTATAACAAAATTAAATTGTTAAAAATAAATTTAAATATTCCCGGTCCGTCATTGTTCGGCTGTTGGTAACCCTATTTGAAAAGAAAAAAGGGATAATAAAAAGAATGATATATTATCATATTATAATATAAGACTAATAATAATAATGATATAAATCGTTTTCAATCAAATCATTTCTGCAATATATATAACCTTTTTTTGGTTTTGTTCGTAGTATAACAATAATAATGATATTATTGTTATACTACATCTGTAATATGTTGTCTGTGTGTATATATATATATATATATATATATATATATATATATATATATATATATATATATATATATATATATATATATATATATATATATATATATATATATATATATATATATATATATATATATATATATATATATATATATAATACATATATATATATATATATATAATACACTAAATTATAATATTAATATCGCAATACCAATGACGAGATAATAACTCTCAATAATTCAATGCAACTCCCTCCCTCTCTCTCTCTCTGTTTCTTCTGCCATCTTTAAAATTGGCAAAGCCACGATTGAAGCATTGGTGGGGCTTGCATAACGAAAAAATTATCGCAGTTATCGTACTGCCTTGGGGACACGGTCGATTTCGTCATACAAAGCGATTTATTTAATTCGAGTCCGTTGGTGTGCCGCCCTCGTCGCCATATAATAAAGCGCGATGCCAGATCCCGATGATGCGCCGCGCTCGTCGGACTGCAGCATGAAACGACGCTGTGCGATCAGCGGCGCGGGGGGGGGGGGCACTTATCAACGTGCAGTTTACTCATACTTACAGGGTGATAATTATAGAGTGGTTTTATCTTCGAAAAAAAATATTGCGTTTTTTTTTATTAATTATATTTTTATTTTTATTTTAAATTATTTTTTATTTTTATTAAATGAAAATTTACAGGAAAAACGTTCAATGTATGCTCAATAACATAATTATTTTCTAAGTCCAAAATAAATAATCTGCTTGACAAAAAAAAATCGAAGCCAATACTTTTTTTGCCCCGTCACAGTGGTGACCTTCCTTAAATATCATATTTTTCGCGCTCGTGAAATCTCCGCACAGAAACCTTAAAATACACACGGCCACCTTATAATTGTCGCACCTCATATTATATCATATATATATATATATATATATATATATATATATATGTATATATATATATATATATATATATATATATATATATATATATATATATATATATATATATGCGAATATAAGTGCCTATACATATATAAGTTCATATGCGAATATAAGTGCCTATACATATATAAGTACATATACGAATATAAGTACGCATACATATATAAGTACATATGCATATGAATAATCCGTGGCTAAAAAACTTCCGACACCCTTACCGAAATGTGCAAACGTGTATAAAACACTGTAAAACGTGACGTCTCATTTACACATTTATCCACATGCTGAACGCAAGATGGGCCCTTTTTCATATCTATGTAAGCACATACATACACACACATATGTATATGCTCGCTTCGATGTATATTCGTACAAAGTGGTATTGCCGTTGGCAGTCGTCGCCGTCGCCGCGGCTCGACCCGGTAGCGATTGTTTTGCAATGTTGCTGAAATAATTGCTCGAAAACGCCTGAGCGTGCGGCGCATAGTTAAGGGGAAGAAGGAGAGGGAGGGCGGGCGACGTAGGGGCGGGAGGTAAGACCGTGTGCAGGGGAAAGGGAGAAATGAAAAGTGGGGGAGGTACAAAGCGATGCAGTTGCAATTGCAGCGATGAGTAAATTCGTGTACAGTCGGGTGTATTCTCTCTCGACACTTATACACGGGTACATATCATATATACAGGGTGCCCCTCTTATCTCTGCCACCCGAAATAACTCGGTGATTATCGACGTCACAAAAAAGTATGCCAGACAAAAGTTGTACGGTGTGAAGGGGGCCATCAAATGCGACCAATTTTTTTTTATTTCCGCGGAGGCGCTGACGCACAGTGGAGGTCACCTCCACTTAATGGAATGGTGCATTTTTTTCAACCATCTTGTGCAGCACCTCAAGCCGCATAGAAAACATTCGGGAGTCGAAGTCGTTCAAGGTCATTCAAGGTCAGCAGCGATGATACAAATCTAAATATCTCGGGTCACTACCAAATGTTTGGTAGTGGTCCGGGATATTTAGATTTTTATTTTATTTTAATAGGTGACCTCGAATGACCTTGAACGCCTTTGACCCCCCTAATGTTTTTACGCGGCTTGAGGTGCTCCACAAAATGGATGAAAAAAAAGTACCATTCCACTTAAAAATTGGAGGTGACCTTCACTGTGCGTCAATGCCCACACCGAAATAATAAAAAAAATTGATCGCATTTGATGGACCCCTTCACACCGTACAACTTTTGTCTCGAACATTTTTTTGTGACGTCGATAATTACCGAGTTATTTCGGGTGGCAGAGATAAGAGGGACACCCTGTATATATACTGGAATTTCAGTTTAGCAAAAGACCCACGGTTTTCGAGATTTCGAGCTTCATGTTATGTTTTGAAAAAAATCATCTGCTTTTGGTTTTTCGCATGCAATTTTTACGAATGATATCAATCGGCAATAACTCAACAACTCTTTTAAGCAGTTGGCACGATATGCGTAGTACATTTTTTTTACACGGCAGGCTATCAAACTCAGATGTTCGAATTGGCTTGTACGAAAATTCTGTATAAGATATTTTGTCATAAAGTTTCCTTAACATTTAAGGGGTAACGTGGGTTTCGAAGGTAAAAAAATAATAGTTTGTGTATTTAAAAAAATATAATACATAAATTATTTTATTCAAAATGTTGAGCACATAAAAGATCAATATTTCAACAATACTTAAAAAAAAATTCATCCAAAAATTTCGGAAATTCAGCCGGTGGGGCCCGGAGACCCCTAAAAAAAGTGTCCTCATGGTGGTCAGGATAACTCATGATAGCTTTATCTGGAATGAAAAACCATTCTTTTTCTATTAGTAGATGAGTATAGCTCGTGAAGGAACGAAGGATTTTAAAAAAATTTAAATTTAAATTTTTTGCAACGATGTATGCTAAATAGTTCAATTTTTGGTACAATTTACACTACGTATAGCCTTGTAAAATTAGTTGTAATGGAAAAAAAACCTTCGTTCAATCACTAGTCGATGCTATTTTGAAGTGTGCAAAATTTCAATAAGATCGGTGCATTAGTTTTTAATAAATCGTGTCCACCGACTTTAAAATAGTGTTATGAGAAAAATGCAATTATCTGCATCGCTCCCGGCCGGCCTTTCCCAACGGGGGGAGAATATTCTAGACATACTGTACTACTAGATAATAAAATAAAATAAAAATGGATTTTTTTTAACTTTCAAACCCACACAACCCCAAAGTTAAAAATAAGACTTTTCTAGATAAAACAAATAACCGAGAGTATTTTTTAAAAAACCGGGTGAAAAAAGGTTATCATTTGTAGAAATGGTAGCGAAAAACAAAAAGCAGATTAATTTTATCTCGAGAACCGTGGGACTTTTACTAAGCTGACATTCCATCAAATGGTAGGACATGATCTGACCTATCGACAATTGCAGAATTATATATTCGTAACAGGACACCCTGTATATGTTTATATACTACGGATGTCGGAAGGCTCTGGCTTATACCGTAGCGATGGCCGCCGAGAGATAGGTGCTAAATTCCTCTTTGCTCTGAATTAATCTCGGCGGGAATGCAACTCCCACCTCTTGCCGAGACACTGTACGTGTACACCCCCGTATCTATTTGCTGGCCCAAGCATGCACTGTACACGCGTGTCCATGTTACTTTCGTCAGAGGTGTATACATGGGATTCCGAAGACATTTGACTTGTGGCAGTATAATCGTCTAGGAAATTGAAAAAATCGTTTTTTTTTTTTAATTTTATTTCATTATTCTACGGACCTTTTTCAATACATATGTGGAAGCCGCTTTTTGACATTTAGGGTAACTGACAGTTTTCGGAGCTACTTCAACAGAGCGCCAAAATACTGTTTGAATGTGCACGCAGCACACCTTTTTTCTATTGTTGTTCAAATTTGTTCGGGTTTGTTTGGGTTGCTAAAGTTGATATTGATCTCAATGATAATTATAAGACAGATTAAGTGCCTATAATAGTACCCTAGGTACTTGATATTTTCATGTAAAATGTTTCCTCAACAAAGATGACAATTTGATTGTAAAAAATCCTTGTTTTTATTTAATTCCATGTATACTGCATAAAATATTACATTTTTTATTAACATAATGTCAAAGTAAGCCTCAATATTTGACATAAGTTGCATTTCAATGCCTTGTCAAAAAAATCCCACTCTCGAGGTTACATTGACACTTGAAAATAAAAATATCTAAAATTGTGAGGTGGTGGTGGGGCCTGACTTTCTTATACATTTGATAGCCAAAGGGCATATTGTTCTATTGGAGCAAAAAGTTGGAATTTAGGATGTTAAAAAAAAGTTACCTACAAAAAACTTCCAAAACCTGTTCACAGTAACCCCATTTTACGATACGAATCATGAGTCCCTCATGCTCAAAGATTCTTCATGAAATTGTTTATAACTCCGTCAATTATTCATGTTTTTGAATGAAATGTGGTACACACCCTTATTAATGTACATACCAATAAATGTCCAAACGATTTTTCAATCACCTTATTCCTTTAAAATTCATTTTTTTAAAAATAACTCTGATTTTTGGGTCGTCACACTTGACTAACCCCTTAATTCGAAGGCCCGCCGCATATATATATATATATATATATATATATATATATATATGAAGAAAAAAAATTCGTTCATCCAACCAAAGTTCAGTTGGTTTAACAAAATGTATCTTAAAAAACGTTCAACTTGATTTTTTATTGGCATAACAAACGTTTTGTTAATCTAACTGATACTTTGAGTGGTGTGAACTGTAGCTTATTTAGCATGTCTGAGCAACTGTTAAAACAACAAAATTTCGAGACAACAAAATGCATTTTGCACATTCAACGATTTCTTTTTCTCAGTGTATATATAAACTTACATACAAGTTATTATTACGTGTATGTGAATTGTGCATTGTAAAATGCCGACTCCGACATACTGCAAATAAACTGATCGATTAATTGCATCGTAATCGAATATTCGCTCGGCAGTGCGGAAGAGGGGGCGGGAGAGAAAGGAAGTGGCTCGATCCAGGATAACTGTCATATTCGATTCGACAAAAGATATATTCCTGCAATCGCTGTTTATTTATAAACACATTCTTTTCTTTCCTCACCATCTATTGAGCAACCGAAGAATCATCATAATGCAACATTTTTCAATCTCAAGCCTGCAAACGTATTCATATTATGCATATGTCGATCAACAACGAAAAAACACACCGGGCATTGAGGAATTATTTATTTTCATTCTTGCACGAAACCCGAATCAATTGCGCCACGGCGATCGTCACGTGGATTTGCATGTCGAGATTTTTTCAATGCCCCTCCAATGTTTACGCATTTTCATTTCCGCAGTCGAACTGCGGATTCATTCGTATATTTATCTTTCATTGGCTTTTATTTTCAATTTTTTTTACTCCGATATTTTTTTATATGTAAATGGATTTTTGGTTATTCTTTAGATAAGTGACTTTTTCGAAAAAAGAGCCTAAAATTATTTTTTTTATATTTACTTATTTATTGGTTATAAACTATGATGTTCCGTCGGGGGAAGCTTAAATCCCCCCCCCCCCCCCATCAAAAGTTATGGGGTTTTTAAGTTCGCGGAAACACGTGATAAAATAGGGTTTTTTTTAACATTTCGGTTTGTTTCGGTTTTTTGGGGTTGTTGAAAAATTAGAAATTATTTTTACGATTCTTTTGCTCGTAAAAAATTTTTTGATGAAAAATGTCAGCTTCCCGCGATTGAATATCATCATTTGTAACCCAATAAATAAGAAAATAGCAAAGAAACAAATTTTAGGCTCATTTTTCTGAAAAGTCACTTATCCAAAGAGTTACCGGATTTTTTATTCGGCCCTTTTTGCGTCAGGACATGTTTAAGCCAATTGATTATAACTTCGCCTCCATTTTTCTCGACGTTTCGATCGACCCAGAGTGTCGAAACAATTGGAAAATGTCTTGCGCCTGGCTTTGTTTTCATTCAATCGCTCCGCACGTACCGAGACCCCGTTCTTCTCGACCACGATTTTTTTCTGCCAATTCAGATATCGTGCGTATTTATTATTTGTGCGTGAGTGCCCGAATTGCGAAAAAAAAACATTGTGCTCGGCTTCCCTCAACGTCGACTTTTCGTCATTCCGTTTTAATTATGCGTGGGGCTCAACTGAAAACATGATTTCGAAATCGGCATCGTCGTTAACTAAACGTCATCCGTGATACTTCGAATCGATATCCAGGCCGGCATGCGGCAGGCAGTGCGCTGATAATTCGGCATTAAAAATCAATCGTAGCGACGAATCTCGTTCGCGATTTTAAGGGATCTTCTCACTTTAGACGCTAAAAAGGATATTTTTATGAATTTCTTTGATAGGTTCATATTATAGATATTGATGCAAAAGTTGTTACACTTAATAAATAAACATTCGAAACACAACATTTTTTTTAATGTACTTATGTAATTCAATCAAACTTTAAACGCGTTTTTCTCCAAACAACGTTTTTCGACGGCTTGTTGATAAAATCTTCGAAACTACTGAACCGATTCTTATGAAGTTTTAACCACATATTCTTTACAACTATAGCTATAGCGCGTATCAAGGTTTTTTTAAAATTCTGATATTTACTATTTTTGAAAATAGTAAAAATCGGTGAAAAAAAAACACGTTTTTTTTTTGTTTTTTCGAAAAATGTCCGCCATTTTGTTATTTTTGCATATATCTAAAATCGTATGACATGCGCCATAGCCATTAACATACTGAATCTAAAACCGTGTAATGTTTTTCTTTCGGATGATCCATCTCCGAGATTTCATCAACAGCGTAGACCTACAATTTTTTTATGACATTTTTTCAACCACCATTTTCGTCAATAAATAGTAACATAAATAAATAAAAACAATTTTTCAAATGTATTTCGAAAGTGTATTTCCTAAGTGTAACAACTTTCATATCAATGGCTATAATATAAACCTATCAAAAAAATTCATGAGAATAGCCATTTTTTTAGCGTCTCAAGAAGACTCCTTAAGGGGTCAGTCCACTTTGGAGTCACGAAAAAAGGCTATTTTCGCGATTTTTTTGAGGATTTTATCAAAAATGTGTATATAAAATTTGTTGGGCTTGATAAATAAAGTCTTGAAATAAATTTAAAAAAAAAATTCATTCATTTTTCTTCATTATTAAGTACAAAAACTGTAGTTAAACGTAACGCCTCAAAAATAGGTGGGCCAAGTAGCTCCATTACAACTCGGCAACGGCTTGTCTGAAACAAAAAAATCAAAGTCCATTAGATTCAGTATGACACCAGCTACAAAATGACCCTCGGATATGAAGTTTTATCAACAAAAAAAAATGGCAGATGAAAAACAAAAAAAGTAAAGAAAAACGCGTTTTTTCGCAGCTTTTCGCAAAGAAAAGAGTAAAAATCAAAATTTTTTAACCATCAAGGGTCATCGTGTTGCGAATCATGTTTACAATATGTGATTCAAATTTCGCGAGAATCGGTTTATTAGTTTTAAAGATACGATGGAGCTAAATTTTGAAAACGTTGTTTCGAGAAAAACGCGTTTGAAGTTTACACTATGAAAAACTCTTACCTACACTCAATCGAAAATTCCTGCACCGTACAAAATCCCTTCTGATTGCTCATCATCGTCGATTTCTTCAAGTCTTGCTTGCTGTCGATTTTTTGAAATTTTCAAAGTGGGCTGGCCCCTTAAATAACCATTTACAGGCGATGATTCGTTATGTTTATGAAAAGTAAGATATATGTCACCGCCGGCCCGAAGTGCAGGACACAAAATCGATAACTCGGCAGGCGGATTAAAAAAAATTCGATTAAATTTTTCCTGTTTCTTTGTAAAATTGCTTTTACATTTAATCATTTGTGTTCCGTCCTGTGCGATTGAGGAAAAAAGAACTACGAGAATTGGGGACACGATGCGATTTCTGTTGGCGCTTAAATTGCTGCAGCTTTGGAAACGAAAAAGGCACGTGATGAAACACAATTATGAGACATTTTTCTATAAATACCGTAGAGACATCTACCTCGTGCGATACGAGAAGCGAGGGCCGTGCGTGACAAATGAACTTACGAATAGCGAAACTGTCATTCTTGTCACTCGATAAATTCGTTTGTATTCAATTAGACGTCGCGGCGCAACGACATTTTCGAGAAAGAGAGAGATGGAGAGCTCTCGGGCAAATGGAAATATCGACCCCCCCCCCCTGATCTATTTCGATACGACGACAGAAATCTCTATGCAGAAGTGCATGAAGAATTGAACGTTAACGGGATCGCGGATGCTCCGTCACTTTTGACGACTCAGAATCAATTTAACTGTTAGCTGCGAGCGATCTGCAAATTTCCAAAGATGCACCAGGATAGACCATGCACTTACGTATGCATATCGAGCTCGAAATAACCGTTGAAGTTGATAAATTTAATGTGCTCGAGGAACCGACTGAAAATGTTATTTCGATAAGGTTCAAGTCAATTGAATCGCACGAGTGCTCACGATGATGGAGCGGTGCGAAAAGTTGCCGTCAAATTTCCTGACAATGCACAATGCACAAGGGCTCAGGCCACTCTAGAGGCCGAAAAAAATAGGCTTTTTGGGGATTTTTTTTCAGAAAAACTACAAAATAAATCGAGATTACAAAAAAGGGTGTTTATCATACATATCAGTGACTGTATACAACAATTTTTTTGAAGCGATTAATTTCAAAATGGCGGCTGTGCAGCGTTTATCGCGAAACTGCATTTTTTAAGTTGGCCGGAAACATAACTTGGACAATATTCAACCGATTCACTTGAAATGTTGAAAATATCTTGAAAAATACATTGTCTATGGAAGTCCGAAGGATTTTTTTTTATATTGCATAGTTCATTTGTTATTAACAATGATCTGGCGTAATTGTTTACTTTCCAAAAATTTGCCTAAAAAATCGTTTGCCTAAAAAATTTGCTTAAAAAATCGGCCTATTAAGGGGGGAAATCCCGTTAGACGCCTAAAAATAAGTCATTTTTTGTTAATTTTTTTAAAGGTGATAAAATAATCGCATCATTTTAACACTGGGACATTATTTTATTACAACCTTCAAGTGTTAACATTTTTTTTAGAGAAAATAAAATGGTGGCATTATAAGGTATTCCTTCAGGCGGTTTTTGAAAAACTGCTCATGTTATAGCTCAAAAAGTTATTGCTCGATCTGGCTGAAATGTCGGGAGGTTTCTCACTATAAGATTATTGGAAGGGTATACGTATAAAAATATAAAAAAGTATAAAATTAAAATTTAAGTAGGCTTCGTAACCAAATTTTCATATTCTTGACCATTTTCTCGACAATTTTCACCCCAAAAAGTAACTCACTTATGCGATAACCTTAAAACTTTAGGCATATCTTTCCAATAATGTTATAGTGAAAAACCTCCCGAAATTACAGCCAGATCGACCAATAACTTTTTGAGCTATGCCATGAGCAGTTTTTCAAAAAACGCCTGAAGGAATACCTTATAACGCCGCCATTTTGTTTTGCTTAAAAAATATTTTTTTTTCTACACTCGAACGTTGTAATAAAATAACGTCAAATTTTTTCAATCTTGCGATTATTTTATCACCTTTAAAGAAATCGTAAAAATGACTCATTTTCGGGCGCCTAAAGGGATTTCCTCCCCTAAGGTATTTCTTTCGCGGAGGTCCGTATTTTGTGCGTGCATGAGCAGGGCTCTGCTGAATCATCGGTAAATTCCAGTGGCCCTTAATAAAAAATAAGTTACTAATTTATATATATAAATACTTTTATTTTTTGAATTTTTTTCTATAAATTTTTAATTGTTAATTTTTTTAAATTTTTTTATATAAATACTTAAGAATAAATGAGTTACTAGAGTTATTTAGTGTGTGAATTAATAGATGGTAATGTGGCAGGGGCGTCATCTTCATAAAGCGCCGTATAAGCGAGACGATTTTTACAGTCGTAATTTTTCGGTAAAAGTTCGGTAACCTGGATTGAAATTTTATCAATATACTGGGATGTATTTCTACCTGGTTCGTCTATAATCTAAAAAGGAATACTTTAAGTGTCCGCTTTCGATTTTGTCGAAACTCATATATGTGATAATGCTTTGAAACCTATTAGACACGTATTTTTTTTATCAGCTGAAAAACAGTTTTAAGGGGGAACCACCCCTTAAAGAAAGGAGTCTTAAGGGTTGATTCTGAAGTTTCACCCACACGCACTCTACCGATCCGAATGAAACAAAAACCAAAATTCCTCCAATATAAAGCGATGGAAAATCCACTGTCGAAGGATAGAAAAAAAATTAAATTAATAAGTCACACGCCATTCTTCAAGGGCTCGTTCCTCCCCTCAAAACCGATTTTTCCGCCGATAAAAAAAGTGTCTAATAATTTTCAATGCTTCATCACACACATGAATTTCGACAAGTGATGTTTCTTATCAGTATATCATTTTCATTAGTCCATTTAAAAATCCACATATCAATGTCTTTCTACCAACGTCGAAGGAATTCTTGCTTGCGAGTCATGTGAAATCACGATACTGATAATCCGGCAGAAACGACAAGGAAAATCTGAACAAAGAGTACATAACAGGAAAAGAAAGATAAAGAGGGGGGCGGTAACATTCGAAGTACGTAAAAAGGCACTCGTTACCTTGAACCCCGAGAATACAGAGTGCCCGATTCCTTGTATAATAGTCTATTCCCTCCATGACTCGGCCACGGTTTCGCGTGTCGCGCGTAAGACGAAATACGATCTCGCGAACATCCTGGCGGCCTAGATCGCGACTTGTTACGATCGGCGACACAAGAACGAGAGCAAGAGCAAAAAGGGCGGTCTAGCCAGCCTCAACGGCTAAGAGAATTTTGTAACTTTTCTTTAAATCCAATTTCAAATTAATGTATCCATTTTCAATCTTCTTCCCATTTCTAAACGTCATTATTTCATTACGTCTACCTTTTAAAAAAACCTTTTTTTCCTTATGATGAAAAAAAATGATTTTAAATTATGAACAAAATATAAGGAAAAGTATGCCCAAGATCAGCCTAGCGTTAAAAATAGTTTAAAAAAGTCGAAGTTTCTTGGCAAATTTTTTGAAAAAAAATTAAAAGTGTCCGACCTTTAGAAATCAACAATTTTTTGCTCTAAGCGGTAAAACGATATACCAGATGAATATCGTCAAATTTTTAATATTTTTTATCAAAAAGT
This sequence comes from Ophion ellenae, assembly GCA_963210295.1. NCBI lineage: Eukaryota > Metazoa > Arthropoda > Insecta > Hymenoptera > Ichneumonidae > Ophion > Ophion ellenae. The sequence goes on along the minus strand of OY723393.1, from coordinate 21,510,796 downwards.
ACACTCAAAAACAAACATTTTGAACAAAAAAAAACTTGATTTGGTGCATTTTTCGCAAAGTTATGGGCATTTGAAATAAAAGACATCGATTTTTTTCGAATTTCGAAAAAAAATCATATCTCGTAAATGTATGGGTGAAAAAATTCGCAAAAAATCAAGTGAAGTTCTTTGAATAGGTACAACAACAGAAAAAAAAGTTGAGTCAAATCATAAAATATAAGATGCAAAAGTGGTTGAGTTCAGCTGGAATACCTCATATATATATATATATATATATATATATATATATATATATATATATATATATATATATGTTGAAATAAATATAGAATTTTGGAACTGGATTGAAAAAACTTCACAGGTTTATAAAACTTGCATACATACATATACATACATACATACACGCACGCGCGCGCGCACACACACACACAACGGAAGAAGTTTTTTTTTCACGTTGCGACTCAAAATGCGACTTCAAAATTCCATATTTATTTCAAAATATACATATTAATAGTTAAGGGGTAAGGCCACAGTATAATTTTCAAAAAATGGATTTTCTTTCGCTAAAATGGTGCTTTATCATAAGAATAAGTTACTATTCGATTTATAGCAAGAACATTTTTTTTCACCGACTTTGCGCGTATAACGCAAGCCCACCTCTGGCACAGCCATAGAGTACCTAAAACTTTAAACGCGTTTTTCTCGAAACTGCTTTTTTCCAATTGGCGTGACAAATAACTTCAACAATTTTGGCCCGATTTGCTTTAAATTTAAACGTTATGTTCCTAATTGCATCTCGCAGAGAAATACGTACTTAAAGTAAAAACTTTTTATTTTATGAGCAGTTTTATACGAAATCTTTCACTGAAAATTCATTCAAATACCTACAACTCAATTCAAATATCTACAACTTTTGAATAAAACAATATTTTTTTTAATTTCGTACGTACTTCTCTGGGTATTCTAATGTAGATTGACGAGAATTTTTGTTTTTCGTTGTAGGTCAAAGATTGAAGAAAGAAAATATTAGTAGTCGGCCATTTTGTACAGGGAAAAAAATTTAACAGCTTGATATTTATACTAAATAGATGTGTAATTAATTTTATGAGTGAATCACTTTCTCATACGAAAAAAAATTGTTGAATTCGCACATGATTTTATACCCGTTACTGTGGCCTAACCCCTTAACAAAAAGATTGTTGTATACTAAATAAGCGATTTTTATTTGGGATATCTTTAAAATTCAAATACCCTGGCCAAAAGTATGACGCCACGCTGCCCTCCCTCACCCCCTCTGTTCTTTCTCTTACGCTTGCCCTACGGGAAACCTTGCGTTTCTCTACCCCTGCAGCAAGAGAAGCGGCAGCAGGAAGTCGGTACTCGCTCGGAAAATCTCAGGAAACCGGAAGTCCCGCGCCGTTTGGACTCCCCGCCCATGTGCTCGTCCCATCTCGCGATGTTGCTCTGCAGATGAAAGGGGGGCCACTCTCTCTCTCTCTCTCTCGCTCCCTCTCTCCCTCTCTCTCTCAATACACGAGTCTCGAGATGCATCTCTCAGCTCAGCTCTTTCAGAAACGAAATGTTATCGATTTGGTCCTAGGAACGACCCTTGACAGGTGTCACACAATGATAAGAAATCGGTACGATTATTCAGCCTTTCATATATAGCTACACGTCCGGCCAAAATTTTTCGGACACTTCAGATAATTGCAAAACTTTCGATCACTTTGGATAATCGCAAAATTATGTTAGAATAATTTTATTCAGTATACACAGCTGTATAATATCTTCGTAAAATGACACATTGAATGGACTATATTATTCTAACATTATTTGGCAATTATCCTCTGCTCGAATGTTTTGGTATTATCTGCAGTGTCCGGAAACTTTTGGCCGCCAGTGTATATATCTGCTCTATCAATTTTACTATAATTTTCAAAGAAATTCACACAACAATCAAGACTCAATGGAATTTTAAATTCCCATGGAAGGCCGCAAGGCCAATTCCTGAAATTATCAAACGTTATGTTTATTTATGTTTAAAAAACACGTATATGAGGGCATCCCAATGAAGTGTCGATTATTGAGATTTATCGGAAGTGTATATTAGGTATAGAAATACGCTGTCGGCCTGAGAATAAAAACAGTTGCATTGAATATTTGAACGAAAAAAAATTGCATCGACACTGAAAAAAAAAAATTCGTTTATCCATCCAAAATTCAGTTGGCTTAACAAAATTGTATCTATAAATACGTTCAAGTTGATTTTTGATTGGCATAACAAAACAGTATAGTTGGGCAGTTACCAGAGATACATTTAAACTATCTGCTTATTTAGCATGTCTGAGCAACTGTTGAAACAACAAAATTTCGAGACAACAAAATGCATTTTGCACATTCAACGATTCTTTTTTCTCAGTGCAGGTCTGGTGTCATATAGGGGAAGTCGGAGCAAGACGAATACGTGGGGTAAGATTAATCATGGGCCTGGCTACCCCCATGGAAATTTATATACGCAAAAACATACTGCAAATTTATTTCATTAATAATTGTAATATATGTGAAATGTATGCCATATGTTGAAAATATATGTTGCATATATGTGCCAAATGCTAATTTTCGTAACGTTTTTATATATGAGATGTATATGCGTGGCATTACTGTATATCAATGTATCATATATCTAGCATATATGTTGCATACACACTGCATGCATACCACATATATACTGCATAAATGGTACATATATGCCACATATATACAATTATGCGGAGCATATCTGTAGTGTTTACATGTTATAGTGTACTTTAACTGTGAGTTAAGTTTTTTAAAAGTTTAACTGTAATAATGTTTGTACACAGCATATATTGCTTGTCAGGAATATGTATAAAAAATGTGCGCGTCATATATGACACATATATGAGTCATATGGACGCATACATTTTTCATATATTTTTCTGACAAAAAAATAGATTGAAAATATATCGAAAATATATGCGTCGTATGTGCCTCATATATGCATCATATATAGTGTTTATACGTAACATATATTTTCTTGGTCAGAAAAATATATCGAAAATATATGGGTCATAAATGCGTCATATATTTGGTGCATATATACTGAATGTATACGTATTATTCTATTTTTCGTCACTATATATGCGACCGATATATATATATATATGTATATATATATATATAAATATATATGTAGCATATATTTTACATACATGAATTTCCATGGGGGTACTGAACAGTGTGTGCGACCAAAGTGGAGTTGGAGTTTGGCGGGGCCGCGGGGAGGTCCATGAGTGTGAAAGTATCAACTGTAGCGGAAGCTCGTGTCTCGAGTGAGAAAATAATATCGATTTTTTGACAAAACGATGTCACTTTTGGTAAAGTTTAAGGAGGTACACCAGCTTCATACAATGTTGCCATGCTAAACCATGGTAAAATTTCAAAATGGTGATAGATCAATAAAATTTGGTGAATATATTCTTTAGTATTATATATGTCAATACAATTTTTTTCAGATTTTTTCATTGTGCCGTTATCGAGTAATTGAACATTGAAGTTCACGTGTATAAGCATAGCGTTTTTATAGATATAGGTATATATTCCGGGTATGAGAATAAACGCTTGTGAATTATTTGTAAGAAAACGGCACAACCAAAAAATCTGAAAAAATTTGTATCTACATGAATAATACTAAAGAATATATTCACCAAATTTTATTGATCTATCACCATTTTGCTGAAGCTAGTGCACCTCCTTAACATCGTTGCAGTTTATTTGAGTTGCTGATATTGATTAGAGACAGGTAGGTAAACACAATGAAAGTACTAATTATTAATACAATAAGAACGGTTTGTCAGAAATTTTCAAGTTTATTGCGTGATTTTTTGTTAATTCGTTAACCGTCTAATGGGGCAAGATGAACACAAGCTATCGCAAACCCGGAATATTTTACAACGTGCCACTATTTTCGTTAGAAAGTGAGAAATGGAACTAGTGAAGCATTTGATTCCTCTTCAACCGGTGTTTCTACCAGGCGAAGAAAAAGAACTTACAAATGATCAAAATGATATGGAAGCAAGATTATTCGTACTAATCCTACAGAACTTAGAAGAATGGCTTATCAAAATGCTGGTATTGAGAATGAAACCACTTTTATATGCGAAAGATGCCAATAATTCGTGCCCCATAATTATCCCAGCGCTGTCTTATCTTGCCCCGCATACGGGGTAAGATGGGAAAAATAAAGGTTCAATTGAAAATATACATTGTATGTTACAAATCAGAAAGGCTGATTTTTTTGCTTCCAAAATTAAAAGATTAATAAATGTTGATTAGTTTAAAAAATGATTAAAGTTGACTGACCCATATATGTATTGTTTTATTTGAACGTCACCTAAGCGTTATCATCTTGCCCCTACTTCCCCTACGATATGGGCACTTGATCAATCTTATGATTATCATTGGCGTCAAAATCAACTTGAGCAACATTGCAATCAACTTTAGCGACTTTATGATGAACTTGAATGACAAATTTGAGTAACAATCGAAAAAAAGTTGAAAAGCGCACACATTTAACCGCATTTTGGCGCTCTGTTCAGGAGAGATATACACCCAGATGGTCGAAAAAATCGATTTAGAAGCTATGAACATTCCGTCGACCGTAGAAGACCTACACTATGGGCCTGGTATCGATGATTCCATTTAAGTTGACAAATTTCATGATTTATTCATTCCCAAATTTTCAAACGCGTTTTTCAAATCGGTACCTAAAATTTCTCGACAACCAATGAACCGATTGCCTTGAGGTTTTTTGTGGTTATTCTATACACCATCATCTAGTACTTGTCATAGGATTTTTTTTCCGCTACTTAGTTTTCGTTTTATAGGCAAAATAATAACTAATTTTTGGCCCAAAAATCACTATTTATGTTCAAACGTCCGCCATTTTGTCATAAATCGATATTTGCAAAATCGGCTATGACAAGTACTAGATTATAGTATCTAATTTAATCATCTTTTTGGTTTTTTTTTCCAGACGTTTTTTGAAGAAACGCCAGTGGGTACCGTATACACAGATATTTTTACGACGCTCCAAGGATCATACAATATGCTTGTATATTTTTGATATTTTTGAATAAAGAAAATTAAACATATTTTTGAATGTATATACTTTTAGATGATTAAAACCCCAATCCGAAATTTCAAATAGTTTTCCTCGAAAAAATTCACAAAAATGACCTTTTCCCGGCTCCTAGGTGTATATCTCCTCTTAAAGTAGCCCCAAAAACTGTCAAAGTTACCCTTAATGTCAATTTACCCTCGTTCCACGATACCTTGATTTTAAGTGAATAAATCATTATTTTCATGAAAAAAAGACCGATAACTTATTTGTACCCCTAGTACTTTTAAAAAGTGCTGTAAAAGTAACTTCCTCTAATTCTTTATCCTTAACAATCGACACTTTATTCCAGTAAAATAATTTTCGTATTTGTCGATTAAAAAATGTTTAACAGCTAGGTCACGTAATTCGTGTTTTTTTTTCTTCGCCTTTTTAATTCGTCAAATTTGCAAAAAGTGAAATAAATCGAGATGTTGTCGCGAGGGTTGGCGAAGAAAACGAGAGGGCGCATAGATATATGGGGAGTCGCACAGTCCGTTGATAGTGGGGAGAACCTGCGCTCAAGTTCACCCCTTTGGGGCGCATGCTCTTGCCAAAACCCCTTCCACTTGGCGCGCGCCGTTGCTCTCTCTCTCTCTCTCTCTCTCTCTCTCTCTCTCTCTCTCTCTCTCTGTCCCTTACTCTCATACTCAAACTCTCTCATCCCTTGCTCCAGAGACCTTTTCGATTCTCTCTCCTACCCCTTTGCTCCCCGAGGTTTGACTCTCGATACCCGCTGCGAAAAGATTCGCCAGCGAGCTTACTGAAACAACCCATATATCTATACACTCTTCACAGCAAATCGATTCATCCCAGAGTCGCCGATATTTTGATAAATATCCCTTCGAGCGTCTTCTTGAATTTTTAATTCACGATCAAGCCCTCGTGCCCTCGGATACTCGAAGTAACAATATTTTTCAACCCTTATCACACGTTTTTCTCTCTGTCCGCAGCGATGCGGGATGTTTAATTGGGAATTTTTAGCTATCTTTTTACGTCGCGGATAAATGAGTAGGCGATTAGATTAATTTTCAAATACTCTTTTGATCTTTCGATGAACTTGTGCACAACATCTATTTTCGAAAAAACGAACATCTGAATGATTGATTCGATTTTGTTTGTGATTGTTTTCAACTAATGTATGATCAAATGGGATTAATTGATGATTAATGTATATATGTGTGTGCATTCGTAACATTCTTATTTAAAAAATCGATATTAATTCCTTGACGATTCTAAATCCCCCGATTTTCTATTTTTTCGCAACCAACTCGAGAAACACTCACTTGCGCTAAACAACAGTAATAATAATAAAAAAAAAATAATAGTGAAATATACTGCGCCCGAATATCAGCAATTAATAACATAATTATTAACAAATCAGTTATCAATTAAATGGTAATAAATAAATAATAAATTTAATCAAATCCTAATAACTGATGGTTGAATTTGTTATTTATAAGGATTTAATTGAATGATAAATTATAATAATATCTTATATATTTTAATCATTACATATTTAATCTTGTAATTAGAATAATAATTTTTGTCTCGAATTTTGTCCGTTTTATCGATGTTGATTATTTGATTTATTGCTGATTTATTCGTCATTATTTTCTTCATTGCTGATATTCGGTATTAATAATAATAATAATAATCGAGTTTTACTTGCACAACTTGCTTTACAAGTTTTTTACGAAAAATATTCGGTATTAATAAAATAATAATAAACAAGATTTATTTATTATCCATTCGAATTTTTAAAAAAATCATTATTTAATTAAATCCAGATAAATAGTAAATTTAACTGATTAGTTAGGACGGATTTAATTTAATATTAAATTCAATCAAACCCAAATGAATGATCAATTAAATTTGTTCATTATTATTTCTTCAATACCTAATATCAGTAATTAACCGAATAATAATAAACAAATCAGTAATAAATAAAATTCTTAATAATATCTAAATAATAAACAAATATATAATAATATAATAATAATAAACTTATATAATGGTATATTATTTATTATTATATATAATAATAAATAATAATAATATAATCATAATATAAAAATAATTATAATAATAACGTTTATTATACTATAATAATAATAATCAACAAATCAGCAATAAATAATTATTCTCAATAATTCTCAATAACATCGATGAAACGGACCAAATCCAAGATACAAAAAAATTGTCTGCATTCCAACGTGTTTTTCGAGCACCGTGAGTACTTTTTACCGATAAAAAAATAAACGACGAGTCAGAGTCGAATAAAACCAACGTACGTGGAGAGAATCGTCAATTGTTCGACTCACGCGTGCGGTCAGCTCGAGAGCGAGTTCGACATCAGCGGAGCCTTCTTTCCGATCGGGCCGTTGAAGTCACCGATACTTCCGATAAATACGGACGGGGGTTGCAGCATCCCCCGATACGTTCGGGATTCCTTCCCCCACCACGGAGCGCGCAGTGAGCAACGAGGAATAGCCAGTGAGCCGAGGGATAGAAGGAGAGGAGCGAGCGAGCGAGGGGGAGACAAAAGGGCAGGGAGGAAGAGAAAGAGAGCGACAAAATTGTCGAAGGCGATAAAGAGCGAGAAGGAGGGAGAGAAAGTGGCTTCGAATCTCCCGAGTGGTAGTTGGTCGTGGTGGGGATGAGGGTGGGAGCGAGTGAGAGAGCTAGATAGACAGAAGTGTGAGAGATCACCCCCGCGTTCCACAACATCGAGAGTTCGAGCTTTAGTTCGTCCGCCAGGCGGCGCCACTCTACGGCCACGAAACGCCTCTCCGCTGGCAGATATTTTGTCACCACTTCCTCACCTCATTTCTCTCGTTCTCATACCCAAAACGGTATTTTCAAAATTCCACTATACAACCCCCCCCCCCCCCCCTCCAGTCCTACTCAAAATAACACCCTCAACCCGCACAAAAACGTCGCGTTTTTTTCAAAAATTGGCGAAAACCTCGCTCTCGACAAATTCACCGCGAAAGCGAGTTTTTTTTTTTCGCGTACTTTTTTGCGTTTCACGAGTGGCGAATCTTCGGGAAATATTATCGCGTAAATCGCGCGGAGGGACAATAATTTTACGGGGGTTGAAAAGTGCGTGTCTGCACGAACCGCGCTCTGCCGGTGCTTCCGTGGGATACACTGTGGCTCGGGTTTGCCGTGGAGCGGAGGGATGACCGAGAGAGCGCGCGCCGCCGAGGGCTGCAGAAAACGAGCGCTCGAGTTAGTCTTGGCCAGAACACAGGCCTAGAAGGATCGGAGCGAGAGACGCGCACGCATCTCACGCGTGTCATCGCGCTTTAAACCCTATATATATATATATATATGTGTGTTCGATCAACTGATAAAAAAACAATACATCGCGTACGAACTGATACGCGTTGAAAAAAAAAATCTATATATATATATACTTACAAAAATATGTATATGTAGAAAAACAATATCGATAAAGTGTTTATAGCCGAATAAACGATAAATCAAATATATTCGTGTCGCAAGTTGTATGAAAATCGCGTTAGGCATCGTCGACCCGAACGGAAGAAAAAACAGTTCTTGCACGATAATTCCTTTCGGATCGGACGAAAATTACGAGGGAAAAGTGCGCGGGTGATTGTTTTTCTGTGAGTGGGAGAGATGAAGAGTGACAGTGCGGAGTATCAATCGTATGCGTAGTGGAAAGAGCCCGTTGGGACACTTTGATATATTCGCTTGTTAAACGTACGTATATATTGATGTACAGGGATGTTTTATGTGCCTTGAGGGATATGGGGTATCGAGTGCTAGGGAATTTAGTCATTTTTCTATACACCTGCGTTTGAATGGTCGAAAAAAGGGGATGGGCTCGTAAGATTCGGAGACGCGGAAGAAATGGAGAGATTCTTTCGATCTGTGCACCTTCGACTACCTTTTTCTTCGTCCCCGAAAAGGCGTGCGACGATTATCGAGGTTTCCTCGAGCATCATTCTTTCCTCTGTTTTTTTTTGAGGAGAAGTTACTTCTTGGAATGACGTTGGAGCTTGCATCGTTGAACTGCAACGATATTTTTATTCGTAATTTTTCATTTTTTCATTCTCATCGTTATCCACAGGTTTTTTTGCAAATTGAGGCTGTAAATTTCGAGGAAAAATACTTAGAAACGTTGGAGAAATTTTCACAGTCTAATAAGTCGGTGAAAAATTCGAGTGAAAGAATCGGTCGGTGAAGAGTCGAGTGAAAAATTGAGTGATTGAAAAGTATTTATTTTCATTGCGTTTCGACGATGCTCAACGTTGCATTTTGGAGACGTTGCGAGGGTTTTGGAACTTTGACGCGGGCTCGGTGGGCTCGGGACGTTCGCGGATGTGAAGTCGAAGGACGGATAGGAATCGAGCAGTGATCGGTAGAAATATATATATATATATATATACGGGTTTACGAAGGTAGATAGAAATTGAAACGATAGCGGATGTGGGCGCTCCCGGAAAATGCTTTCGTGAACCGTCGGATATATCGCGATCAATTGCAGAAAAAAAATCAAAAGCGAGTAGTATCGAACAAACGTTTTATTACGAGATCGGGAGAAATTTTTTTTTTTTTTAACCAAATCGGTATTTTTACGCGTTCGCGAGATTTTCAGGGGCGTTGAACAATACGCGCACATGCGAATAACGTTCCGGCGATATCCACGTGTGTCATTTTAACGTGATTGTAGTTCAAAGTTCTTCGGACCGGAGGAACATCGCGATAACTTTTATCGATGACTTTTGGTCGATTCGCCGATCGTGCGCGTCACCGGAAACGAGAAAAAGAGTGCAAGCTGGTTTTTTCTCGGGAATAGTGGACATCGTGTTTCGTTTCGCCGGAAAATCGCTGATGAATCGCGACCCGAGAGGCACGAAAAGCTCGCGTAAATTCGATGCCTCGTCAGTGACGTTTTTTAAACACCGCCCGGTGAAGGAAAACGTCGTTGAGTTTTCTAAATAAATAGAAGTTTCTTTTCATTTCGAAATTCGACATTTTCTTTTATTTGGAAATTTTCTAAATTCGAAATTTCTTTTATTTCTCAATTTTCTGAATTCTCAATTTATTTTATTTCTAAATTTATAAATTCTAGTTATTTTATTTCTCTTTTTTTATAAATAAATGTAAATTTCATAAATCGCTTTATTTTCCAAAATGCATCTTATTTTGCGTGAAACTCGAACACGCAGAGCGTTCAATTAAAGCGAAATTAAAATACATTTTAGAAAATAAAGCTCATTTTGGACGAAATTTTTTACCTCGTACGAATGAAACTTCCATCTCGGCAAAGTGAATTTTATTTCATTCGCGTACGCAAATTTTCTTATTTTTATTTTATTTATTTCATTCGCGTGCGATAAAGTGCAATATTAATTCGAAAAAAAAAAACACATTTTCCACGCAAAACGATATTTATTCGATTAATCGTCAATTGATTTAAACAAATAAATCAATAATTAACAGCCGTTCGACTAGACGAGAAAAAACGTTTTTGACAACAAACCAACGAAAAAACAACGATGTCGGAGGTTGGATCGTTCGAACGCAACGAAAAACATTTTCTTCCAATTGCCAATTTGTTTGTTGGCTAATCAAAGCTACTGCGAGCTTTTATAATTACAAGAACCTCACTAGAGACCTAGGGACCTACAACCCAAATCTACCAAACATGATTTTGGAAAACAATGACAATGGAGAAAAACGAAAATAAAAAAGAACTATTGATGCATTTCAACAATGCGAACTTCAACATTTTTCGGCACAGGGAGAAAAAAGCCTTTCTCTTCAAAAACGATAAATTACAAAAAATACGAGAGCGAGCCAGAACAAACAAACAAATCCAAATAAACAAACAAACAAAAGCCTTTTTCTTATAATACGGTAGAATACAAAATAACGAGAGCGAGCAAGAACAAACAAACAAACCCAAACAAGCAAACAAAAAAAAAGCCTTTGTCTTCAAAAACAATAAATTACAAAAAATTCAAGAGCGAGTCAGAACAAACAAACAAACCCAAACTTACAAAAAAGACTTTTTCTTCAAAATGATAGAATACAAAAATACAAGAGCGAGCAAGAACAAACAAACCCAAACATGCAAACAAACAAAAAAAAGCATTTTTCTTCAAAAACGATAAATTACAACGGTAGAATATAAAAATACAAAACGAGCAAGAACAAACAAACAAACCCAAACAAACAAAAAAAAAGCATTTTTCTTCAAAAACGATAAATTACAAAAAATACAAGAGCGAGCAAGAACAAACAAACAAACCCAAACATACAAAAAAGCCTTTTTCTTCAAAATGATAGAATACAAAAATACAAGAGCGAGCAAGAACAAACAAACCCAAACATGCAAACAAACAAAAAAAAAGCATTTTTCTTCAAAAACGATAAATTACAACGGTAGAATATAAAAATACAAAACGAGCAAGAACAAACAAACAAACCCAAACAAGCAAACAAACAAAAAAAAGCATTTTTCTTCAAAAACGATAAATTACAAAAAATACAAGAGCGAGCCAGAACAAACAAACAAACCCAAACAAACAAAGGCCTTTTTCTTATAAAACGGTAGAATACAAAAACACAAGAGCGAGCAAGAACAAACAAACCCAAACAAAAAAAAGCATTTTTCTTCAAAAACGATAAATTACAACGGTAGAATATAAAAATACAAAACGAGCAAGAACAAACAAACAAACCCAAACAAGCAAACAAACAAAAAAAAGCATTTTTCTTCAAAAACGATAAATTACAAAAAATACAAGAGCGAGCCAGAACAAACAAACAAACCCAAACAAACAAAGGCCTTTTTCTTATAAAACGGTAGAATACAAAAACACAAGAGCGAGCAAGAACAAACAAACCCAAACAAAAAAAAAGCATTTTTCTTCGAAAACGATCAATTACAACGGTAGAATATAAAAATACAAAACGAGCAAGAACAAACAAACAAACCCAAACAAGCAAACAAACAAAAAAAGTCTTTGTCTTAAAAAACGATAAATTACAAAAAATACAAGAGCGAGCCAGAACAAACGAACAAACACAAACAAACAAAAGCCTTTTTCTTATAAAACGGTAGAATACAAAAATACAAGAGCGAGCTAGAACCACCAAACCCAAACAAGCAAACAAACAAAAAAAAGCCTATTTTCAAAAACGATAAATTACAAAAAAAAATACGAGCCAGAACGGTAGAAAAATAAAAATCGACGTCTACAGTTCCAGTGTCTCTCTCCGGCATTGCGCGACGATCGCAAAAATTTCGCCAACTCGGCAGAACGTTAGCCGGTCAGTCGGGCAAGTGTAAACATAGTGAACGAACTCAAAAATCGCGATCGGCCCCTCCGTCAGAGTGTCCAGTCCGTTTCTCCCACCGTCGCGAATTATCCAAATGAAACAAAAGAAAATCGTCGCTCGTACAAATCTCACGCGGGAAAACCGCCGTCGAATTTTTCTCTCCAACTTCTCCTCAGCCTAAAAATCGCGCTCTGCAACCACGACCAACACGATACAATATTTCCGTTGCACATCGCGCAACTTTTCTCACGTTTGCTCGCCGTTATGATAATAATCTCTGAGACCGTCCGGGCGCGAAAGAAATAACAAAATTAAAAAAAAAAAAATTAAATACGCGTCCGCAGAAGAAGAAACGAGATGAAAATTCGAGTCGATAAGCTCTCCGTGTACGCGGCCGATCAGCATCTTTCTCGGGGCTCTTTCGTTGTTCGACATGATTGCGAGCGCGCCGCTTGGACCGATCTTCGTGTTTCCTCTCCGGGCGTTCACTATCTTATCCGGTGTAAAAATTCGCTTACGAAGAAAGAGAAGAAGTCAGATAGATACAAAGAGATAAATAAGAAAGAATGATCCCGCTTAGACCACATATACGTGTATATATATATATATATATATATATATATATATATATATATATATATATATATATATATATACACACACAAACATATGCGTCCATCATACAAGTCCATCACGTCTGCAAAGAGCCGTCCCTGAGCGAGGCTCTTGAACTTGCAAGTCCTCGGACGAGCGGCGCATCATTCGTGTCCGCCCCAAGATATTGTTACAATCGCGAGGAGAGAGAGAAGGGGGGGGGGGGGGTAGCGGGAGCGAAAGACACGATCGCTTACTTTTGTTTGTCCATGCAGAGAGTGAGAAAGCGAGCTCGAAGCGAATGAAACGCAAAGTTCCCTTGCAGCTTGTTCTGTGCGGAAGAGGGAGAGAGAGAGAGAGGGAGAGGGAGGGAGAGAGAGAGAGGGAGGACATTATCGCGCATTCTGTGCTATTGAGTAGCGTGAGACCAGGGCGAAAATGATTCCTGGTGCTGTGACCAGCTAAATTCCTTAACTGAGCAGAAGCGGGGGGGGGGGATATGATCGCGAAATGACACGGGAGGCTTTGAGACACCAAGCTTTTGATTTTCTATCTATCTGGAAGAGGATTCTCGCTTGCTATATATATATATATATATATATATATATGGGGTGGGGGGTGCAGAAGAGATGAGAGCACTGAACTCGATGACTCGCGACTAGACAAAGTCTCTTGGCACTTGGAACGCGAGAATAATAAATTTCCAATTGCACACACGAATATACAGATGATCGATGAAATTCGATTGTTTTAGTGACCTTTGTGGGCTTTGTGTGGAAAGCGAGAAATATTGTTTTGGTACGCGTGTAATTGAATGTCTATATTGGCGTGCGGAAAGCACTGTCGAAATTTTGAGAAATGAAGGTCTTGGAAGCGGACGATTTCTTTCGAGAGAAATGTTGAAGGGTTTTTTTGTAAAAAAATTATTTTTTTCATTTATTGGTTTTGGGGAACTGAAACGGGAATCGTTTTTCGAAGTGTTGAAAAATAAACGTCACGAAAGCGAACGATTTGTGGCCAGAGAAATGTTGAGCGATTTTTGAGAAAATGTTATTTTCTTTTGACTGTCAACGATTTCTCCCCGCGGAAATGTTTAAATGATTTTTTTTAATCAATCATTATTGTTATTTTTATTAATTTTTGTTTATGTGAAATTGTAACGTGGATTGTTTTGGTGTTGATGGCCAAATGTCACTAACACGAACGATTTCTCCGCGGAGAAATGTCGAATGATTTTTATGAAGTTCATTATTTTCATGAAATTAATTATTTTTATGAAATTAATGATTTTTATAAAATTAATGATTTTTATGAAATTAATGATTTTTATGAAATTAATGATTTTTATTAAATTAATGATTTTTATGAAATTTATTATTTTTATGAAATTCATTATTATTTATTATTATTTTATTAATTAATTATCCCTGGTAAATTAAAACGTGAATTACTTTTCAAAATGTTGAAAAATAAACGTCACGAGCGCGAGCGATTTCTCTCCCATTTCCTAGATCACGGGTCAACACTTTTTCTTTATTTTCTTTTTCCTCTCTTTACCACGGTTTATTTTACCAACCGACATACGAAGCTACACATCCTGCGGTAAATAATACGATAATGAAATCTCCGGATAGATATGAAGCTGCGTGCTGCCAAAGACCGCGAGTGCACGAAAAAGAATATTACCGAAAAATTCGAGCGAGCCTTTTCTTCGCATCATTCTTGCGTTTATTTTTCCACCTGCGTCTTTGAAGTGCTGCGCGATAGCGCGTTGACTCAATATCGAGTGTGTTGGTGTGATTAAAAAAAAAAAAATTGTAGTTAAATTCGATGAGGAGGTAAAGATGATGACGAAGAATTTTGTGATTTTTTATCTGGGCTATGAAATTTGTACTTTTATGTTGAAGCAATAGTTTTCGTGTCTTTCGAGGAGAGTGACAGGCAATAATACGGCGAAGGAAATTTCTCGAGATTATTTGCTTTTGCCTCGACGTATTTGTTTCTTTTTAAATTGGCTCATATCGAAGCAGCGAAGCGCGCATCGATAAATGTCGGTAATTTCCGCGCAAGTGTGTTTAGGCATTCTCGTCGTATAATTCAGTGTAATTTATGAACGATAAAAGTGACTCGAGGACGGTGGAGCGTTTCACCGGCGAATGTTGACGCATACTGAACTCCATTTTTTCGACGTAGACGCGGCCAATAAAAGCTCCGCTGCGAAATTTCGATAAGCTTTGAATCATTTTCGGGCAAAACGGATTTTGATCGAACCATCTCGACGCAGTCGTTTTCACGGTAAATCGTGAATTTAGCGTTTATTGATATGAAACATTCAGTGTGCTACTTGACGATGAAACTTTGGCTCGACTTGCCTCGTTTTTATAAACAACCCTTCGTAACTCAACAGCGTAAAAATTAAAAAATCGCTGACCATGGCAAGATTTAATAAATAAAAAAACACATAGTGAGTTTTTGAAAAATTTCATCAGGGGGCTAGTCATAACGCGGTAAAGTGTGGCAGACATGTTACATTGTGTCGTAACATTTCTTTATGATGTATGGAATAACTTCGAAGCAGTTTTTTGCTTGTTGGAGCACAAAGCCACGCAACTTTTTTCGCACACGGTTGGTCATTTTCATTTTTTTTCTCGATTTTCGCAACTTAACGCGCACTCGAATCTCGCAATTTCGTGATAAGTGAAATTTGGAAAAATGTTGATCCCGCTAACGCCATCTAGGTTGTATGAATTACATTTTTTTAAACCATAAACGGTTTGTAGCCGTCGTGTGACATTCGAAAAAGGATTATATGTCAGTTTGATTATAGTGAATAAAGGGCGAAATTATGATTATGAAATGACGAAATTATGAAATTATGATTATAGTGAATGGCGAAGATATGATTTTTTTTTCTCTCGAAAGGGATATGTTGGGACTTGGTGCAACTATTATTGGATGTATCTGCGTAAAAAAATAGTATCTGACATTTATTGGTGAAACGCTCGACCCCTCATTAAGGAAGTTGGAACATCAGCAACAATCAAATATTTAAAGGAAAACAAAAATATATGTCATCGTCCTGACTATACTGAGTATTTACAATTTTTTTGAAATTTTTTTCGCCACAAAACACTATAGATAAAATTCGTATGTAACGTTTATTGGCGAAACGCTCGACTCTCACTAAGGAAGTTGGAGCATAAGCAACAATCCAAGATTTAAAATAAAATAAAAACATACGTTATCGTCCAGACTATACCGAGTCTTTACGAATTTTTTTGCATTTTTTTCACCACCAAACACCACAGACAAAAAATAGTTTAGTGTATGTGATTTTACATGCGGTTAGATCGGCAAGACTAACGCAAAATAAACAGTTGCAACCATTTCGAAAAAATCCCATCTTGCCCCTCGTTAACCATATTCAATATTGAATCATCACAGTTTAATAAAAGACTACGCATCTTGGCTG
>OY723393.1:21470129-21494034 GCA_963210295.1 Ophion ellenae | reverse complement strand
AGTAAGTATCAAAATTCAAAAACATTCGTCATACGGGCTATAGCTATGGTTGTAAAGAATATGTGGTTAAAATTTCACAAGGATCGGTTCAGTAGTTTCGAAGATTTTATCAACACGCCGTCGAGCAACGTTGTTTCGAGAAAAAACGCGTTTAAAGTTTGTTTGGGTCACATAAATACATGACAAAAATTTATTATGTATTTCGAGAGTGTATTTATTAAGTGTAACAACTTTTATATCAATATCTATAGTGTAAACCTATCAAAAAATTCACAAGAATAACCTTTTTTAGCGTCCAAAGTGAGGAGACTCCTTAAGATGGTAACGCATTTATTAAGTACCATAAGCAAGCTTAAAATCCAGTGCATGTCATTTCGCCAAAGTGCAAACAACTTTGCTTTTTCATCGTCAAACATGTCAAATTCCGTGCCAAAAAAGTGTATTCGCGGGGAACCTTACTGTACTACTTTATTAACAAAAAAATCTGCAGTTGGAGCACAAAGAATTCTCGTTGAGACTTACGGCGACCGTGCTCTGTCGGAAACGTGCAGATTGATTCAGGCGCTTCAAAAATAATGATTTCGATGTATTGAATTGGAAGGCACTACTTCGTAAAGACTCACGTCAGACGCTGGCTGAACTTGCAGACTCATTGGAATTTGATCACACAACAGTTTCGAAAGGTTCAAAACCATCAGGAATCATCGTTTACTACAAAACATTAATTTTCACGAAAAAAAAAAACAGCGAGAACTTATTCAACATCCCCAATACCTACCTGAAGGATCCGTCCATAAATTACGTCATTTATGTCATGTTTAATAACGGTGAGGGAAATTGGATTATGACAATTGGAAGAATATGATTCCACGGGGGGGGGGGGGGGGGGGGGTAAAAATCAACAAAAATCGATAACGCAATACACGGACGGCCCCAAGGATTTTCTGTTCTTTTTTTCAACTTATGGTTTTCAACTTTTCAACTTTTTTCGGCTTATGTTACAAATTGCACATATAAATTCCAAAAAAAAGACAATATATAAAGTCGCGAAAAAAAATTGAAAAATAGGGGATCGTGTGCTTGGGAGGCCGGGGTAGCATATCGATAGTCCGGGTTACCGCACATTTTCCCGATGGATAATGTGGGAATTCATTTTTGCTTTGTTTCTCTCTCGCTCGCTGACTCTCGAGAGTCCCGGGCTCTCTCGTTTGGGTTTGTTGAACGGTGTGAAGTGCAGTACACGCGCAAGTGCCGAGTACATCCGTACATATATATATATATATATATATATATATATATATATATATATATATATATATATATATATACACACAATGCATAAAGCATGTTTCCCCGCTGCCCCCAAAGGCGGGATCGTCCCTACACCGCCATCAGGCTAACCCTTTCAGTCAGCTATTATCCGCACGCGTGTACTCTTAGCCTATTTTTTTATTTATGAACGGAGGGTGTAACGACAACGTTGCCCTATAGCCGAGACTCGCGGTGCACCACGTAAACTTGGTGGACGAGTACGTGCGCAGACACACTGACACAGACGCGTATGGACGGATTGCAAATAAACGCAAATAATATATATATATATATATATATATATATATATATATATATATATATATATATATATATATATATATATATATATTCGTGAAAAATGAAAAATGACATTGGTGGAGGGCCGATACTCGGATGGTATTGAAGTTTGATGGTATTGAAGTTTGCATCGTTGGGATGCAACGAAATGACATTTGTTTCGTACCGCCCAATTTTCGTCGACAACATCGAAGCTAGAAAAATCATTGAAACTTTTTTCAACGTCCTTTTTCGCGATGGTTACAAAAAATTACAAAATAAAAAAATACGGAAGAATTTTCGTTGCATTCCAACGTTGGAAACTTCAGCGGCATGATACTCGGAGCGGTGACCGTTTAGCGGCCCATCAAGCAGTCAGCGGAAGGCCGATACTTGGCATGTCCACCAGAGAATCAGAGGCCGAGTTTTCCACAGTTTTCCGTATCCTCGGTAGATGCGGTAGTGTAGCTGAATACAAGGCTCTGGACAAGCGCGTCCCAAGGGGGACCAACTACCCACTATAGAGATTCGAAAAAATGTATATCAGAGTCTAAAATGTGTACAATTCATATTTCCATGTTCTTTCTTATCTTGCCCCCCCGCCGGTATGCACTTGGCTGTGGACGTAGTGGAAGTTAGGTTAGATTGGGGAAATCCGGGTAGGGATGGTAAAGGGTTCAAATGGGAAAGCCGATACGTACGTCTGTTTGGGCTTGTTTGGGAATTCAGGAAATAAATGGAGCACTAATATGTAATTTTTGCAAATCGTTATATCTATAGAATGTTGGTTATTGGCAGATCTGTCTACTTCCACGACGATCCTCAATGTCAGATGTCATCAAGTTCACCTTTCCTCATTAGAAGTATCAAAGTGACTTTAGTGGCATTTTAATATGATTCAGAACCACTATCCTCCATGATTAAGACACCGTTCATCGTTCCGGAAGATTTCCAACATTGACCATTTTTGCATGACATTCTTGGCTAAGGCTAAGCTGTTCTCTCTCGTAATCTCAACCATTTTCGTCACAATTCCGTGGCAAGTCGACTTGGAGATTCAAACATAAGCGGACAGAGACCATTGACCAAGGTCTTGATTACTGAAAAGCATCATTGATTCGCTGAATTCGTTGTTCGACTTCAGAAGCAAATTCGTCATCACGGCCGCGATCTTTTACGTCCCAATTTCCGTGTTTGAAGCCTTGTGATGTTTCTCAACTGAAGACTCGCGGAGGGCATTGGAATTCACGACTTTAGGCGAATCGGCGATGGATTTTGGCGGCACTGTGGCCATCGAGAAACCAACACTTGATTATCACTCTTTGCTATTGAACGTCGATCCAAGTCAGGCCTTCAAAGCCAAAAATTGATGCCACTTTCGGAAGTTTGTTTTGCGCAACTATTACACAATTCGTTGGTACACAAGTTTCAAAAGGGGGCATCCGACAAGTACAGCTTGAGTACAGCTTAAGTAGAAAAACAAATTTATCAATTCGCGTAAGTTTGGGTTTGATTCAGACGCGCCAGAACCCAAACAAACCCAAACAAACCCACTAAACTCGCCAACTGGCGGTTGCCAATGTCAGACAACAGAGAAAAAAAACTACGGAACGACAGAGAACGGGGGTGTAGGAAAAACCAACGAGGCAAGAACCAGACCGCATCAACTGGGTCAAAATGGATTTTAGTATTTTCATAACCTCTAAAGCATAGAGAGAAAAGTAAAAAAAAACAATGCTCCAAATCTCTAACAGCTTGATATTCACACTAAACGGATGTGTAATTAATTTTATGAGCGAATCACTTTTTCATACGAAAAACAAATTGTTAAATTCGCACACGATTTTATATCCGTTACTGTGGCCTAACCCCTTAATGCACCCTTAAATTTCCCTGAGCCGTTTCCCCACCGCTTGTGCACGAGAACATAAAAGCCGCTTGACACGAATTCATATTCGCCGTGGGAACTTTATCACGCGTACGAAAGACGAGAATCGAGTTGGGCGGCGAAAATATTTACGTCAAGAGGGTCAAAGTAGCCTTGGTTTTAGTACAAAGTTCGTAATTGTAGTGCAGGTATAGTTGGGGGGCAATGGAGCGCGTAAGAGAATGGACAGGTGTCCATAATCGGCAAAATTTTCATTCCGCGAAATCACCGCCACAATTGCGAAAGGCGTTCCCGTAATTGATTTCCAGTCGGGCGTGAATCGACCATCGGGATCAAAGATACGAATATTCCAACTTTATCGAACTCGTAAAAATGTCATAGATCGTTTTATTCGGTGAGGTAGAAGAGAGAAAAACCGATCGGCAGAGCGCCCAAGGCGCTGCCGATCGTATTTTCTGATTGTCCAAACGCCGCTGCGGGAGGTCATCTTTCATCCCCCCCCCCCCCTGCCGGCAAGTTTCTTCGACGTGTTGTGCCGATTGTGTCTCTCGAGCGTCTTCCGTCGCGCTTTCGCGCGTGTTCGTCGGGGTGGTCGCCACACGGGTGTCCGGGGGGTGGGGGTAGACGTCGTAGGAGGGGGTAGACGCGGCGAGAAAGGAGTCGGCGAGGGGGCGCCACAGGCTCGGCAGTTCCGAAGCGATAAGAGGCCCCCCGCCGCTGGGCTCGTCGCGCGGGGCGATTCGATAGAGAAGAGGAAGTCTCCGGCGGCGGCTGGGAGGGGGGGGGGTGGGTTGAGGATGGTCGAAAGGGCTTCGGGGAATAAAAAGTAGCGATTGGTATAAGAAGACGGGGGTTGGAAAAAGGGTGGCAGCTCTGGTCGTACGTTGACGGAGGTGGGGACGCACCGTTGAAGAAGTAGGAGAACGCGTCGTGTAACGGCCGCGGGGATAAGGCGGCTTGATAGCGTGGCAGGCAGGGGGGGGGGGCGGTGGGGTAGAATAGTCGGAAAATATGAGATCTCTGGCCTCCGTACTGGGACCACCTAGCCAGCCTCCGATTTCTTCGGTATTTCCCCTACTCCCGTACACACGCGAGTAACGTTCTCCTTCCACGTTGATCGTCACGCCGCGACCATCCCCCCTCCCAGCCGCCGATCGCTCACGTCGCCCCGCTCTACCCCGCCCCTTCGCCGTTCAATCGCCGCCGAATATCGCGTTTGCACGGTAACGGGCGTTCCCCGATGAGCGCGGTGGGGGCTCGCGATAGCCGGGCGATTGGCCGAGCTCCGGCGTACGCGACCCCCACCCCGCGCAATCGGCAACGCCCATTGCCCCCACTCACGCGCCTTGCGCCTCCTCCACGCAACGCGTTCAACGTTCCGTAGCTCTTAGTTTCAGGTTTGGAGCCTGGTAGGACGGGTCTCTCTTCTCTTCTCGGAGATCCCGCGCACACACGGATCCCCAATATCACTGTTTTATTTATTTTGTTGTCTTTTGTTTTTCTCGGTTATCACCGCGGACCCGATTGGATAATTCGCATCACCGACCTACAGGACGAACGTCATCAACGAGTGCATCACGTTTGTGTAGAGGGGGGGTGGGGACCACGAAAAAAAAAACGTGAAAAATAACGTTCAAGTGCGCGCGATTTCCAATCGATCATCGATGTTTCCCGGATCGACACGGAAAATCGGTCCCAGGAACGACCAAACGGGACAAACGTCTCGGAAACAAGTTCCCAAGTGTGATACGTGTAGTTGAAAGAAGAAAAAAAAGTGTTCGGATTCTCGCGAAACGAACGGTCTCTCGGTTTCGCGCGAATTATCCGCCGAGTGTGCCCAGCCGAGTGGAAGTCCCCTCCGAGAGAAAAACACAAAAGTACGGCGTATCAGTGTCAACGATCGGGGTGTGTGCCTCGAGTGTGTACGGCGAGTTCCAGGAACATCGTTGTGCCGAAGATTTCGCGAGCCGGGTGAAAACAAAACGTACCCTCCACAAGTGCAAAAGAAGAGATTCTTATCGACTCGCGCGCGTGTGTGTTCGTGTGTGTTTTTCTCCCGTGTCTCGTCATTCGTCACCGCACACTGTGTTTACCTAACGTTTACTTAACGTTTCTTTTTTTCCCCCCCCGCCCGTTCTCGCTGTCGTGTTTGTTTTTGACCGCGTCGTTTTTGCGATCGGACGACACGGCGGAGAGAGGTCGTCGCGGTGAAGGATCGCGAGAGGCGATGACACGCCGCCGGTCCCGTGACGCTCGCGCCGACTGAGAGTAACAGTCGCGCGCGCGCCCGCCCGCCCGCCCGCGAACTTACGCAAAGTGCGAGCGCGGCGATAGAGGGAGCGTTCGAAGTGCGGAAAACAAAACGTTCCGCGAAAAGTGGTAGGAAAAGAAAACGGGCTAAACGAGCGTGCCTAAAGGATTGAGAGTGGCTAGAGGCGGAGAGAGTGAGAGAGAGAGAGAGAGAGACAAGGACGTTTAAATGACGACAACGAGCCGTGAGAAATTCCGGATCCGCGGGTTCCGAGTGACAGGCGGCGACGGCCGCTTGTAGTTTGTAGTTTTTTTTTTTTTTTGTACTCTCCGAGATTTTAACGGCGGAGGAAAAATCGAGGACCATCCGTCGCGAGAAAAGTGATTCGGACGAGAAAAGTTCGAAACCGAACGCGAACCTGTGGCTTTTGTTTGGTTTTTGGGGTTTTTTTTTTTTTTCAATTCAAAGTGACGAGTGCAACCGGTGCGATCGGCGAGAAACGGCGAGCCGATAAACAAGGTGTGCGGGGTCAATCGAAATATCATTTTGGCGAAAAAGTTCGAGGTTATTAGCCTCGAATCCGTCAAAGTGGCTTCGTCACTCGGCCTCCAGGGGCCTTCAGCGCCGATCGGGGCCCAATTATTGGCTTCCAACGGTGGCAAGGATGATCACCCGAGCGGCCCGACAACCACCACCGTTTATCACGCTAATCTCGTAGCCGGCAACAACAGTACGGTTACGGCGGCGTTACAACAGTCCCCGTTACTTAACTCCCTCAATTCGGCCGCTGCCCTGGCAAGCATGCAGGCCTCAGCCGAAAACAATTCCCTCGATCTACAAGCGATGCAGTCCATGGAATGGCTCTTCAAGAAGGAACGCTTCTACCTCCTCGTCCAGTTCTGGCAACAGGTTAGTCTCATCTTTGACACCTTCGCTCCACGTCTAGTCGCCAATCAACGAATAACGACACGAGCAATCGTACGCAACTGTCACTTCGAACCGGACGGGAAATTGGGCCGCGGGAGAGTCAACATTATAGAATTGACAGGCATGATCGAGCGTTAAGGCCTTAGCCCACACGGGTGAAAAATCATGTGCGAATTTGACCATTTTTTTTTTTCGTTTGAAAAATTAATTCACTCGTAAAATTAATTACACATCCATTTAGTATAAAAATCGAGCTGGTGGAAAATTTTTTTTTTTTCGATGTACTAATATTTTCTTTTGTTTGGGTTTGTTTGGGTTTGTTTGGGATCCATTTAGCATCCACAATTTTTTACCTAGAACAAAAAACAAAAATTCTCGTCAATCTACATCAGAATACCTAGAGAAGTACGTACGGAATTTGGGAAAATATTGTTTTATTCAAAAGTTATAGGTAGTTGAACTTAAGAAATGAATTTTCAGTGAAAAATTTCGTTATAACTGCTCATAAACTGCTCATAAAATGAAAAGTTTTCGATTGATCAGAAATTCGGTACGTACTTCTCTGCGAAATGCAATTAGGAACGTAACTTTTGAACTTTTAAGTAAATAGAGTGAAAATTGTTGGTTATTTGTCACGTCAATTGGAAAAAAAGCTGTTTCGAGAAGTTTCGAGTAGTCGGCCATTTTGTACATCGAAAGAAAAAAAATTATGCTGAAGTTTGCATCGTTGCAACGCAACGAAATTTTTTCTTGATTTTGTTCATTTCTTTATTTTCATTATTAACTCGAATATTTTTGTCGCAGCTTTTGGTTATAGATTTTTAAGAAAGATCCTCGAAAATGTTTCGGTAATTTTTGTAGTCTAAATGTACTGACGAAACCATCGCCAGTACGAAGAAAATATATTTTCGTTGCAGTCCAACGATGCAAACTTCAATACCATAAAAAAATATATTTTTTTTTAACAGCTCGATATTCATACTCAATACATGTGTAATTAATGTTACGAGTGAATCACTTTTTCACAGGAAAAAAATTGTTAAATACGCACATGATTTTATACCCGTTACTGTGGCCTAAGGCCTTGAAAGCAATTAGGTAGACGATCAACCGATTGGATCGATCAATCGATAGGGAAAATCGATCTGTAGCGAAAAAATACTAAAAATAGTTGAAATAAAACGAAAATGATTTTTTTTGTTGTTCTATTTCCCAAATTTAGTTTGTCAGATTCGAGATACGAAAATCTCGCGAATATTTTTTAGGATTCTCATTTAGCGATCTGCAACCTGCCAAATATGACTGGATAACAATGAAAGTGATAAATTGAAAAGAATTTTCGTTGCATTCCAATTATGAAAAGTTCGAACCCGTGTACCTCGGAGTTCGGAACTGTCGCGAATGATGAAATTTACATCGTTGGAATGCAACGAAAGTTCGTTTTTCATGGTATCGAAGCTTGCATCGTTGGACCGCAACGATATTTTCTTGCCATTGATGACTTTTTTTCGACACGTTTCGACAACCAAAGTGATGGAAATATATTTTCGAGGATCGTTATCAAAAGATGCTCGTGAAGTTTGCATCGTTGGAATGCAACGAAAATTCTTCATATCTTTTTATTCCCCCATTTTGATTATTTTACGAAATCCTTTTTTGCACGTGAATATTGTAGGTCTCTAAATAAGCAATTAGAAAAATAATAGTGGGTTTCTCGTAACGAAGATTCGCCAAAAGAAATTCCATCTCATATTAAAAGTCTGTAACCAATACGTGCGGAAAAGATTTTAGATGATAATTGACATGAAGAAATGAAGAAAATCGAGATGAATATCCGTTGCATTCCAACGATGCAAAGTTCACCATCATTTTTCCATTGTTCACGTTCATTCTGCTGATTTGGCGTACGAAAGCGACCCGAACGGTTTTCCTTGTCATTGGAGATCCACGACTCTATCTACAAAAAATTATAGACTACGATAAAAGTGGAAACGCGAAGAAAAAAAATAGAAAACAACTTTCGCTGCATTCCATCGATGCAAATCAAATTTTCGAGTATTGGCATTCCGAATTTTCGTCCCGGATTTCCTTCAAGCTCAGATACGTCGGACTAATGTCAAAATCGTGACATTTCCCACGAGAAAAAAAAAAACACCGATCATTATCCCCAGATACTTCGACGCGTAGCGACAGCAAACAAAAAAACTCGTTTAAAAAATCAATTTTTCTCACTGTTTAATTTTCTCGCATACACCACGTATTTATTTATTTTTCCCGCGCGTGTACGTCATTCTCATTGTCTTTTATCTTTATTGCATTACCTCATATTATTTTTGCGCTCGCTCGCTTTCCACGGGGTTCAAATTTCCATCAGAATGCAACGAAAATTCTTTCTAACTTCTTATTATCATTATTGTCCAAAATCACATTTCGCAGATTTCGCTCGTAGATCGCAGAATGATGATCCTAAAACATGTTTGCGTGATTTTCTCAGCTCAAATCTGCCCAAGGAAATTTGGTGAATAAAAGAACATGGATTTTCGTTGCAACTATGCAAATTTCAACGTAATTGCTTTTCTAAACCTTATATTCTTCCTGTAAGCTTCCAAACTCAACTCCATTGTGCCATTTTCCGGCCGTACGTATTTCGAACGGTATGCAATGTGTTTGAACGTGCTCTGGGGGACTTTGGTTCTAAAGCACGTAGTTCTCTCTTTCTCTCTCTCTCTTTCTCTCCCTCTCTCTCTCTCTCTTTCTCTCTCTTGAATATCACAGTAAATTAACGAAACGTCTATCGGGAAAAGTCGCGAGCTGGTTATGTAAAATAAAATAAAAACACATACAGTGACGAAATGGGGTGACTGCGTCAAGTGGAGGGTTTCGCACCGGACAAACAGCGCGCCCTTCCGACGAGCGGTGGAGAATGTGCGGAAGTCGAGGAGAAAACTCTTGCGGATCTGCGCTACGCGTAGGTCAACTATGTACACCCACACACACACTTATATATATATATATATATATATATATATATATATATATATATATATATATATATATATATATATATATATGTTTGTTTGTAGGTGTATTGTATATATATGTGGATATATACATATATATACGGTTTTCGAGATAAAAATCATATGCTTTTGGTTTTTCGCATGCCATTTCTACAAACGATAACTTTTTTCGACCCGGTTTGAAAAAAAAATACTCTTGGTTATTTGTTTTATCTAAAAAAGTCTTCTTTTCAACCTTAAATGTCAAGGAAACTTTATGAAAAAACATCTCATGCAGAATTTTCATACAAACCAATTCGAACATCTGACTTTGATAGCCTGCGACGTAAAAAAATGTACTACGCATATCGTGTCAATTACTTGACTGAAAATTTGGGTGATTTTCGGAAATTTTTTGGAAGAAAAGTACTCGATTAAATGTTTCGGAAAATTAAGAATATATTTCGCTATATTTGGCCTATATCACATAATTTTTTCATCGAAAAATATTGAGATCCAAGCGACTTATGCGCTGCGTTCGGAGTCGCAAAAAAAAAAGTTCCTCCACTGCTGACATGATTCCGGCCGATTGAGTAGGTGCAACCGAAGAAGGAAAAAATGTCGCTAAACTTCAAGGTATTTCCTGTACAATGACGCAGGATTTTCGAAAAATATCAAAATCCAACAAAATGTAGTTATGAAGAAAAAGTCTGTTTTCTTGCCTATAAAATGGTCGTTTTTTTCAATGCCAAATCGTCAATTTTCATCCAATCAGAAATATCCTACGTCATTTAAATATATTCAAGAGTACTCAGGTCAAATTTCAAGTCACTCGGATAATTGCTCTTTGAGTAATGACGCAAACATTTTTTAGGATTTTTTATTTAGCGATCTAGAACAAATTTGCGTAATTTGATTTTGGATAATAATATAAGTGAGACGTTGGAAGGAACTTTCGTTGCGTTCCAACGATGGTTCATTCTTTGCCCCATTCTTTGAGTTACAATGCCAGCAAATTTGCAAAATCTCATTTCGAGAAAAACGCGTTTTAAGATTTAACTATCGATTTTTGCAAGATAATATGATATTGATAATGATATTCTTGAAAGTATAAACTGTCAAAAAAGGCAACAAAAAAAACTCGATTTTTTGAAAGTGTCACACTGGTAGAGCCCCTTAAAAAAGTTGCTTAGTTATTTTCGGTTTGTATCATTTGTAGAAATGGCATGCGAAAAACCAAAAGATGATTTTTTTTTTAAATAACGTAAAGCCCAAGCCTGGAAAACCGTGTGATTTTTACTAAACTAAAATTCCAGTGTATAGTAGGACATGAACTGACCTATTGACATTTGCAGGATTGTCCATTCCTAACAGGACTCCCTATATATATATATATATATATATATATATATATATATATATATATATATATGTATGTATGTATGTATGTATGTATATATATATGGCACGTTTGAGGGTAGAAATGCACGTAATAGGTACACATGGGGGGGTGCGTACGCAAACAGGGGATGCAGATTTAGCCCGGAGAACGGGATCGAAACACCGAGGGGGGCGAAAATCTGACGCGAAATACACGAGAATTTGTCTTGTTTGTTTTCCATTTCCGATCGTCATGCCAATCGGGAAAATAAAAAGCCAGTGGAAATGTAATCCCCAACGATACGCTTTTTCGCTTGCTTTCTATCGAACGAGATTGAGAGATTGATCGATCGATTGTGTGACCTATGAGCAGACGAAGGAACAACAGATGACAAACTTTCCGGCCATGTTTGCGCATGCTGGTAGATGCGATAAGTGAATAACAAATGCACGTAGGGTGGGTTGAAAGTGAGGTTACGCGTGCAATGTGTGGAGCAAACAGGTGACGAGTGGACGGTAGGCAAAGAGGAGAAACACTGGATGCTCGTCGAACACGAGCTGCGTACATGCTAGGCGAGTGTTTGGCAAAGTGGAGAGGAAGTGGAATAAACGGCAGAGTGCAGAGTAGTTCTTGGAGACGCGTCCCGGGCACTCTGTCTAGAAGCCCGAGAGTGGGAGAGAGACAACTGTCAAAAACAACGAAGGCTTTTTACCCCAGGGGCGAACGATCGTACGACATAATTTACATGATTGCGAATGCAATGGAAATTCTTCTCGAATTGCCGAATTTTAATTTTCACACATTGAGACTAGATGACCGAGGTTTTTTTTTTTGTTTTTTAGGATTCTCATTGAAGAGTACGAAAGGACTTTTGCCGCATTTCACGATGCGATCTTCAATGCTATTGCGAAACAATCGTTATATGCCTGCCGACGATTGAAAATATTGTACCTCCTGTCTGTCGGACTCTGCTCGAACGAGACGAGTAAATGTTTATCGTAATCTTACGAAAATGTATGCACGTATTCGTACGATTATATTTACGAATATGATCATATTTACGAAATGCACATTTCGTAAAATTACGATAAATGTAAATGCTCATCGTAATCGTACGAAAATGTATGCACGGACACTTCTGTACTATAACGGGTTACACCTAGATCGTGGCCGGAAAGAAGGAGGAATGTTCGTGAATTTTTTTTTTTTTTTTGGGAAAAAGGATGCTGAATTCCAATTTTTTTAAATATTAAAGAGTATGACGTATATTTATTCACCTCTATATATATATATATATATATATATATATATATATATATATATATATATATATATATATATATATATATATATTAAATATTTAAAATTTATTCATCTCTCTCTCTCTCTCTCTCTCTCTATATATATATATATATATATATATATATATATATATATATATATATATATATATATATATATATATACATTTTAATTTTACAAAATTCTTTTACATATCGAAGAGCAGTGCTTGAACGAGAGAATTTTTTTGCGAAAAACGTTTTCATATTTTCCAAAAATAACGAAAATTTATTCACGAATAACGAATAACGAAATTCCAAATGAATTCATTTATATATGTGTATATATATATATATAAATTAATTCATTTGGAATTTCGTTATTCGTTATTCGTGAATAAATTTTCGTTATTTTTGGAAAACCTGAAAACGTTTTTCGCAAAAAAATTCTCTCGTTCAAGCACTGCTCTTCGATATGTAAAAGAATTTTGTAAAATTTGGGATTGATCGGTGCGGTGATTTTCGCGATGTCGCCAACTCCTTTAAAGTTTGCCGGTTGGCGGAACCTTACTATGAACGCCCATCACTTCCTCAATTTTGAACGGATCGACTTGAAATTTTCGGTGAATATTTTTTCATAATTCCCGAGAATATTTTTTATATTTTCCGAGAATATTTTTGAAATTTTCCAAGAACATTTTAATATTTTCCGATAACATTTTTCACAAATGTTATGCACTGAGATTCCGTCGAAATCCAAAAATCGATTTTTCCAAAAATGTAATGGGTGTAAGCCCTTGAGATAGACATATCAGCTGTATGCAGACGTAAACGTCATAATGTAATAAACATTAGAGAAAGAGTAACAGTTCGAGCCTTTCTATCTCTCTGCTTTCGGCCTCGAGACAGGTACATAATCTCCGGCTACGATTTCGGGAATCATTTTATTACGTGCACGAGAAGATTACGTTGCATACGTTCCGTCTTAATTGTATTATTCGGCTCGATTTTAATGACGTGCGGCCAAAGACGGAGAGAGATAGAGAGAGAGAGAGAGAGAGAGAGAGAGAGAGAGAGATAGAGAGAGAGAGAGAGAGAGATATGATACGTTGAGTTAAGAGCTGCGCGGCTTGTTCTCACGCGAGGTAGTCGAGCTTGAGGAAATTTAGATCGTCATTGGTCCATCATTCTCGTATCTCTCAGAGAACATAGCCGACTTGGGACTGTCATATAAGTGTACGCACATATGACTCATGCACATTTGGGTACGTATCGGGAAAAGTCGTCTTCGACTTCCCACATGAGAAGCTTTGAAAATGAACTTGCATCGGAGCATAGGGTGGCTTATGCAGCGCCCATCGTATACGTGTGCGAGAGTTGCATCAATTATTCAATTAATCATTTCTGCCTCCTCTCTCTCTCTCTCTCTCTCTCTCTCTCTCTCTCTCTCTCTCTCTCTCTCTCCACCTCCTCTCTCTCTCGATGCTCGGTACAAGAGGCTCGATGCACTTGACGGCTAAATCGCTCTTCAAATTTGAAATCACTTGCAACGTAGACGTGCAATGCACTCGATCGGTTTTCCCCGACGATGTTCGTCATTTTCTCCATTCACTCTCTGTCTCTTTCTCGCTCGATCTCGCTTGATCTCGAACGAGAGTAATCCAAGATACGTATGAGCTTAATTGACAGGCCTTGGATATCGTTCGGGTAATTACGGGATTTAAATTAGGAATAAGCTCGGAGATTTCATGTCCCTCACGATTTTGCTCTCTCTCTCTCTCTCTCTCTCTCTCTCTCTCTCTCTCTCTCTCTCTCTCTCTCTCTCTCTCTCTCTCTCCCCCTTTCTATTTCTCTCTTGCGATGTGATACGACGAGATCAGGAGCCTCGAACGAGGCGATTCTCCTACGGCTATAATACGATCGAAACGGGATTAAGGACGAAAACGAGCTGGGTAAATAACTCATTTCTCTCGTTGCAACGGTTGCACCGATATACGATAAGATAGAGAGCGATTTTCCCCATTGCCGTATGTCGGGCATCGAAATCCTGACACTCGAGTCAACCTGACAATTCTAGACAATTCTAGAGCCTGTCTTTTTTGTATTCGCGATTTTTTAAATCTTCATCTCGACACGAGGACGGACATTTTAACGTCCGCCGTACTTGACGACGTTGTAGTTTCCATCATTGGAATGCAACGGAAATTGTTTCTTTTTTATTGCTGATTTTTTTTGTCTCTGCTGATTCCGGTGATGAAAATCACTCTCGGCTTTTTACGCATCGTTATTAGAGATTGACGATCTTGATCTGCGAAAAACCTCTTGGATGATGATGAAAATGAAGATATGAAAAAAACGAATCGTTGCATTTGCATTCCAACGGCGCAAACTTTAATGCGTTCTTATTTGAGGAATTTATGGAAAGAACGTTTAAGGATAATTATCTCAAAGTTCGCATCGTTGGAACGCAACGAAAGTGCATTCTTTATCATTGATGAAAATTCCTTTTGCGCGATTCAGGCGATTAAAATTATTCGAGCGTATTTTGAAATACAATATATTTGAAAAATTGAAATCATCAGTCTGTATTTTTAATACAGATTTATGATTTCAAGTTGCAAAAAAAATTGAGGTTTCGAATAATGATAAAAATGAAGCAGTAACAAGGAAGAATCTTTGCATTCCAACGCTGCAAAATTCAACGTCATCGAAGATACTGATTTGTTTCAGACGCAGAAACGTCTTGCTCAATTTCGTCGGAACTTTCGATCATTTCCATTGCATCGTTTTTGAGAAAATCCTAAAAGCTCAGCAATCAGCCCAGTGTCTTATGAAAAAAATGTGAATTTGACTGCAGTTGACATCTCTAGCCACAACACTCACTGCGCTTGGCGATGAAGTTCCAGCTCGATTCGCGATCCTTGACAAACAAACTCCGCTCTCCAATTTTAATATTGTTTTTTTTTTTCGGCTTCGATGGAAATTCCGGAAACTTCGAAGTTTAACTCTCACTGGACGTACCTACGTCCACAAAAAAATCCGAATCCTTCAACATCGAACGTCCTCGAAAAATGTTTTTTATTAAATTTTATTATATTTTTATTTTAATACAGGACAGTTTTTTTTGTTTCGCTTTGGACTCACTGTAACGCCTTATCGTATACGGAGTCGCACGCTAATTCGGAAGTTTGCGGGTATGCATTTAAAAAAATCATACGTGCACGGAGCGAT
This sequence comes from Ophion ellenae, assembly GCA_963210295.1. NCBI lineage: Eukaryota > Metazoa > Arthropoda > Insecta > Hymenoptera > Ichneumonidae > Ophion > Ophion ellenae. Next base: position 21,478,487 of record OY723393.1, on the reverse strand, counting down.
AAGGCGATTGCGGATCGGTAATGGGACGTTTAGTGGAGGTCAGCGGAAGGATCGACCGTGGTTTCGCTGTAATTGGCTGTTGGTCGGATCTTCGATCGCTTATCTCTCACTCTTCGCACGATATGGACTTTCTATATCTCTCTCTCTCTCTCTCTCTCTCTCTCTTTCCGCTATGGTCCAGATGAGAAGGAGAGAGAGAGAGAGAGAGAGAGAGAGAGAGAGAGAGAGAGAGAGAGAGAGACCGTTCGAAACGCGTGCATAGCCTGGGCTTTCCGGGATCCATGGGTCAAAGTTTCCCCCTGTGCGGTACTTCGGGTGTTTGGCGAATAGTTGGCCGATTTGGGGGTGCTCGCGTGTTCCTCGGGCTATCCGAGGGACAGAGACAATGAGTGAGAGAGGGAGAGAGAGAGAGAGAGAGAGAGAGAGAGAGAGAGAGAGAGAGAGAGGGAAATATGGACTAAGAGAAAATCAGAGAGAGAGAGAGAGAGAGAGAGAGGTTGTCGAGCAACTTTGCGGCTAACCGTGTGCGGGTACACCATCGCCGATGTTTCTCTCCTCTCCTCTCAAATTCTCGCGTACATTGCTGGCCCCGATCTTAGGACGAGGTGTCGGCCACTTTATCCCTACTTTGGGTCCATTTAACACACTCGACCTTCTTGATAGTTTGGAGCATTAGCCAACAAAAAAATGAAAGGAAGAAGACATTTATTTCCTTCCTGTTTGCCCCCCCCCCTCTCTCTCTCTCTCTCTCTCTCTCTCTCTCTCTCTCTCTATCTCTCTCTCTCTCTCTCTCTCGCAAGGAGAATTACACCTCTCGTATCGCAGCCTCGCAATATCACCTCAAAGTATACGGATCATTATTCGAACACCCTACTAGAAACTCCGTCTGCTCTCTTTTTCTCTCACTCTTATCGGATTTCATTCGTTATTTCATACGTTTTTTTCTTAACAATTTGGTTGTAATTTATTAGCATTTTATTTATTCCGAATTCAAACTCGTTTTTATTTCATTCGTATAATTAAATATTTGTTATTTAATTCCGACTGCTTTAGCTACTTTGCAACTATTCTTTGTATGTGCATCGAGGTAAAAACCTGCGACGATTGTCAGCGCGCAACACGAGGAACGGCGAATCTCGGGCGCAACGAAAAATCATGTTAAAGAAAAACGTAGGTTTTTATTTCGTTGTTGGCGCGCTCGCACGACCGCGACGGCGAAATATCGATGTTTCGCGGGCGCGGTTTGAGATATATTGAAATAGATGGTTACGGCGAGGAGTCGTTGCCTCGTGGGTCGAAAATTTATCGACGATATGAAGAAACTATAAAGAGAGAATCGAAGCTCCTTGGCGCGTCCCAAGCCCCGCACGCGTGTACAGATCTATAAATATATTGCGACATCGCGAAAACGCGATTTCTCGGAAAAGCGATGAAGATAAAAGAAGAGAATAAAATGAGAAGAAAAAAGAAACATTTGGCGTGATATATAATGGTTGAAGTCGAATCAGAGATCGTGGCGTGCTCGTGGAACGAAAAAAGAAGGAAAAAAACGTCGCGACGGGGACGATTGATCGGCCGCGAGCCGAAGTGCATCTCGAAAGCAATTTCGCGCCGACGCGCATATCGACGAAAGATGTCGTGATTTCCGAGAGTTGTAAAAAAAAAATAAGCGCGAAGGGGATAAGTTTCGTTACTTTTCAATGCTCCGGTCGACAGGCAAATGGGACAATAATTCTTCCGTCTAGCTGTAAATAAAACGAGTTGCATTCCTCGGGGAAAAAAAAAAGACTCGAGAATCCTCGTCAGAAATTTGTGTAGCCTTATTCGCAAGTATTCGTGAGCGTTTGACATTTACTTTCAGCTTCTTCGAAGCGTAATTACTATTATCATGAATTATTTCACGACAGTTGAGAAGAAACGATACAAAAATCAATCAACAAAAAAGAAAAAAGCGCGTTGCGTCCGCCTCCGCTTTTTTCAGTGTTCCGTAAAGCGAGGTAAAGACAAAGAGAAAGGAACGGTGGTGGAGAGCCCGTATACGTGCGTGTCACGTTCGGTCCCACAGAGGTGTTTCCCAAGCGAGGGTCGAGTGCGTTGTGAGCGCTGAAACGGACAGATCTGTCGGCGGAGCCTCCTCTCGCATCGTCGATCTCGCGTCGGAGTGGGGGCTGCGCGACCGGCAGAGTGGGGGGACGCGCAGCGGTCGAAGAGGGGGGAGCCAGAGCGCGAGGACACGGCGAATGGACAAAAGTTTTGCAGTCAGCCCCCTCCACGCGCTGCACCGGTTCTCCCACCACGCGGCGCGGCGGTTCCCCCACCACTTGCGCACGGCAGCGCGCGCGCGCGCGCGCAGCTTCTCGTCGCCTCGGGCGCTACCCCCACTCCCTCGCGGCCACGGGGGAATCGCCACCGACGCGCCACTGTCGTGCGGCGTGTCGCTCGTACGCGCACGCAGCACGCACACACGCCGGTCTCGTCGGGTCGGCGAAACGTGGTGGGAAATCCCCGCGAGCTAGCTTCCCGAAATTCCCGTCTGGCGGCGACACTTACCAACGACGTGAATATATGCCTAACGAAAGACGTCGTGAGTCACACGCGCGTTCCCGAGCAACGAGACGCACGGAGAACTTGTCCGTCGCGCGGCGGCTATATACGCGCTACACGCTCGCGCATGCCAGACGCGTATACCCAGTCGAGTGAGCACCAACAGCCGTCTAAGCAAGACATTTACATGCACACACCTATACACGTATACACATATCTCTATATGCCTATATAATTCGCATCTATGCTGTATCTTATACACGTATTTATACACAAACGTAACGAGCGTCGCGTATGGATTCACAATACCTCGAGTAGTGTCTTCATTTTTCATAGTTCTCACTTTTCGTCGACGCTTTATTCACGCTTCAAGTGAAACAAACACGAAGCGCGATTTTTCGAGGAGGCTCGTGCGTTTCACGAGCTTTGAAGGACCCTCACTTTTTCCACTCACCAGCAAACGTCCAATGGAAATTCGACTGCGAAAGTCCCGTAATCTGTTGCGTCTCCCGTAAGGTGATCCAAGACGCGACAGATACGAATGCAAGAGAGACGGCAATAGCGACACTGAGGGGAAAATCAGTGGGAAATGTCTTACACATCAGCACCCTTTTGCTCCACATCGCTGTTACACATATGGAAAACCGGGACAATTCAGGGAATTTCTTTCCTCCTGGAATAATTAGGGGAATTCATGGAATTTTGAAAATTCTCCGGAATTTTGAAAATTCTTCGGATTTTTGAAAATTCATCGGAATTTTGAAAATTCTTCGGAATTTTGAAAATTCTTCGGAATTTTGAAAATTCTTCGGAATTTTGAAAATTCTTCGAAATTTTGAAAATACTTCGGAATTTTGAAAATTCTCCGGAATTTTGAAAATTCTCTGGAATTTTGAAAATTCTCTGAAATTTTGAAAATTCTCCGGAATTTTTCCAGAATTTACTTTTTATAAGATTTATGAAAAATGAAAACGAATGTTGTATATTTTTAATATTTATATTATTGCTTATTATAGACAAAAAAAAAGTTACGTCAGTTCCAAAAATTGAAAATTGCAAAAGCTTAAAACTAACTTACTCTCAAGCTCTATAAATTTGCATCTGATTTGTCGGTACACAACCACACGATTATTATTGTAGATAAGTGTTTTTCTGTTTATTTTTAAAATTTAACTTCATAATAAAGAACAAGTTATGTATTTGCTTGTAATTTTTTTTTACCGTGTAAATTATTTTTCATATTTCAGTTTTTTGTTAATTTTTTTATTTTAATATTTAACATATTCATGTATTTGATATTAAAAAATCACGTTCCTCATTTGACCCTCAATCTCTCTGGAATGTTAGCAAACCCTGTGCGGAAAACCTGGAAGAGTCCGGGAATTTCCGAGTCGATAATGCTCAAGCATGCTCTATGACGTTTAAGTTTGCATCGTTGGAATGCAACGGTATTTTTTTTGCAAGTTGTCGTTGTAAATTTATAACAACGGTCCATTTCGCTCCGGGAACCGCATACATGCGTTTGGCCTGAAATACCTCGAGCTGGCGGTAATCAATGACATGACATTATGTTACAAAATAAGTGCAATGAAAGTTACAATTTCAAAGAAATCCGAAGTATGAGGCTTAAGGTGCCATTTCTCAAACTTAGGTATACTCATTTTCCATGCTTCTCGCCGCTCCTCACCTGCTGGCAGTAGAACGGAGACGAGATTTCTCATGATTTTGAAGTTTGCATCGTTGGAATGCAATGAAAATTCATATTCCGGAATTCCTTTAATTTTCCTTGGCAAATTCCGCCTGCAAAAGTCTCTTAACCATTTTTGAAAATACTTATTTGGTGATTTACACTATAAATGTATAATAAAAAAGATCTGTAATAATAAAAAGAAATAAAACAAAATGCAAAAGGAGAACTTTCGTTGATTTCGTTGACATAATTTCTCGGGTATTTTGTAAGCTCATCTGCGCATGCAAACATGCATATGTATGAGAGAAAAGTCAATGGTATTGACCACAAATGTCTGCGATAAAAGATTATACGATGAAAGAAACTATAGCTCATTGGGAGGGAAATTATAATACAGTTGGGTCAGCTATATTATAATTACCATCTCGATAAACTATATTTAGTTTTATGATACTGTCATGGCCGATTGTTGTAAATACCGTGGACTTTTCTCATAGCATATTATTATTATTATTATTATTGGTATAAGATTTTATTGCTCCGGGCAACGCACTCCCTCAGTTTGCAGTGGGAAACATTCACCCATCTCGGTGGGAAAGGCTCGATCTCCATCAAGAACGGAACAATAATTATTATTACCGATATTATTGTTGTTATTATCATTATTTTATTATATACAAATATTTTTGTATGTATATATTATCTAAGTGTTAGTTTTTATTCTTATTATTAGTGTTCATTAATAATATTATTATTATTGTCATTATTTTTAACATACAATGATTTTTTGTGTATTGGATTATTATTATGATTATACTCGTGTGCGTGTTCGCGTAAAGACGATAATACAGAGATCGATCGCCTCGCTGGTGCGCCTCGCGGGGCATGCAGCCGCGGTTATACAGACACGTATAGGTATACCGTGTACATAGGAGCCGTGTTATATGGCATGTGTTCTCGTGTCAGATCTCGAAATAGACTATAAATGCCTATTTCGGACGATGCTGTGTTCCCGTCTTCTCGTTGGTCTAGGGTCTCCAGGGGTCGGTCTAGACCTCCAGACGCGCGAACGAGCGCTCCTGTACACGCGGATCGCCGCGTGTCCCGCGAGAGTTGGGCGCGCGGGTTCACACGTAAATGGACGAAATTCCGTATCGTTGCGCTCGCACAAACACGTGTGCCGCTCGGCGTAGACGCGTATCGTAAAACGGTGTTTAATTTGGGTTAAGGGTAACTTTGACAGTTTGTTTGGGGCTAGTTAAACAGAGGGCGAAAATACGAACGCAGACTAATATTTTTTTTACTTTTTTCTTTCTATTGCTTAAATTTCTTCTTGTTTATTATAATGTTGCTAAAGTTGATTGTAATGTTGCTCAAGTTGATTTTGATCTTAATGGTAATTATGAGACTGATTAAGTGGGTAACCCAGGTACTTGATATTTTTATGTAAAATGTTTCCTTAATAAAGATGTACAATTCGTAAAAAATCGTTGTTTTTCATTTAATTCCATGTATAATGCATGGCATGTTAATTTTTTTTTAATGATGTCAAAGTAATCCTTAATCTTTGACATAAGTTGCATTTCAATTCCTTGTCAAGCAAACCCCATACTCGAGGTTACTTTGACACTTGAACAAATATATATAAAATTGTGGGGGGGGTTTGACTTTCTTATACATTTGACAGCCAAGCGACACATTGTACAATTGGAGCAAAACAAGTTGGAATTAAGGATGCTGAAAAAAGTGACCTACAAAAAAACTTGCAAAACCTGTTCAAACCCCATTTCACGGTACTCGATATCGGGGGTTTGACGTTGGGCGTCATCGCGTTCGAGGAGACGATGAGCAAAGAATGATGAGATTCGAAGCACTGACGTAACGAATCGTCTTTCTCCAACCGTCGATCTCTCTTTATCTCTGCCTTCAAACGCCTCGGAGACTTGGATTCGAGAGATTGAATCCACGATAGTCGGGGCGATGAAGATACTCCGTTTTTACACGGTCGCCATTATATTTAATATTCCAATTGATTTCGTCGGATGATTGCGATGGGACAGATTTATTTCAGGAGTCGTGAATTTATCGGTAATGGAAAATTTGTCGGGAGCTCGCGCGATGAGGATTCCGGGGAGAAATCGAGGCGACGATTGTGCAGAGACGCGCAATCTCTGTGTGAGTCATCGGCCTCGGGACCCGAAGAATTCGGTGGATACGCCAGCTTTGCTGCGCTCACTCTCTGACTCTCCGTCTCTCTCTCTCTCTTGGCTTTATTCGATTTTTTTTTAAATTCGACTCCTTTTTACAATTTATGGATACGGTAATAAACGCGCGGGGAGATCGAGATCGAGGCGCGACGAGCTCGGGAAATATACGAGGGAACGGAAAGACTGAGGAGGGCAAAAACGAGCCAGGGACAAAGAAGAAGAAGAGGAGGAAAAAGGAGATGAAGAAGAAGTGGTATTAGAAGTAGAAGAAGCGATCCTCATATCGTACGTGCACTGAGCGATGACACAAAATCGAGAGGGAGAGAGAGAGAGAGAGAGAGAGAGAGAGAGAGAGAGAGAGAGAGAGGTTTCGTGAACGCTATTAATAAACTGACGCTCGAATTTTATCGTCGCTCTCGCCCTCTCCGTTAATGTCCGCGTGAATAAGAGAATACACAAGGAGCGCGTCTCTCTCTCTCTCTCTCTCTCTCTCTCTCTTATACGCGCATCTGCGTAAAATCCCGTGGCCGTTCGTCAAAAAGACCCATTCGAAGATCGAAATTAGGGGAAGTCGGGCTCACATGTACAGTCGAGAGAGAGAGAGAGAGAGAGAGAGAGAGAGAGAGAGAGAGAGAGAGAGAGAGAGAGAGAGAAATTCGGAATCGAAGCTCCGCATCAAGCGATCTAACGAAACTTCGCAAGATCTCGTCGATTTGGAATACGTTGCCAAGACACGCGATCGAATCACGCGCAAACACAGAGACACACATACGCGCACGTATTCTGCATGGGATTCATCAAGCCCGTTCCCGACCCGCGCACGCACCTCGAACACTCGAATTCTTTTGTGCCCGAAATGACGCACGGATTTCTCGCGAGCTGCGCGAGAAACAACATATACCGCGACACACCGCAATAACCATTTCGAAGAGACCATGCTCGGTGAAAGCGAAATCGACGTGTCACCAATTTTTCCCCAACTGTTTTATTTCTGTTATGAGCGATTTAGCGCGCGTCACGAGCGATATCGAACGAATTTACGCGGATTTAACACACACACGCGAGCCAGAGAGAGAGAGAAAGAGAGAGAGGACGAGTTCGCTACCTTGGCCAAACAGTGATTCATCCATAAATCCGCAGAACGCGTTCTTACCGCAAATCATAACAATAATTATGATAGTGGCAATAATTGTGAAGAATGATAGCGCTTGTAATAATGACGGTAATAATTTTAATAAGGAAACAAAAATATCAAAGTGGATAAGGCGTACAATTGTGATAATAGTATTTGTGAAAAGAAGAAGAAACACGAACAGTTCAGTAATAATATTAGGGGGCATATCCATTGATTACGTGAGGTGATTTTGGCGATTTCTCGACCCCCCCCCCTCTCCCCCTGGTGAGATGTCATGAGATTTTGCTCGACCCCCTCCCCCCACCCCTAATCTCACGTGAGATTTTTCAAAATGCATACGTTCACGGATAATAAATTGTAGTCGAAGTAACTGCGGTTGTAGTACCATTTACTCGACCATGTAAAGTAGTAGGGAGACTCTCCCTGAGTGATAAAAATTACGTGATTACTAAAATTACGTGATATTTGCCGAAGCCCCCCTCTCCCCCACGTGAGATTGGGTGAGATTTCGCTCGACCCCCCCCCCCCCCCCCCCAAACGCCTCACGTAATTAATGGACGCCCCCTTAGTAGTAGTAGTAGCAGTAGTAGTAGTAGTTGAAATAGTTGAAGTTGTAGGAATAATAATAATGATAATAATACGATCAACAACAGAAACAGGGACAACAATAATAGTTGTAATGATATCAACAGTGGTAATTGTAATGAGAAAAAGAAGAATAACAAGGAACAGTCCGATAATAATAGTAGATAGTAGTAGTAGTCTTAATAGTAGGATTAGTT
>OY723393.1:21272683-21469929 GCA_963210295.1 Ophion ellenae | reverse complement strand
TGAAGTTATTTGTCACGCCAATTGGGAAAAAGCTGTTTCGAGAAGTTTAGAGTATCCGGCCATTTTGTACATCGAAAAAAAACAAATTTTCTAACAGCTTGATATTCATACTAAATAGATGTGTAATTAAGGCGTTACCCCCCACTTGTAGCGCAAAAAAGGCCTTTTTCATGAATTTTTTAAAAGAAAACTACAAAACTTTTTCAATCGATCAATATACCATCTTAAAGAACACATCTTGAAGAACTTTCAGTAATTTTTTTATTGAAAAATATTACATTGTTTAGTGGCAAATGGCCGTCAATGAAATAATGTTTTTATATACACGGTTTGCGGTGACCAACATTGCGGCGAAGTGGATAATCTGAAAAAAAAAATGCGGATGGATTTAGTCAAATATAAGTATAAACTAGTCTTTAATCGAAGGATTTTAAAAAATATTCATTTTTCACAAAACGGCGGACAGTCAAAGTTAATGGTACGATTTTAACGAAAAAAACGGGCCGTTTTTTGGCTATAAAGCGGCCATTTTTTTTCGAAAAAAAAAATCGAACGATTAAAGACTACATTTTTATGTATTAAATAAGCCTGCAAAATTTCAAGAAGATCGGTTCATTAAGTGTTCGAGTAATCTTGGTCACCGACTTCATAAATGCCATTTTGAGAAAAACGCGTTTAAAGTTTCTCTTTCAACGCTCTTTCAACGCGGATTCTTCTCTTTCAACGCTCATATCTCAGTCAATTTTGTTCGGATCGACTTGAAATTTTCAGGACATATTCTCAGATACTTATACTTTTAAAAAAAATGCAATAAAAAAAAATCGATTTTTTCAAAATCGCAAGTGGGGGTAACCCCTTAATTTTATGATCGAATCACTTTTTCATGCGAAACAGAAATTGTTAAATTCGCACATGATTCTATACCCGTTACTGTGGCCTAAGCCTTAACTAAGCTTTGCGACTTGGCGAGATGGAAGTAGCGATTCACAATTTTCGGAGCTTTGCGCTGTTTTTGTCGCCGGAAGTAAAAGAAATTTTAAACACGTTTATTATCACTCGATTTTATTTGTCTTGTTGCAACCGATAGTCTCGTCTTGAGCTTTTTTCGATCTACTGGAGTTTTTTGGCCAGGGGAACGTCAAAGTAGCAATTTGCATTTTATTTTCACGTGCCGTGCTTTTTCTTCTGTAGCGCGAAATTGACCTGAATAATTGATTAACCTTATTCCCTACATCGCAACTCCACAGTTGCGATCTTTTTTTTTTCAAGCGGTGATTTCCCTAAGAGGTGAAATTTGCGGTGCAAAGGTATGAAGAACGGTAGAATTTGGTTTTCCCTGAGTATATTGGCTGCAATCGCGGCGAGGACGAAGAAGTTGACGATCCAATGTGAATCGTCCGGTACACACACGGTGGAATTCGTTTCAGATATAGTTGTCCGTGGCAGACGGGCTTTTAAGTTATTGGTCGAGAGGAAGTGAGAATTTGACGTTCCTATATTCATTGTTTGGCGCCTTGCATATATATATATATATATATATATATATATATATATATATATATATATATATATATATATATATATTTGCATAGAGAAAGCATTTCGTTTCTCGTCCTCGCATTTAATCATACGGAGTTCTTTATTCCCACTATTATGTTATTCTTTGTCAGTTTGTTTTCGTATCGATGAATATATCAAGGGCTTGTCTATTTGAATGGGCAGGGTAAGAGAAAGAGAGCGACGCGTCAGGAGGGAGAAGGAAGCAGGAGAGAGAGAGAGAGAGAGAGAGAGAGAGAGAGAGAGAGAGAGAGAGAGAGAGAGAGAGAGAGAGAGAGAGAGAGAGCGAGAGAAAGAGAGAGAGAGAGAGAGAGAGAGAGAGAGAGAGAGAGAGAGAGAGAGAGAGAGAGAGAGAAATAAGGCATTTGGCGTACGCTACTTATATGCAAAGGTGTATTCAAAACAGGTAGCCAGTTTCTTTTCACTCTTCCTTTCACGCTTTTCCGTCTACGCGCTTTTATTCGATACCTTTTTTTTGTTCCTCCTTTCTTCAGCGTTTCCTTTTTCTCTCTTTCTCTCCCAAGGTCTGAATTTTATGCCGTTTTTGTTTTCTTTTTTTTTATTTCTTTCTTCTTCGTTTCCGTAAGGCTCGCGGCGAATTTCGCCGTTTCCTTCTTCTTTTTCCTCCGCTCCGAAAACCGACGTTATCCCGTTCAAAGGTTGGAACTGTTCCAAAGAAAAAAAAAAAAGAAAAAAAAAACGTTCGTGTGTGCTTCGCGGCGCCGGGGAAAAACGCGCCAACCCGAGGGAGCCTTCTCGTAAGACTCGTTTTTTTTAAAACTATTTTTTATTTTATTTTTTCCTTCCCGGTGCGCTTCCCGAGAGCGCGTTCCTCTCTGCGAGTGATTTCCGAGTGAGCCGTTAAACGCGGCACTGAATAAACATCGCGGAGAGTCATGAGCGGGCTCGAGCTCCAACCGGAAGTGTAACGACCAGACGAGTCCTGGCGTATCCTGACCCGTGTCTGCGATCGCCAACGAGAGTAATCGCGGAATCGAGCATTTTTTGTTTGCCTCTGGCGCAATGGATTTTGAGCATCGGTCAATTTTTTCAGAAAGAGGGATGAATTTTTTTTCGGTAACACATTGGTTGGAATTGATTATTTTTTTCCCAGCATCTTGTACACATGTTTGTGATTACAATGTAATTTTTTTCCGGAAGAAAATCTTACTTAAAATGTTATCTTGAAAAAAAAGTGTTCGGCGGTGCTGCAGTTGGCGTTGCAGTCGTCCAGCGGCGAGGCCCGAAACGGCGGGATCTCTACGAGGCTCAAATGTAATACGAAACGAAAACAAAAAATGTTTTCTCGAAATATATCCAACTGGCTGTGGGATCACGATCCACTTTTCTAAATTTCGAAAAATTCGAACAATGACGGGTTCTTCAAAGAAAACGTCATTTTTCTCTTGAAAAACAGCATGCTCGAGTCATTGTTATTAACAAACGATTCATCCAATTAAAAAAATGCGATCGTGAACCGAAAACGACTACTGTTTGAAAGCTAACGGTTCAAATTCAAGTCAATAGTGTGAAAGTTACTCAAGATATCAATCCCGGCGTGTCAAGATCTGTAGTTTCGAGATAATCGCGTTCAAAGTTTCGGTACGTATTTGTGGGGCTGTACCAGTGTGAACGCTTAAAATTTGGGCGATTTTCGGGATTTTTTTGGAAGAAAAGTACTCAATTAAATGTTTCGGAAAATTAAGAATATATTTGGCTATATTTGGCCTATATTACATAATTTTTTCATAGAAGAATATTGAGATCCAAACGACTTTTGCGCTGTCTTCGGAGGCGCCAAAAAAAAGTTCCTCCACTGCTGACATGATTCCGGCCGATTGAGTAGCTGAAACCGAAAAAGGAAAAAATGTCGTTAAACTGCAAGGTATTTCCTGTACAATGACGTAGGATTTCCGAAAAATATCCAAATCTAACAAAATGGCGTAGTTGTGAAAAAAGTCTGTTTTCTTGCCTATAAAATGGGCGTTTTGTTCAATGCCAAATCGTCAATTTTCATCCAATCAAAAATATCCTACGTCATTGTGGAGTAAATATATTCAAGAGCACTCAGTTGAAATTTCAATTCAATCGGATAATTGCTCTTTGAGTTACAATGTCAGCAAATTTGAAAAATCTCATTTCGAGAAAAAAGCGTTTAAAGATTTCACTATCGATTTTTGCAAGATAAAATGATTAGAGATAGAGCCTTGAAATTTGTACAGGATATTCTTGAAATTATAAACTGTCGAAAAAGGCAAAAAATCGATTTTTTGAAAGTGTCACACTGGTATAGCCCCTTAAGGGGTTACCCCCACTTGCGACTTTGAAAAAATCGATTTTTTTTATTGCATTTTTTTGAAGTATAAGTATCTGAGAATATGTCCTGAAAATTTCAAGTCGATCCGAACAAAATTGACTGAGATATGAGCGTTGAAAGAGAATAATCCGCGTTGAAAGAGCGTTGAAAGAGAAACTTTAAACGCGTTTATCTCAAAATGGCATTTATGAAGTCGGTGACCAAGATTACACGAACACTAATGAACCGATCTTCTTGAAATTTTGCAGGCTTATTTAATACATAAAAATGTAGTCTTTAATCGTTCGATTTTTTTTCGAAAAAAAAATGGCCGTTTTATAGCCAAAAAACGGCTGTTTTTTTCGTTAAAATCGAACCATTAACTTGGACTGTCCGCCATTTTGTGAAAAATGAATATTTTTTAAAATTCTTCGATTGAAGACTAGTTTATACTTATATTTGACTAAATCCAGCCGCATTTTTTTTTCAGATGATCCACTTCGCCGCAATGTTGGTCACCGCAAACCGTGTATATAAAAACATTATTTCATTGACGGCCATTTGCCACTAAACAATGTAATATTTTTCAATAAAAAAATTACTGAAAGTTCTTCAAGATGTGTTCTTTAAGATGGTATATTGATCGATTAAAAAAGTTTTGTAGTTTTCTTTTAAAAAAATCATGAAAAAGGCCTTTTTTTTGCGCTACAAGTGGAGGTAACGCCTTAACACGATCTTGTGAAATATTGTCTTACCGCTAGTCAGCGATTCCAGCACCATATAAGTGTCCTTCCTCACCATCGAGATCGTCTTGCACACCTAATCTATGCAATCTTCGGCCAGTTCGGGCCTCTTTTGAGTGTTCCTGTGCTTTGATGTCCGCTTTCGTTACACGCGAATCATCGTACACTGTTCCACTAAAATAGGTGTAACTTCGTCAATTTTCCGAATTTCAGGGTCCGCTTGGTCCTAAAATATTCTTGAAAGTTCACACTGTAACAATATGCAAACAACATTTTTTTTCTTCAAGTTTCCAAAGCGGGATACTCCCTTAAAAAGAAGATAAAAAAAATTGGTAAATATAGGTGTGTTCAAGTATCGACCACCGTTCTCCTCTAACCGACCAGAAACGCGTGCGCTCGTTCCATCGTTGCTTCACTTGTACGAGCAATTATCCTGGGAAACATTAATTTACGGATTGCCGGGCATGCACGGTACATCGAGAACGCCCAGGCGTGTTTATATGCATGCACCTGCCATCTCCGATGTTGCTTTCGCTCTCTTTCTTCCCCTGCCTCCATCGCCACCTTACCGAGACCGGAACGCGATGCGTAACTGCCCCGGTGTTCTCATCGCATCGACGACTATCAACTTACAACTTGTTCTACACATACCTATACTCGTACTCGCATCTCAAGTCACACACGCACGTACGCATATCCATGCATACGCTTTCTCGCACACTATTGTGTATTTTATCAGCACACGTACCGTGCATGTGGATATTCAAATTTAGACGGTGCTTTGCTCTGCACGGAGATCCAATAATTGCGTGTATATGCCGTAATATACCGTAGTACCCGATACACACGCACACGAATGCGCGCGTGTATAGGGTGTCTCAAAATGACCCGAAAAGTACGAATATTTTTTATTTTAAGGGGCTATACCAGTGTGACACTTTCAAAAAATCGATTTTCTTCGCCTTTTTCGACAGTTTATACTTTCAAGAATATCAATGTCATTTTATCTTGCAAAAATCGATAGTTAAATCTTAAAACGAGTTTTTTCTCGAAATGAGATTTTTCAAATTTGCTGACATTGTAAGTCAAAGAGCAATTATCCGATTGACTTGAAATTTGAACTGAGCACTCCTGAATATATTTACTCTACAATGACGTGGGATATTTTTGATTGCATGAAAATTGACGATTTGGCATTGAAAAAAACGACGATTTTATAGGCAAGAAAACAGACTTTTTCGTCATAACTACGACATTTTGTTAGATTCTGATATTTTTCGAAAATCCTACGTCATGGTACAGGAAATACCTTCCAGTTTAAGGCGTTACCCCCACTTGTAGCGCAAAAAAAGGCCTTTTTCGTGATTTTTTTTTAAAGAAAACTACAAAACTTTTTTAATCGATCAATATACCATCTTAAAGAACACATCTTGAAGAACTTTCAGTAATTTTTTTATTGAAAAATATTACATTGTTTAGTGGCAAATGGCCGTCAATGAAATAATGTTTTTATATACACGGTTTGCGGTGACCAACATTGTGGCGAAGTGGATCATCTGAAAAAAAAAATGCGGATGGATTTAGTCAAATATAAGTGTAAACTAGTCTTTAATCGAAGGATTTTAAAAAATATTAATTTTTCACAAAATGGCGGACAGTCAAAGTTAATGGTTCGATTTTAACGAAAAAAAACGGCCGTTTTTTGGCTATAAAACGGCCATTTTTTTTCGAAAAAAAAAATCGAACGATTAAAGACTACATTTTTATGTATTAAATAAGCCTGCAAAATTTCAAGAAGATCGGTTCATTAGTGTTCGAGTAATCTTGGTCACCGACTTCATAAATGCCATTTTGAGATAAACGCGTTTAAAGTTTCTCTTTCAACGCTCTTTCAACGCGGATTCTTCTCTTTCAACGCTCATATCTCAGTCAATTTTGTTCGGATCTAATTGAAATTTTCAGGACATATTCTCAGATACTTATACTTCAAAAAATGCAATAAAACAAAAAATCGATTTTTTCAAAATCGCAAGTGGGTGTAACCCCTTAACAGGATTTTTTCCTTTTTCGGTTTCAGCTACTCAATCGGCCGGAATCATGTCAGCGGTGGAGGAACTTTTTTTTGGTGCCTCCGAAGGCAGCGCATAAGTCGCTTGGATCTCAATATTTTTCTATGAAAAAATTATGTAATATAGGTCAAATATAGCTTAATATATTCTTAATTTTCCGAAACATTTAATTGAGTACTTTTCTTCCAAAAAATTCCCGAAAATCACCCAAATTTTCAGCGTTCACACCGGTATAACCCTTAACGTAAGGTACAAACATGGAGGTCTTCTCGTTGAAAGAATATGTCTTCCAAGTCCATGCCGTTTATGCCATTTATCGGATATTGTGTCCCACACATAACCTCCATGTTTGTGCCTCATATAAAAATAAAAATATTCGTGCTTTTCAAATAAATAATGCGTTTTATTGAGAAATAAAAATGGCAGGTCATTTTGAGACACCCTTTGTGTGTATACAGGGTGGTCCGAAAAGTGCGAAAGGTAATGCAGCCTCGCATCGTCAAAGCTTGCATCGTTTGAATGCAACGATGCTTTTTCGTGTTTTTTTTATTTATTTATTGTGATCATTAACAAATGTTTTTTTTTTTTGCGAATTGAGGTTATGGAGCTTTGATAAGATTATAGGGAAACGTTTGAGTTCTTTTTACAGCCTGAATCGACCGTAAAAAAAATTAGCAATTGGTAAAGAATCAATTTTCGTTGCGTTTCAACGATGCAATGTTTAACGTCATCTCGTGTGTATTCGAATCAACCCTTTTTAATTGTTGAGATGAAAGCATTTGTTCGTTTTTCTCTTTTGCGAGGATGCTGGCGGTTTGGGCCGTTGAAATCGAACGAAAATTCTTCTCGATTTCTTCATTTCTTTATTTTGATTATCTAAAATTATTTGTGCTGGTTATGATCATGGATTTTCAATAAGGATTCTAGAAAATGGTTTAGGAATTTTCGTAGTCTAAATGTGGCAATCGGCAATAGGAAGAAAATATATTTTCGTTGCAGTCCAACGATGCAAACTTTAATACCTACTGTTGCGTATGTACTTCCCTCGCGTTGTTTTTTTACTGTGTTATCTTTATGAAGTGCACTGTTGAGTAACAAAACCCTAACCAAGTGAACACTACCGTGAATGCCGTAGGTTTTGAAAAAAAGTTACAAAAATTTGTTTCAGACGATCGGATCCTAAAGTTCAGATAATAAAAAAATACTTATGCTAGTCCAAATGACTCCCAATTGCTTTCGGAAATCTCTGAAAGGAAAATACATACACAAATGAGACGATGTCGAATGCAACGAAAATTCTCCTTGATCTTTAATATAATTTTTCTTAAACTTGCAGCCTTTGGTTATAAATTACGACTAAATATTCTCAAAAATGTTTCATTGACTTTCGTAGCCCGAATGTGCAAAAAAATGCACAAATACGGAGAAAAAAAATATATTTTCGTTGCATTCCAATGATGCAAACTGGAAACCCATCAAAAGTGGAAAAAATAAAAATTTATGCGACAGAAAAACTCGAATAAAACGGAATGTTTTTATTTCTCAAAAATGAAAAAAATCATAGAGCATACATGGGGGTGATTCGGATAGCTACCGATACGAGGCATCCAGATTCTCCTTCTGGACGTCACTTTTTCGCCCACCCTGTATACATATACAATACCAGTCAAAAGTTTTCCACCATTTTGGATAATTGCTGAATTATATTAAAATAAGATAATTCATTTTATAGAACTCCATAGTATCTTCGTAAAATAACTAAAAAATGAATGATATTATTCTAGTATAATTTTGCAACAATCCAAAGAGATCGGAAATTTTGCAATTATCCAAAGTGATCGAAAACTTTTGACCGGTACTGTATATATGTGTGGGGAATAAAAGACGAGGTGGTCTCGTTGCGCGACGGGCCGCGTCAAAAGTAATGGTTATTGAAAATCGTTAAATCATGAATAGTCATCGTATCGCCAATTAGCACCGCGCCAGTGAATGAATATTCACGCGAGAAGGATATACACTCGCGCCAAGCTCGACCTGAAGCGATCTTCGTACGTTCATATATACATACATACATACATACATACATACATACATATATATATATATATATATATATATATATATATATATAATATATATATATATATATATATATATATATATATATATATATATATGTTCCACCCACGCGTACACACGCAGCATCGCGTGGCCCTCGTCACGCGAACGCTTTCGCCACACACCACCGCGCGCCTACTACATCGCCACCAACCATAGGACAATTTTGCAAAAAAACAGAAAAATCGCGCATTGGACAATTTTGCAAAAAAAACAGAAAAAAAAAATTCGTAATAAAGTTTCTAATTCCGCTGCATTTGATTTGTTCTCGACTAATTATTCGCACAGTCTGCATATTTTGATACTTTCGAGAGAGCGTTTCCTCCTCTCATCTCTTTCCGGCCGAATAAAAATCGAAGAGGGTGTCGAGTCTACGGTTCATCGGACTTCAGGTGTTTAGGAGCTAGCGATGATTCAACGTTTTTTTTATTACAACACGCTTTTCACAAATTCCCGCGGCGCGGCTCGCTCGAATGTACACGTTGTTGCGTTACGAAGGCGAGTTTTTTGTTTCGGAATTCTCTATTACACACACAGAAATATATATATATATATATATATATATATATACATTGGTTGTTTAAACAGAGCTCTCGCATCGCGGCGATAAGAAGCGAAGAAACGCGGCCGTAGAATTCGGGCTTGTGCGCACATCGATCTCATCGATGGTTGCCGGTTTTATAACTGGTACATTATTTTATCTGTGTGCGTACATCTATGCTCGTTAAAGAATTGAAGGTGAGAAAGGAATTAAAAAAAATGTCGGCTCTGGAACAAAGATCTGTCAGTGGTGACAAAAACGCACATTCGCTCCAATATATATATATTTGCGCATATTTGGGCGATGTGGCACAACGACTTTATAACGACGAAAACGCTACGCTTCTCTCTCAGCGCGCTGACGGCAATTAAAGTTCCCGAAACGAGCTAACTGCGGAACGAGACGATTGATAAGCAGCAACCGGAAGTCGATCGCGGCCGAGCGTAGCTAACGGGGTTTCCGCGCACACGTAGTCCCTCGTTTCTCTCTTTTTCTCCGGCTCTCTCTCTCTCTCTCTCTCTCTCTCTCTCTCTCTCTCTCTCTCTCTCTTCTTCCCGCGTATAATGCGAACCCTCTCTGGCCAGACTTCTCGTGTGGATTGCCTCGATAATGCGTGTACGATGATGCGCGACCCTCCGACTCTTTCGCTTCCAATTTTCCGTCTCCGCGTATATCACCCTGCTTCGACGACAGATTCAAGCACATATACAAATGACTGATATACGTCTATACATGTTTGTGTGTGTGTGTGTTTCTTTGTGTGCATGTGTGTATGTGTACGCGCGTGTGTGTGTGTGTGTGCGCGCGTGTGTGTGTGTGTGTGTGTTAAAATCTGCTTGGTATAGGGACGAAACTCGTCCATCGATTCGCCTCCGGTCGAGCTTTGCGGTGTTCTCGGCCCGACGACGGAAATCCGATCGCGCGGTCGAACGATCGGCCCCTACACGTATATATGTATATGTATGTACGTGTGCGAGGGTATATTTACGCACGCTCGTATGGTAGACGGTACACCGGAAGTTCGCGCAATCCTATCGAACTCCAATCGTTCGAGATCTCCTCGTTTTTTATCCCCCCCTCCCCCTCCCCCTGCCCCAACGCTCCACCGTCTTTTCACTCGCCCTCTTTATCTCTGTACGTGAAAGCCTGTAACGTGTGTGCAGTATGATGTACGTATGCACGTATGTAGGTATCGATGTACATACGCGAAAACGTTCCATTGAACGATCCGAGAACATCGCAACTCGACGACTATCTCCGGAACTCGATACGACGAGAAAAATGAGACCCCCGCGATTATTGTACTCCAAATATAAGAGCGAAGTCGAGAGCATGTGTTTTACTACCATTGTCATCGGAGACGCGGAGAGAGGCGAGAGGCATCGCAATTCATAAGTTTCGCGTCTCAATTATTCCGGCAAATTTGGGTAATTCGGGGACTCTTTTTATGGCGGTGAAATTTGAATGGAACGCAACGGGAATTCGTGGTTTTTATTATTGGTTGGAGTTTGTCAGCGGTTTTTTTGGTTAATCATGGTTTTGAAGTTCGCATGACTGGAACGCTATGAAAATGATTTCGAGTTTTTTTAGTTTCTTTATTTTGCTTATTTGAAAATCCTTTTTTGGCTATTTTAGGCTTATTTTAGGCTGAAGATCTTTGATGATGAGGCTGGAGAATCGTTCGAGTGAATTTTCGTAGCCCTAAGGGGTGAAACAAAAAAAATATATTTTTGTCAAATTCTAGTGATGCAAACTTCAACGTCATTGTACATTTTTAATAAGGATTCTCGAAAATGTTTCAGTGACTTTCGGAGCCTAAATGGGGCAAGACAAATTTGGGAATATGAAAAAAATGACGCGAACTTCAATATCATTTTTCTTTTATGATGTTGAATAGTTCGCATAGTTGGAAAACAGCGAAATATTTATTTTTCACATTTTTCGTTTCCTTATTTTCACTATTATACAAAATCCTCTTTTTGCAGATTCATATTGTAAATCTCGAAGCGAGTATATTAAAAAATGGCTGAGGGATTTCCGCAGGCAAATTATGCCAAAAAATGAAAGCAATTCGGACACATTAATTTTTCGCATTGGTGAAATGCGACGAAAATGATTTTTTTTTTATTTCATAAATTTCCTCTGCCAGATTTGAGTTACGACAATCAAACATTTTTTTAGGAGTCTTATTTAGCGATCCACAGCGAATTTGCAAAGTATGATTTTGGATAATAACGAAAATACCAAATCCAAGTGAATTTCCGTTGCATTCCCACGATGCAAACTTCAATCCAGTGATTTTTTTTTTTCGCGACCCAATAAGAAGTGGCCACGTAGTCATGACTGATCAATGAGGTGAATTTTGCCTCCTTTTCTTACCTGCTGACAATTCATTTTTTTTCGCCAACCGGAAGTGGCAGCGCATGTTTCGGAATCCGGTTGCATAATTCGATATTTTTCGCGACTTCGTCAGCTTGATGCGAGGATCGAACAAATTGTTTCGATTGGAAAGTTGACGAAGTTTGGCCACGGTCTTGATGGAGTTTCCCGTCGACCTCGCTGTCGACGTTGCTTTCTCGCGACAGCGATGCACCTACGGGCGGAATTGGTTATCGAACGTGAAAATCAATCCTCACGCAATGCAGTTTCAGAGCATTCGGGCAGACCCGCGTGCAATCGGAAGAGGAACTCGTCCACTTCTGTCTCTCTCTCTCTCTATCACTCTCCGTCTGTCGTATAGCTTTACACCTACACATCATAGCCATTCCGGTCGAGACCCGGGGCGTCGTTTTACGCATGTAAATTCATCCGGACGTGACGCGGTCCGGTCCGGCTGCTGCTCATCGCCACAATGTCACACACACACATACACGTGTCTACATTCGTGTACACATGTAAATATATACGGATAGATGCACGTATACATGTGCACACCTATGGTCGCGTCGTCGAGAGAGCTAAGGCCATCTGTACCAATCGCTGTCCATTAGTCGACACGCACCGCGTATCTCGCGCGCGTCGAGGGCGCCGTATGCGTTTCCCGCTTTTTTTCTTCTTCCTTTCCGCCGTTTTATTGTTTTTTTATTTTTCAATTTTTTTTTTCGTTTAATTTCAGCTCTCTCTTCGTCCGCACTGTATATTCATCACTTCCGCATCCGCCGCGGGGAATTTTCGGAATACAGACGATTCGGGATAATGCAAATTGTTACAGTAGAAATGAATTATACGCAGGCTCTTCGCGAGTTGTGCGTTTATTTCGCTTAATTTTACTCCCGGAGATTTTAATTTGAGTAAATTTCTGGTATCCTAGAAAACGCAGTTTGGTCTGGCAAGGTTTCAGGGAGTAGAGGGGGAGGTCCATACGATTATGTAAATGTGGAGGATTGGTGGAAAAACATGTGTTTTGGACCGTTTTTTGGGTAGAAAAAAATTGCCAAATAACGATTTCTTTCTGGGACACTGTTGGTAAAAAAAATGCATTTTTTTAACACAAAGCTACATATATTGAAGGTTTTTAAACATCACCAAAAAATACAGAAAAACAACAAAAACATGACCGCCGGCAAATGATGATTTTTTTCGCGACGTTTGGCGGTGGACACTCTCCACCTTAAACGGTCCGTCAGAAATCTAAAAACGAAACGGGTTATGCGAGTTAACAATAAATACGAGTCGTTGACGATTGTCGATTTTTCAGAAAAGAATCTTTAACAACGTGTCGACGAATTGAAACGCGAGCATACGAAATCCATGAAAAAAGTCGTCATTGTTACGTAACTATTAAAAAATAAAGATCGATTTTGAAAAAGTTAGATCGTCAACGACCTTTAAATATGTCTCATCGTAACTCCAGTAAATTTGGAAGCAATCCATCGAGTGGTTCTCGAGATATCATGTCCACCGACTTTGAAAACAGTGTTTTGAGAAGAAAAAAAAACGCGTTTAGTTTGAAATATAGTATAGCTGCTACCGCCCGCCCGGCCGACTGTTAGAAGCAGTAGCTCATTCAGCATAAGGAATATTTCAATGACATTTTCCGGGAACCCAGCAAAAACGCGATGATAACTAGACAACTGAATTGCCTCTGAAGAGTCCAAATTCTTCCTGCGTGGAATCCAATAATTCCCCAAAAGCTGATTCAATCTTGTATCTTCCTATGGCCAATACTCTGGACACACCAGTTCGTCGATCAGCTACCGAACTATCTCTTCGTTCGCTCCAAACAGGACCGTTTCGTATCCAACCACCTATACGCTCATACGATGAATTTATGAACGCGTGTGTGGGCGAAAATAATATAAATATGTACAGATGGAAATTTGAATACATGTATACCTATAGAACCCGTGGCGGTCAGGATTTTTAAATTGTATCTATTGGCTCGAAGCGATTGAAAGTAATTGAATGAAGCGGTCCGGTTATTTACGAACGTTTAAGCCCGAGCCAACTATCTTTCCATTCATTCGTCTGTCCCTTCATTCATTCATCATTCGCGCTGCTGAGCCCGTGTACGAACGCTGCATGTATAGCAGTAGTAAAAGCCCATTCAATTGATCGGTGATTGTCTAAATTATAAGATTGCCATACAATGGCTCTCATCTCGACCTATTGGGGTCCCGTTGGCCGTTGCGTCATCACTTTAGGACCGGATCGCCAGCAGCGCGAACGCGCTCGCGACTCGCCTCTGTATCATCGCAATCTTCTCTCTCTCTCTCTCTCTCTCTCTCTCTCTCTCTCTCTCTCTCTCTCTCTCTCTCTCTCCCCTCTCCCCCCCCCCCCCTCTCTCTCTCTCTCTCTCTCTCTCTCTCTCTCTCTCTCTCTCTCTCTCTCTCTCTCTCTCTCTCTCTCTCTCTCTCTCTCTCTCTCTCTCTCTCTCTCTCTCTCTCTCTCTCTTCCCCCCTCTCTCAATTTATTTAGCCACTTGTCTACGCCGCAGGTACAATTATAAAACGTGCTCCGATCCGCGATATTGCGAAAAACTGGTCACGAGGATCGTTTTCATTGATCAGTTCCACCTGTCAGTCACTGTACTTGACTTTACAATGAGACCCGAAATTTTCCACGGATCACGTGGAGTTGTACATAACGTCGTGGATTTGTCGAAGATGTCACATTTTGTATTTCGTAATGTTGGGTACGAGTAGGAACTTTGTGAGGATGAGCCTTTGTCCTTGAAAGAAGTTTACAGCTCGTCGAAACTTTAATGGATATACGAACTAATGTAGCCACGTAGCTTGTTGTCGGTATCAAACAGTCAGAGTTCAGAGAGAGAGAGAGAGATTGGGGGTATGTACGGAACAACGAGACACGAAGGCTGTCCCATTCCGGGACACCGTGCTCCCTAATCCCCGAAACAGGCTTAATTAGAGCAACGCCATTTAACCGGATTCAACGGACGTCCCTGCGGCGGTCACCCTCCGCGAATGGCCAGAGCCCTGTGAACGCGCGTACCGTGTTGCGTTAACTAACGCGCCAACGTTTCTCCCTGGGATCCCGCCAAATCGCGTTAACGCTTCTCCGCGGACGGAAAAGTCCCGCAAATTCTAAGCGCATTCCGGTGTACAGGGAACGCGTCTTGATGTACGAAATCGAGAAACTCCAGCGTGAGGGTGCCGCTGATGTCTGTATGAGAGGGATTTTTAGCGTATTTTTCCGGAAGGAGGAATATATCTTTGTGAGGGCAAAATCAAGGGTCATTTTTGACAATTTATTTAAGAAAAACAACACAATATTTTTGAATTCGGTTTTTTATACATGTTAGTATAAGTCTTGAAGTAAAAGAATTTTTTTTTTATTATTTTGAAACGAAATGGCGGCGCGGTAGTCGATGAAAGAAAACTCCTTTTTTCATAGTCGTCTACGGGCGCATTCGCATAGGTAATAAATTTCAAGCTAGAACAAAAAACGAAAAATAGTTTGAAAGTAGATATATATATATATATATATTATACTGCCTTTTCGCCTGAAAAGGCAGCTTTTTACCAAATTTGCATGTGTTTAGAGCCGGATTTGACTCCAAATATTTCCGAAGCGAGTAAAGGTGTGCTCAAAGAACACGAAAAAAATTAACGTAGTGTGCTCCTCAATTTCTTCTCTTTTTTTCGTCGCTCTTTCTTGTTTTGCGATCGACGCGCGCACCGATATGGAAAACGTATTTCGCATAGGTCGTTAGCATTTTTCAGCAATAACCGTGCAACCGTGTACGACGATTCGCCGCGAATCTTCCGTTCAGCGGGGGCCTCTCGTACTTGTGCGCCCCGTTACGCGCTCGGATCGCGAATTCCATGCCCGGGGATCCTTTATCCGTTTCCCATTACCGCGCGGTGCGCGCCTCTGTTTTCTCGTTGCCCTTATCGTTCGGCAATATTTACGTCCATTAACGTGTATATACACATTGACCATATCGAAATGTCTTTTTCCCTCTGCCCTCACTCCCTCCGACACTCGGCGTCGCTGACTCTCGTGTACACGCGATCCTCCGATGCTGACATGCATCCCGAACACACAACATCGCGCCGAGCCGCGCGAAACAGGCTCTTGGGACTGCTGCCGATGTGGACGTGTCCTCCAATCGGTTAGGCGACTCGCCTACCTCGAATCACCGGGGAAAGTATGCAATGTCGTGGAGCGAGAAAGAGACCGAAAGTGAGCGAGTGAGAGAGAGAAGGGCGGGGGGGAGATAAGAGCTTCAAGCTGTGGATCGTTTTCCCGAATCGTAAAGCGATTACGAGACTGTTTACAGCCTGTATCAGAAGAGTATCGCCAAATACCTACCTAGTAGAAGTGTCAGTTTTCATTGGCAACGTATACTATAATTAGGGTGGCACAAATTTGAGCTCCATTTTTTTCTCACCATCCAATTATCTTCTTTAAAGAAAAAAAGAAACTGTCCCAAAAGCTGCGAGCCGTGAAAAAAAATTTAAAGGCCGCTCGAGCCTCCCAAAAATGCAAACTTTCATTTAAAAAAATCTTTTTTTTCGTCCACTTCTCACCCATAAATTTTACGCTTTTTGAGGCGTTACCCCCACTTGTAGCACAAAAAAGGCCTTTTTCATGAATTTTTTTAAACATAACAACAAAACTTTTTTAATCGATCAATATACCATCTTAAAGAACACATCTTGAAGAACTTTCAGTAATTTTTTTATTGAAAAATATCACATTGTTAAGTGGCAAATGGCCGTCAATGAAATAATGTTTTTATTTACACGGTTTGTGGTGACCAACATTGCGGCGACGTGGATCATCTGAAAAAAAAATGCGGATGGATTTAGTCAAATATAAGTATAAACTAGTCTTTAGTCGAAGGATTTTAAAAAATATTCATTTTTCACAAAATGGCGGGTAGTCAAAGTTAATCGTTCGATTTTAACGAAAAAAACGGCCGTTTTTTGGCTTTAAAACGGCCATTTTTTTCGAAAAAAAAAATCGAACGATTATAGACTACATTTTTATGTATTAAATAATCCTGCAAAATTTCAAGAAGATCGGTTCATTAGTGTTCGAGTAATCTTGGTCACCGACTTCAGAAATGCCATTTTGAGAAAAACGCGTTTAAAGTTTCTCTTTCAACGCTCTTTCAACGCGGATTCTTCTCTTTCAACGCTCATATCTCAGTCAATTTTGTTCGGATCGACTTGACATTTTCAGGACATATTCTCAGATACTTATACTTCAAAAAAATGCAATAAAAAAAATCGATTTTTTCAAAATCGCAAGTGGGGGTAACCCCTTAATATTTAACGTTCTAATGAAAATTTGAATTTTTTGGAGGCTTGAGCGACGTGTAAATTTTTTTTACTTTAAAGAAGATAATTGGATGGTGGGAAAGAGAAAAAACGTCGAGCTCACATTTGTGCCATCGTCGTATACATGCATGTGTTCCGTCCCTCTGCATGGAAAGAGCCAACTGATGCCAATGCCCAATGAGTAACCAGCTTGTTCCAACCTCACAGGAATGGGAAGTACAGATTTATCGGTATGGAGTGGTCCATATGTATTGATGGGCGCGAAGAGGTAATGGGGCCACGTAATGATTGATCGGTATATATAGAATCGTTGAGGAGACGAAAATTGTTCTTGTCCTAGATTCACAGGACTTACATAACGTTGGCGAACGGTATTTATGTTTCTTCCGAAATGACCGACTGTACTATCTGGTGCGCCAGATTGTACAGCGAACAATCGGAAAATACGGCCAGTCTCAATTAGCCGACAATCTGTATCGGCTACATCCCTTTCTCTCCTCTCTTATATATATATATATATATATATATATATATATATATATATATATATATAGGATGTCCCGCGACGTTTTTCGTCGTTCTTTACCGTTTTTGTGAAGGTACTTATGAACGATGTTGAAGTTTGCATCATCGGAATGCAGCGAAAAATGTTCAAAAAATATTCATTTACGCATTTTTTTCGACACCCAAAATCGTATTCACCTAATTTGAGCTTTAGATTTCTTACAAGAATCCTAAAAAAACATTCGAGTGTTTTTCGTAGCCCCAATCGGCAAAAAAAAAACATTCCAACGACGCAAACTTCAATATCCTATTTATCATATATTATCTGGTTATATACATACATGTATATATATATATATATATATATATATATATATATACACACATGTATGTATATAACCAGATAATATATGATAAATAGAATACTGAAGTTTGCGTATATATATATATATATATATATATACACAGGGTGTCCCTCTTATCTCTGCCACCCGAAATAACTCGGTAATTACCGACGTCACAACAAAATGTTCCTGACAAAAGTTGTACGGTGTGAAGGGGGCCACCAAATGCGACCAATTATTTTTTTTTTTTCGTTGGAGCCGCTGACGCACCGTGAAGGTCATCTCCATTTTTCTAAATGGAATGGTACATTTTTCCAACCATCTCGTTGAGCACCGCAAGCCGCATAAAAAACATCAGGGGGTCAAAGTCGTTCAAGGTCATTCAAGGTCACCTATTCAAATGAAATACAAATCTAAATATCTCGGATCACTACCAAGTATTTGGTAGTGATCCGAGATATTTAGATTTGTATCATCGATACTGACCTTGAATGACCTTGAACGACTTTGACCACCGATGGTTTTATATGTGGCTTGGGGTGTTCCACAAGATGGTTGAGGAAAAAATGTATCATTCCATTTGAAAAAGTGGAGGTGGCCTTCACTGAGCGTCAACGCCTCCACCGAAATTAAAAAGTACATATATATATATATATATATATATATATATATATATATATATATATATATATATATATATATATATATCAGCGGCCTTTGACGTACCTACAGGTCTTCATTTTCCCCATTAAGCACCGCGATGAGTTCCTCGCGAATTGCCTCGCATCTTGTTAGCATTGCTGCGCAGAATATCGCCTAATCGTATTAGCGGTGTAATATACGCATATATAGGTACGATATAATGTGCGATATATATGCGTATGCGTACAAACACGTGTGTATGTATACATATAAATATTTGAGGCGCCAACACGCGCATATAAACGCGAATCAATAGATCGAGAGGGGTTGGGGGAGGAGGGCACCGGCATGAAGCGGGTTTATTATATATGCGGTATCGTGATACGCGTGTATCATCTTCACAGATGCACTTTATGACGAGGCACGCGTGAACGCACACGAGAGGCGGTGGCCGAGCCGAGTGCTCTCTCGGCCTCTATATATATATGTATGTGTGTGTATTTTACACACACGTGGCTCGTACGATATTTTGCGGTATGTAAAACGATACAGGCCAGGGTATAGGAGTGTATCAACGGTGAAGTGCGCGACGACGCAACGTGAGAGCCTAACCGCAGCCTCCGGTGCGCTACTTCACCGCCATCACCACGAAAAGCCACTCGAAAAACCCTCGGCGCGGCATAAGCCACGATATACGCGGATTATTAAGCAACGTTCACACGTTCATCCCTTGTCACCCCCCCCTCACTCTCTCTCTCTCTCTCTCCTCTCTCCTCTCTCTGTTATTTGTTTGTATTTTGATTATTAAAAATTATATCCCTAAGCCTATGTTTTTCACTATGCTATTTCTTGTTATGTTATTTTCCATATCATTTTTATACTATTTTCGTTACGTGATTTTATTTTATTTTTTTTAGTTGTATTTAGTTTATATCGATTTTCTGCTTGCAATTTTGTTATGCTCCTGTGCGCATGTTATGGTATGCAAATTATGATTTTGCGTTGTATAACTGCTGCCAGAGGCTTGTTATCTTTGCTTTTTTATTTTAAATTTATTTTTATTGCTGTCGTTTTTATTATTATTTTTATACTTTATCGTTTTTTCTTATCTGTACGTATTGCGTAAAGGTTTGCACCATGGTATATAATCAACCATCAAGCAATTAATGAATTTCTCTTTCTCCCTCCCTTTTTCTGTTCGTCTGAATGGTTTTTATTACAAATTTTATTGCTTTTTCAACGTCATTATCACCGCGTATCATTATCTAATTATCAATCTTCGTGTTTTACATGATAATGTTATACATGTTAATAAAGTTGAACGAAATTAGTTAGTATTGAACAATGAATCAAACTAGAAAAATTGAATCATTTGATATTCTACAAATGATATGACAATTTTACATACATTTATATTAAATAGTTATATTATACATGGAAAATTCCTATTGCCGATTACGTTTTACAATTTTATCGATTTTCTCGATTGTCATCGTTGACGAAGTTATTTTTACGCTTTTTATTACACTTGATTCTCTATCACAAATCACATTTATTTTCTTAAGATTATTATAAGTCTTAAAATCATTAATATCTCTCTCTCTCTCTTTCTCTCCCACTCTCTGTCCTTTTGGGATTATATTTCTCACAAATGTTATTACTTTGGCAGCATTATTATCACCTCGTATCCTTATCTAATTATTAATCTGTGAGTTTTACATGATAATATTATACAAACGAGTAAAGTTCAGTGAAATTAATTAGTGTTGTACAGTGAATCAAAATTTTAAACTGAATCACTTGATATTCCACAAATAAAGTAACTATCTTATATATACTATGAATGTATACATTACTATATACTACCATAATATACATTAAATTACTTTATACCACATTACTATACAGGGTGTCCCAGAACTGAATGTGTTCCCTGAAATGGGGGGTTGGGGGTGAAATTCTGAGTCGATTGATATAAGCATGTGTGGGTCTCAGATCAACCCCTGAATTATTATTAATTTTTTAAGGGGGGCCAATCAGGTGCGCCCGATGAGCCGGCGGATGCCGGTGAGCGATACGCGCGTGCAGTGGCGCCTATAGGTGCGGTGCTCCCGCCCGGCACCACCGCACGCGCGTGTTGCTCACCGACGTCCGCCGGCTCATCGGGCGCACCTGATTGGCCCGCATTTAAAAATCAATACAAATTCAGCGGTTGATCTGAGACCCACACATGCTTATATCAATCGACTCAGAATTTCACCCCCAATCCCCCATTTCGGGGACGCATTCAGTTCCGGGACACCCTGTATACTATAAATGTATATTACATATACATTTATGTATCTTATATCTTATATATTGTCTTATACATCGAAAATTCCAATTATAGATTATCTTTCACCATTTTATAATACTTAATTCTCCATCACAATTCACAACCAACATTCCTAAAATTGTCATAATTGTTGAAATCACATATTTCCTTTTTTCATTGCCATCGACATTGTCATTACCGTCATCCTTAGATTAAACATTTGCATTGTACCGGTCCCATGCTTTTTCCCCGTACGATAAATCAGCGATGAACATCAATCTACGTGTTCCGTCCTCTCTCTTCCTCCGCGCTCATCATCGCTTTGCGTATCTTTATCGCCCTATTTTTTAAATTCTCTCCTGCTCTGCCGCGATCCTTGCCTCGGCGATGTAAATGGGCCTCGTAAAGTCCACGGGACGTCCCGACGACTGCGAGCGAATTTAAGGAAGTGTGCGAGCCAGGAAGGACACACAAGAGCGAGAGAGAGAGAGAGAGAGAGAGAGAGAGAGAGAGAGAGAGAGAGAGAGAGGGCGGACAGTGAGGAAGACTCAGGTGCACACGTACGTGTAGCTCCTGAGGCATGTACGTACACTTCGGGTGCCACCTTTACCCGGTTAAGGTACCGACACACAAGCGACGTTGTACATATATCTTGAGCACAAATCACCAATACCCTGGCCTTGGACCGTCCGTTTCGGACATGGACAATGGACGTGAGAGGAACACGTGGGGAAACCCCCGCTTCGCGTTATTGTTTCATATATATATATATAGATATATATATATATATACACACCTACGTCTGGCGCGTCGCTCGCCTCCCTCGGCTCCACGATAAGGAATATGGGAACCTCCGAAGCGTACTTCCGCTCTATACGGAGCATGCCTGCACCGTGCGTACATATACTTCTCCGGATAATATATAGACACCTGTACGATGTATACACGTATATACGGGCGTTATATTCGTGGTGGAATATACACCCGGCGATATGTAATATCGTTGAGGCCTTAAGGCCACGATGGAAGGCACCGGTCGTCGCGCGGTGTGAACCTCTCGCAAGTCTCTCTCTCCTGAGGATTTCCAGTTTCTATCGGGCGATCGGAATCGAAGGAAATCATAAAAACTTGAGGACGCTCGACGACCCGCGACTCTTTGTCATTTATCGGTATTACACATACACCCATATACATACATACATACATACATACATTCATATATATATATATATATATATATATATATATATATATATATATATATATATATATATATATATATATATATATATATGTATATATATATATATATATATATATATATATATATATATATATATATATATATATATATATATATATATATATATCTTTTTTTATTAAAATTTTTTTTCGAATGTTCCATTTTATTATGGATATATTTCATATTATAAAATTTATATAATTTTATATAATAAAAAAAAATTTAAATATGGAAGAAGTGAGGAAAAAAAGAAATTGAAAGAACGAGGAAGACAGAAAAAGCAAGCCCTTCCTTATTTATTTTTAAAAATAATTTTTCTCAAATATGTTATTATCATTATATATACAAGAAAATATTTTTTCAAATAAAAAAGAAAGAAAAAAATGTTAAAAAATCAGGAAAAAATGTGAAGAGAATATATTGCAGTACAAAAAGATGCGTTCTCGGTACGAACTAAAATTACTTTCTCCCCAGCAGTTTGTCCACGACATCGAAGTTTTCCATCGTTGGAACGGAAAGTTTAGTGGCCGGAACTTGTTTGAGAATCGAAATTTGGGCTACTAAAAACACTCGAACGTTTTTTTGTTAATCCTTACCAGAAATCCGCAGACCAATCTTGCAGGATAAGATTTCGGATGATGAATAAAACGAAGAAATAAAAATGATAAAGAGAATTTTCGTTGCGTTCCAACGATGCGAACTTGAACATCGTGTTTGTCCACTTGCCTCACGCGGTCGAGCACATTCGCCAAAAAAAAAAACATCCCCTATACGTGCACTCCGAAAATCCGCGTTCCCCCTCACGCGCTTTTCCGTTCGGCTCGTTTCCTCGCGACGATGCATAATGAAATTATAAATTAACGGGCTTGAAGCGCGTCATCCGTGGAGCTCATTCGGATTCACCAATGGACGCTGTCCCAGCCTTAAGGACTTGGCGCAAAGTTTCAAGGGTTCGTCTCTCTCTCTCTCTCTCTCTCTCTCTCTCTCTCTCTCTCTCTCTCTCTCTCTCTCTCTCTCTCTCTCTCTCTCTCTCTCTCTCTCTCTCTTGCCTTTTTTGCCAAGGTGTTGCGGTGGATAAAAACTGAGCAAGGGCGCAATGGGGACGGGGTGGGTTGATGCGCGTAAATACGCGACAAGCGAGGGGCGAAGCAACGCACCCGAGCGTTCGGTTCTTCGCCAACAGGAAGAAGGGCGACGAGGCGCGGAGAGCGAAGGGGGGCACATCGTACACGCCTAATTTTAACGACACCCGATATGCAGATCTACAAGGCACTCGGGCGCAACGGGGATCTATGCAAATCGCCCCGAGCCAACTCTTACGTGTGTTGGAGCGCGCCTCGTACATTTGCTACATTTGCTCAACCGACCCAACTGCGATGTATATGGGTGTACGTAATTTTTTATTTCGCGCTCTTTGTTCGTCATAGAGAGAGAGAGAGAGAGAGGGGGGGAGGGGTGTGAGAGAAAAGGAGAGTGAGAGTAAAATAAGAAACAAAAAAAGCGAGTCGCCCCGTACGAAAACGGGTTCCAGAACCCACTGCCCTTTGGGCGCCCATATTGCATCGTGAGAATACGTTGGATGCGATACGCCACCAAGATGGAAGCACAGCGAACGTCCCGTGCAGAAATTTCGTTGGGGTGTCCCCGGATCCTATCACATACCTACAGGGTTTCCATACGGACACCACACCTAGAGATTCCACATTGGAACTCAAGACCATTCGGCGCTATTTCCCGATTGACGTCGTTTGAGGATCTTTTTTTTCCAAATTCAAAAAAAAGCTCCGGATCGCCCAAAAAAAATATCTTTTCGTGAGCCTGTGCACAAATTTGTTGGGAAGTCTTCAAAGATAAACTCCCATCTCTGTAGATTATGTATCTTTGATTATGTCGAAGTGAAGTAAAATACATAAGAAACGATCATTACAGTGCATTTTCAGTGATGTAATTCGATTCGATTTTTAAGAGATACTTTGTTAAATCGATTCATACCTTTTTTTTTATCGATTTATAATTTTTTTTTACCGATTTATACTTTTTTAATACCAAACCCAAACAAACAATCCCAAATAAACCCACATCTCTGTTGGTTATGTATCTTTGATTATGGGAAAGTGAAGTAAAATAAATAAGAAACGACAAGTACAGTGCATTTTCAGTGATGTGATTCAATTCGATTTTTAAGATATACTTTCTTGAATCGATTTATACTTTTCAAATCGATTTATAGTTTTTTTTTACCGATTTATGATTTTTTATCGATTTACACTTTTTTAAATCGATTTATAGGGTAAGGTTCCGACCTCCCCCCCACTCCCTTCAATCGAGCTGAAATGTTCACAGACCTCCCTTTTGACATTTCAAGACAAGCCCTAAAGGGATTTTCAGCGACGCGCAATAGTTTTTGGGTTTGGGCTTGTTTGGGTTTGTTTGTTTGGACACAACGGAGAGCGCGATAACATATATAGGTATAAACGGAGACGTAGCAGATATAGATATGGTCAGCGCGCGTTAAAATAAATAACTTAAAAATTCAATATCTCGAATTCTGTTGCGCGTTGCCAAAAATCCCTTCAGGGGTTATCTTAAAATATTAAAAGGAAAATTTGCGCAAAATTTCAGCTCGATCAACGGGGGGAGGGGGTTTGCGGAACCTTATCCGATTTATACTTTTTTAATCGATTGATACTTTTTTAATCGATTAATACTTTTATAATCGATTTATACGGTTTTATATCGATGTATACTTTTTAATTCAATTTACACTTTTTGTATATCCATAAACTTTGTTTAGAAAGTTTAACTTACAAAACGCGATGGAATTCATTAAGAATCGTATCGGATTCCGTTCGCTAATGTGGGAATCCTTTAGAACCCCGACATTGGACTCCAATGGGGAATCCCGAGTAGAGTCCAATATACGGACGTGACGTTTTAGCATACCAATCCACTGCTCCCGTTTGCTAACCGTTACTTCAGGGATCCAACAGTCCAAAGAGACCGCTGCCTTTTCTTTTTTTCAATAAAATCTCTCCCGTACGCACGCGGCATAAAATTCCCCGACTCTAGTCACGATTGATCGAATGGATCACGATCATCGAAGATTCGGTGTCCGTCGCGAAGGAACTTCCGCCCCTGAATTCCGAGTGGCCCTTGACCCAGAAACATCAAACTGCGAATTCAAAAAGGGACGAGAAAATATATATATATATATATATATATATATATATATATATGTACGTCTGCGTGTCGCAGGCGCCACTAGGGAAACATTGCCACTTGAAAGAATTCGGGAGAGTACTAATTGGATTCAGAAAAACGAGGGGCCGAGAGTGGGAGAGCGCGAGAGAGTAAGACGCGTTCGGCGACTTTATCCCGTAAAATGAGTTTCGAGGAGTCGAGAGCGGTGACCGTACGACGACAACGACGATCCGCGGGCCACTTCCTACGAGGAGGCGCCCACCGCAGGATCCACTTGGAACTATGGCGGCGTCCTGGCGAAACGGCAACGGCCACTTGCCCGACACGATCTTTTTTTTTTCTTCTTTTCTCTCAAAAGTCGCCTTCAACACCACTCACATCGCTTTATACGCATACATTTGTGTACTTGTGTACGTACTTGGCCACCGAATTATATACATACGTGGTTGTAAGTAAATTATACACACAATGTATATACGTAGGTATATAAAGAAAGAGAGAGAGAGAGAGAGAGAGAGAGAGAGAGAGAGAGAGAGAGAGAGAGAGAGAAAGAAAGAGGTGGGGAGAGACTTTGAAAGATACGGAAGCGACAGTAGCACCCTTGAGAAGTTCAGACTATGTAGCCGTTCAGACGGCGATTCGTTCGCGTGAACGCGCTCGCTTAAGGGCCCGGTTTCCTTCGCGTATGTATGTGTGTATATATATATATATATATATATATATACACGTTGCTCACAAAGTGGGGTGAATATTGATGGAGTTTGCCATCCCTCACGTTCACTTTCCCTCTTCCCGCCCCCCTGCTTTCTCACCGGCCTGCCCCGTCTCCCGGAGCTGAGGGTAGTAAGTCTATGTAAAACCGATAATCCCGAAAGGTCTTTACGGCGTTAAATTGATACTTCGGGAATCCTGTTCCGGATCATATACTCTTACGTGCATATACGTGTATATATATACAATCTATGTGTGTTTGTGTGTGTGTGTATAAAAAAATCAAAATATCTTTAGTGAACTTTTCGCCGGCAGTATATATATATATATATATATATATATATATATATATATATATATATATATATATATATACACTGCCGGCGAAAAGTTCACTAAAGATATTTTGATTTTTTTGGAAAAAAAGAGACAATTTGAAAAATAACGTGTAACGCGAAAACGACAAGGGTTCACGGAAAACCTCAAGACAGTAAAAAGTTAAATCGGTTTTTGTTGAGTTCGCGAGAATTTTTTTAGATTTTTTTTTCCCTTTTTTTTGTAAAAAATCAGATCCAATTGCCGTAACTCGAGAACTAAGGGGTTTGTGGTAGAATTCCAAGAGAGGAAAAAACCGTATTTTTTTTTTCAATGCGATATAATCGGTTGAAATCAATCGATTGACGTGACTAGAAAAGTATAAAATTTTAACGGGGAAAAAAATGTCGACAAAAAATCTGACAATTGAGTTGAAAATAGAATAATACCAATCTTTCCTCTGTTGAAATTTCACCACAAACCCCCTAGTTTCCGAATTGTCGTAATTAAATCGTCTGATTTTTCACCGAAAACAGGCAAAAGAAAATTTGTTCGAAAACGAAATCTGAAAAAATTCTCGCGAACTCAACGAAAATCGATTCAACTTTTTACTATTTCGAGGTTTTCCTTGAATCCTTGTCGTTTTCGCGTCACGTTATTCTCTTTTTTTTAACCAAAATATCTTTAGAAAAAAAATCGTAGGAATCGTTAAAAAAAAACAAAATTGAAGCTTGAGCTTCCCCCTTTGTGGTTCCGGTCAAAGAAAGCATATAAAAAAATTGTCTGTAAACGGGGTCCACCAGAAAATGAACAATAAAAAGGCGAAAAATTGTCGTTTTCGAAAAAAGGGTACTAGTCGTAAAAAAATAGTAAATAAATTATTAAAAAAAAAACGGAATGAAGGTGAATTCTATTGTGGCTCATTGAAGAGATTCAATGGGCCACTGAACGCCTATATTAAAATCGCCACACATGTGAATCGGACTCTCATCGGGATTCCCCTAGGAATGTACGAATCCAATTTGAAGGCTCTCGAGGCTCTCCAACAGCTGCTGAAAAGCCCAACGCACCTCCCACAACGAAACGTCGCCCATTATTTTCAAACGATGATAAAACTAGCTCAATAACCGACATGTAATGTTGTTTCTTCTTTTCTGTTTCAGGTATGTGGGCCCTTGTCTCTCTTCGCGCGAATCGATGATCCCCGATCGTAACACCTGTGAGTAACGATAATAGAGACTCAGAACGATTATTGCATCAAAAATTTTAAAAAAAAACCATAGTAGTAAGCAATAGCGCCTTTGGGAAATTATGGTCAGGAATTGTCGCGATCTTTTTTTTTGCTTATTACTTCAGCAAACATTGAGAGCAATGCGAGAACACGTAGCAGACAGCGAGACGGAACAATCAGTGTCGCGAAAGTCCTCTACGAGCAAAGTGCGTCTGGTTGGGGGCTTATCAAATCATTGGATGTTAAAGAGCCTATATATATATATATATATATATATATATATATATATATATATATATATATTCACGCAGACACGTATTTTGCGCGCAAAGATCGCAAGAGATCCGCTTACGCGTTTGAGCGTTGCAAGGGGCGGGGGAGGGGTGCCAGCAGGGGGCGAGGGAGAGGAGAGAGCTGCAGTTACAACAGTAGACCAATGCTTCCTCTTTGGCGCCTCCGTAAGTGCATAAACGGAGCTGCAGATTCGCCGCGATCAACCAATCGACGTATATATATATACATACACACATATACATATCCTGCTCTCTATGATGTTCGTTGCACAGCGGATTCGCCCTCCCTCCGCACGTCCACGTCGCGTTATATGGCCAATCATACCTTCTCTCTCTCTCTCTCTCTCTCGTCGCGCGTCCCTTAATTACGAAGCGGCAGAAAATAATTGAAAAAATAAAAATCGAGTTTCCTCGTAACACAGGTTTATTTTCTCTGCTGTGGTGGTACCCTCCTCTTAGAAATTTTCAAAAGCAATCGGTAGTCATTTAGACTAGTACCTATAAATCTTTCTTTTTTGTCATCTGAACTTTGGCGACTGATCCTTTCAAACCCGCGCAACGATAACACAAGTTGAAAAACACCGCGAGGAACGTAGATAACGTGAAAGATAAAAGAAATGTTTTTCTTTCTCGAAAATGAGAAATGATCGTAGAACATGCTTGGTGGTGATTCGGATAGGTGTCGATACGAGGTGTCAAAGTTTGCATCTTTCGAATGCAACGAAAGTTTATCTTGATTCTTTCCTTTCTTTGTTTTTATTGTCGTAAATCGTTTTTCGCAGGTTTTGGTTATAGATTTCTAGCATGGGCCCTCGAAAAATATTTCAGTGACTCAAGTAGCCTGAATATACTGAAAAAAAATCGGCAGTGTAGAAAAAATGTGTTTTCGTTGCATCGCAACGATGCGAACTTCAGTGCCATTATGACGTAGCTAGCTTTTCCTTTTGGACGTCACTTTTCGATCCACCCTCTATATATATATATATACACACTCATCTTTATATTTTATACAAAACATTGACTATAGCATCCACTTCATTCACACACACACACACCTGTACAAAACACCAGCAATTTATGCATTTCGCCATCATCATCTACCGTATATGTATCCAAAGTTCACGGCGACGCTTAAAACACCATCTGCCAACGAGCGTGCACTGCTCGCGGCCGAGAGTCTTCCAGGCCTGGTAAATGACCAATGTTGTGCATATATATATATATATATATATATATATATATATATATATACACGCCTATATATGTGTATGTGTGTACTCCAACGTTTTTGCACCTTTGTAATGTAAGCACTGCCCGGTGTACGCTCATGGCCACCTCTCCGACTTACCCCTCACCCTCGCAACACCCGTATACGTGCTGTACATATTCACGTGTGGGTGTATGCGTACGTGTGTGTGTGTTACTCTCTGATGCATTCTGACGTGTGATTATTGCACGCGGAGAGCTCTCTCGCGAGCCCGAGGATCTACGCCTCACTGCACATCGCGCATATCACGCCATTACTCCAGACGTGTATTCTGCATGACCGTATCTTCGGTTCGAACGTATCAATACACACACACACACACACACACACACACACACACACACACACACACACACACATGTATGTATATGTATATGTATATATATGCATATGTGTGTGTGTGTGTGTGTGTGTGTGTATGTATAAATATATATGTGTATATGTATATGTATTTATGGATGTATTACCAGTATGTAAAGCTGTTAATCGCGGAATTGATTGCGCGAAAGAATGACGAGGGTTGGAGAAAAAAAGAAGAAGGACAACATAAAAAAGTGCGAAAGATCGGTGAATAGAGGCGGAAAAGTTGTGAAGTGTTTTAGCTCTCTCTCTCTCTCTCTCTCTCTCTCTCTCTCTCTCTCTCTCTCCCTCTCTCTCTCTCTCTCTCTCTCTCTCCCTCTCTCTCTCTCTCTCTCTCTCTCACTCGCTCTCTTTTCCCTCACATTTCGTACGCGAGCATGTCTATCGATATTTCGCCATTGTTTTTTTTTTTTCTGTAACGAGTGCGGACAAGTTACGTGTTTTGCCATAATTGGTGTTGATTCCCGCAGGCAATTAACACGTGTGTCGTTATTGCAATGTTCTCCCGCATTTCTTATCATAAACACGCCCCGAGGAGGCGATAAGACACGGCCGATTTGTGCGAATGGAATTATGTCGCTGTAATACGACGGCGATAGAGAAAGGAACGGATGAAGAGCGAGAGAGAGGGGAGTGACAGGGACAAGGGAGAGAGAGATAGAGAGAGAGAGGTGCTGAATGTTGTACTCGATAAGGTGTCGAATATACGCATGATTTCGACAGGTTTATATACTACTCTTATTCCAGAACGATAAATCATCGGTCCGCACGACAAATCTGCGATAAATCTGACGTTTCGCTAATTCCGAGTGATTATTATTATTTTTATTTTTTCACTAATATACTTCTTCTTCTCTTTAAGACGGTGACTAGCAGGAAACGGATAATTTCAGAGCATCGCGTTGCTTACACGATACATACTCGGGCCCGAGACGTTGTCGTGTACATGACGGCAAGTACGAGCGGCAATTTTACGTAAGCCTGGAACACATCGGATTCGCAACGCTCGCGAGAGGAGAGAGCATTATTCTCTTCGGTGCATCGATTTTATTACCCGTATATATATATATATATATATATATATATATATATATATATATATATATATATATATATATATATATATATATATAAATGTATGTATGTATATATATGTATGTATAAAATATATATAAAATTGAAAAGCAACCACTCAATGGAGCCGCAAAAAAAGAGACGGCGGATCGACGCGTTCGCGCACGAAATTCCCTCAATATAAATTCATTACTCGAGCCTGCAACTCATTTGCCAGTTCGTCGTGGAAATTACGCGAAAAAAAAAACATGAAAATGAGAAAGAGCGAAAATAGGGAAAAAAAACAAACGCTGAGGCACCGCAAAGTATCATGAGCATGGTGGCGAGAGAGGGCGGGCAGGCGAAGAAAAGAGGGCAGGATACGCAACGATTGCCCCGAAATATTAATTTTTTTCTTGATTAAAGAATATTAATAAATAGGTGGGTACAATGCTTCGTGCAAACCGTTGTTCAAACAACGTCCTTCTGTTGGTGGGAAACAAATCACTGTGAAATAAATCCACAAAAAAAATCGAACGCATTGAGGTTTTGCATGAAATGATTTAGTGCTTGGACGAAGGATTTGATAAAATATTGATTTTTGAAAAAATGGCCGCCGCCCAAAGTGAAAGTATCGATTTTCGGTGAAAAAAAAAGTTTATTTTTGTTGCTAAAAGAACTATGCATATAAAAAAAATTATTTCGTTCGAGTTCGTTTTTGGCATGGTGAAATTTCATTTTAGTAAAAGTCCCACGGTTTTCGAAATTTAGGGCCTTTTTATTATTTTGCGAAAAAAATCATCTGTTTTTGGTTTTCCGAATGCCATTTCTACAAATGATATGAATGGACAATAACTAAGCAACTTTTTTAAGTAATTGGCATGATTTGCGTAGTACATTTTTTTTATACCGCAGGCTATCAAAGTCAGATGTTCCAATTGGTTCGTATGATAATTCTGTATAAGATTTTTTTTCATAAAGTTTCCTCGACATTTAATCCTAATCACTCACCAGGGGTCTGAAAGACCCCACGTCAACTTCAGAGCTTCATGTGTCATGAGTATCGCAAGATATGAATTTTTGAAGATTTTTCAAAATTGTTCACATGAAATCAGTGTGATTTGACTAAAACAATTATTCCCCATCATTGCTTATCCATGTGAACGAATAAAAGTTGACTAACACATAATATTCGTCGTGAATCGTGTTTTTTAAATCTTAGAACATACCTCCCATACAATATTCAAAATAGTTATACTTTTTGGATCATCTTTGGATAGACTATTTTTCCTCTTCATACGTGTTATCTCAAGAATATGAGTACCAAATTTTAGCCGAAAATAATAAAAATTACAAAAGTTACGAATTTTTTAACCAAAAAAGTTTTTTTCTCCGATTTTTGGACTCAGAATTTTTGGCAGATCTCCAAGTGAATTCTATACTACAAAACTGTGTGCGTTTCGTTTTCAACGTTTTACACATTGTCTCGGAATTTTTTTCAAGTCAAAATCATGCATAGCTTGAGTGCCAGAACGTTGGGAAGTTGCCTGGGGTCTATGTGACCCCATTTAGGGAATCCGCGATTCTATGAAGGTGTGAGTGATTACGATTAAGGTTAAAAAAAGCTTCTTCTAGATAAAACAAATGACCAAGAGTATTTAAAAATAAAACCGGGCCAAAGCAGTTATCATTTGTAGAAATGGCATGCGAAAAACCAAAAGCAGATGATGTTTATCTCGAAAACCGTGGGACTTTTACGAAACTGAAATTCCAGCGTATAGTAGGACTGACCTATCGACAGTTGCAGGATTATCCATTCACAACAGGAGGCACCCTATATATACAGGGTGTCCCTCTCATCTCTGCCACCCGAAATAACTCGGCAATTATCGACGTCAAAAAAAAATGTTCCAGACAAATGTTATACTGTGTAAAGGGGGCCATCGAATGCGACCGATTATTTTTATTTCGGTCCAGGTGCTGACGCACAGTGAAGGTCACCTCCACTTTTTTAAATGGTATGGTACCTTTTTTCTCAACCATCCTGCGGAGCATCTCAAGCCGCATAAAAAACATTTGGGCGTCAAAGTCGTTCAAGGTCATTCAAGGTCAGTGTCGATGAGACAAATCTAAATAGCTGACCTTGAATGACCTTGAATGACCTTGAATGACCTTGGATGACCTTGAACGACTTTGACCCCGTAATGTTTTTCATGCGGCTTGAGGTGCTCCACAAGATAGGTGGAAAAAAATGTACCCTTCCATTGAAAAAAGTGGCGGTGACCTTCACTGTGTGTCAGCGCCTCCACCGAAATAAAAATAATCGGTCGCATTCGATGGCCCCCTTTACACAGTATAACTTTTGTCCGGAACGTTTTTTTGTGAGGTCGATAATTACCGAGTTATTTCGGGTGGCAGAGATAAGAGGGACACCCTGTATATATATGACCATATATGTACACACCTCAGGTACATCCGCGTGTATACATAATACGTAAAAAAAAACTACATATATTATTATGTAGGTTGCGTGATAGGCGTGGTTTAAAAACGGAGGCGGAACCTGTGAGGTCGAAGCGCGATGTTCCGTCTCCCTCGCTGCCCTCACTCCTCGGCGTCCTCCTGCCGATGGCTTTTTCCCCTCTCGCCGCTTGATCGCGTCCCGCGAGAGGGAGGAGGACAGAGAGTGAGAGAGACGACAAGTGCCGCGAGGCATCGAACTCCGCAGGAGGACCGCACGGACGCGAATTAAATGTATATGTCGCCTCCCGAGGCGAGTCCTTTTCTCACGCATACTCGAGGATATTGGGGTTGTAGGGAGAATCGAAAATTTTGGGGCCGTATATGTTTCAACGGGTTTCCACAAGAGTTGGACCCGAAAAATCAGGTCGATATTTCATTTTTTTTTTCTCATGAGGATTTTGGGGGGACGAGGTAGGGATTTAATCTGCAATTTGTACGTAGTCTTGGCAAGTTTGTGTTTTTTTGTTATTGACAAATATCGATAATCGACGAGGTTATTATTATTTGAAGAAAGTGATGCGGTTGCTGCATGGCCAATTGTACAACTTATGGTGATGAAGTTTGCATCTTTTTCTAATTCTTTCGTTTCTTCATTTTTATTACGATCTATGATTTTTATGGTACATTGAGGTCGTGGATATCGAATGAGAATGAGAAAAACCGGTTGGCTCATTTTTGGACTCTAAATCGGCGAAATAAATGTGAGCAGTAGACGAAAAATGAACTTTCATCGCATTCCAACGACTCGAACTTCAACATCAATTTTTGTTTCGTACGATCGAATAGTTTTTTCGAATTTTGAGAATTACGAGAATCGCAAGCTGTTCGATGTCAGACAATAAAAACAACTTTAATCATTTGTTATTAACAAATGGATAAGTGTATTAAAAAATCGTCCGGTCATACCATGGAAAATGTTATGAACTTTGCTCCGTTCGAATTTGAAGTGAGTCGGACGAAAAGATTTTGAGGTACGCCTTGCAGCGTTTCATAAAACAGTTTCGTAAGAGACGATAAAGAAAAAAAAGGGTAAATCGCAGTAGGCAAACTGATCCTTTACAAAAAAAAGTCATAGCCCGCTAAATTTCTGATTTTTTTTGACAAAATCGTTGCAAATTCAAGTCAAGACCCTGGGCTATAAAGCTACGCAATAAAAAAATCATGCTTTCTAAATCTCAAGCTTACGCAGGCCCGTAAGGACGATCCTACCATTCGGATGTCTCAAAAATCACTTTCTCCTCATATGTATGCTCTACCATATGAATTATCATAAAATTAAACATTTTAATTAAATACTCAATTATTTAATTATTAAAAATAAATAAATAAGAATACAAATTTAAAAAAATTAATAAATACGAATAAAAATGAATCAATAAAAAGCAAAAAATGTTACAGAAAATTTCATCGTTAAACAATTCAGCGAAAATTGAAATACGCCAATACAAATTATGAAACACCATCATCTAAAGTACCTACCATTATGTTATCGGTAAAATAATTTCCAAAAACCCCGTGTAAAATCATTCATCGGTTATAACATTTTTCGTTTTTCTCCCAACTGCACGACGAATTATTTCCATCGTCGCAAATTGTCGGCGCTCAATTATTGCGCGAAGCAAATTGTCCGAAGTCTCCCGATTCTTCGATGCAATTGAGTTGGAACGAGTGGGATCGCGAGTAGAAGGGGGTGGGTGGAGGAGTTGCGGAGGTGAGAAGCGGGGGAGTATCGAAAGCAAAGGTGGCCAGCCGACCACCAATGATATTACTCGGCTTTATCTCGATACGTTTATCTCGTGCTGCTGCCGTTGCTGCTTGTTTGCCGAGCATGTTTTAGCCGCGTATGTATCGCGTGCATACGTGTACGTGTATGAAAACCATCCGCCATCTCGCCCTCTCACTCGTGCGCTCGGTTGAGCCGGTAGGAGAAAAAGTATTGACCA
Organism: Ophion ellenae; assembly: GCA_963210295.1. NCBI lineage: Eukaryota > Metazoa > Arthropoda > Insecta > Hymenoptera > Ichneumonidae > Ophion > Ophion ellenae. The sequence goes on along the minus strand of OY723393.1, from coordinate 21,434,913 downwards.
GTTGCATATATATATATATATATATATATATATATATATATATATATATATATATATATATATATATATATATATATATATATATATGAACGTTGAGAAATCGCGCGAGGGTGGACGTCGCTCAGATGCACGTACTGGGGGCGGAGAGGAAGGTAGCAAAGAGGGGCACCGATGTCCAGCTGTGAGTGCAGTATCGTGACGTGCCCCGCGTCCGTCGCGAGTAATCATCACACGACGTAGAGCCTTGATATACTCCTCGCATAAAGAAAACGATCGAGATACGAACCCGTGACTTCCACTATATCTTTATATATATATATATATCCAAAACTCCAATCGCGATTTTACAACAACAAAAAAAATGCAATACGCCAACTTTCATCATCAACCCGCGATTCTTGTCTGGCATGCATCTGATCAGCTGATCTGCACGTTGAATAAAAAATGCTCGAGTCAATCGCAAAATGAAGTTGGAACTAAAATTATATTACCGGAGAGTTGATTCACAAGGATTTTCGGCATACTCGACACTGAAACCAAGAAACAGACGAGATGAAAATAAGTAAATTATTTCGCCTCGTGCAACTTTCAGCCAGGCGAGAATGATTTTTTTCAACCCAAGACGATGATGAAGTTTGCATCGTAAGAATGCAACGAAAAATATTAGTTTCCGCATTTTCTTGGTCGCCATCCTATCTGGCGAATTGGGGTTCAGATTTTTTTAGGAGAATCCTAAAAAACATTCGAGGGTTTTTCGTAGCCCTAATTGGCATGAAAAAGATCAAGCTACTGGACTTTCGTTGCGTTCCATCATGCAAACTTCCATATCATAAAAATAGACCGGGGCATCATTTTAAAATAATAATAATAATAATAACTTTATTGATTATTAATCATTTTCAATTAAAAAAAAACCTTCATTCGGCAAGTCTATGTACAAATTATATGTTAAATCCGGATCTCGTCATCGAAATACCCTCATCAGAAAAAAAACGCAAGCCGACTCGTTTTTTCGGGTCACAAGCTCTCTCTCTCCCTCTCTCTCTCTTTCTATATATATATAATTTTATATAATTTTTTTTTTATATAACCCAAACAAACCCAAACAAACAAAAATTTAAATAAAAAAAAATTATATAAAATTATATATATATATATATATATATATATATATATATATATATATATTCAAAAAGCCGATCGCTATTTTCCAAAAATTTTAACCGCCACTTTTATTACCTCTCCGCGATTCTTATCCTGCATTCATCTAATCAGCTGATCTACGCATTAAGTAAAAAAAACAGTACCGTTTGAGTCAATCTCGAAAAGAACTTGCAATCAAAATATATTGGGCGGAGAGTTAATTTCCAAGGATCTTCCGCATACTCGACACTGAAATCAAGAAACAGAAGAAATTTAAAAAAAAGTCTTTGGACACCCATGCACCCTTCAGCCAGATGAGAATCATTTTTTCAACATGTGGACGATAGAGCCCGAAATTAGACGAGGGCAACATTTTTCGTGTCACTTATACGCTCGTTTCGATACTCGAGATACTCGCACCGGAAACGATCTTCTTTTCTTTCTTTTCGTTTCGTATGCTTTTTTGTTCGTTGTTGTCACTTCTTACTATCGAGAACAGAAGCGCCTCCGCGCATCCGGCCTGCGCGGCCTCGGTTGACGATTTCATCGTCGCCCGCCGTCGCCTCGGGGAGGACGCACACGCGCGTATTCGAATCTCCGCCTCGTCCCTCCTCCTGCCCGACGCACAATTTTCTTTCGACTCGATGCAGTGTACGTGTATTTGGAATACGGCAGGGGAGAGGTCGTATCGAACGGAAAGAAATAAGAGGGGGGGCAGGAGAGAGAGGGAGAGATTGATTGATTGATTGATTGATTTATTGACTGATCATTTATTTTGTGCCTGGTTAAAACCTTTAGGCAATAGATCTGCAGTTCCGGTGAACTAACAATACAATGAAGTAAAAATAAAAATATAAATATACAATAATAACGTATATGTTGACTAACATCGCATATCAGTGATAGCATGTTAATTACATGAGAGTAAGCAGTTTGATTAAGTGTTCAAATCATATCTGCCACAAAAACCAAGCGCAAAATTAAACGTCAAAAATCGAACAAATCATTACGCATAAAACCACCGCAAAATCGAGCGGAAAATTAAACGCAAAAATAAAAATCAAACAGGTCATAAAAATCGAACAAATCTTTCGCGCATAACCACGCAAATAATCACCGCAAAAATCGATCACAAAAAAGAAATAAAAATTCAATTTACATCCAAAATAAAGAGTAAATATAAGAAATAAAAATAGAGAGAGGGAGAGAGAGAGAGAGAGAGAGAGAGAGAGAGAGAGAGAGAGAGAGAAGGACAAAACATACGCATAAAACTACCGCAAAAATAAAAGTCTAACGCAAATCAAAGAAAACATAAATGAAATGAAGACAAAAAGGAATTGAAAATTCAATTTACATCGAAAATAATGAATAAATAAAATAAATAAAAATAAAGAGAGACAAAGAGAGAGAGAGAGAAGGATGCAACGGCAGAAAAAACATGTGAGAGGGTTCTCGTCCGTCTGCAAGAAACGATGAGAGCCCAAGTCTGGAAAAGCGTCAAAACAGAAGCTCTCGTTCGGGAGATCGCGCAGCGGGGGCGCCATAAAAATATTTTTAGATATTCCAAAGTCTCTTCTTCGACTTCTCACAGGCCTCTCTCTACCCCCCCCCCCCCCCCTCTCTCTCTTTCTCACTCCCGCGATTCGTTTGTAAACGTGCGTATACATCAGGAAGGGAGCGGAAAGTGTACAAGAGGGGCAGGGGGGGGGGGGGCAAAAAAGAACGCAGGACCTTGCGGAGGGTGGCAAGGAAATGGCTTTTGGATGCAGGATCGAAACTGTCGCGGACGTTCAAGCCACGTGCAACCGATGCATCCTCTTCCCGACTGCGCACTCCGAATGTGCTTAAGAGACGCTTCGCTTGCATCTCTCCCTCTCTCTCTCCCTCTCTCACTCTCTCGCTCACATCTTCCTACATATTTTCGATCTTACTTTTCCCTTCGCCACGACAGGATCTTCGAGCGACCGGAGATACATACGTACACACGACGAACCAATTTTTGACTCGGATGCCTTATTTTATACATATGTATGCATAGTATGCGTCTGCGTGACTTTTTATGAATGTTTCTGTTCGACTCCTTGCGCCCCGAGGCTGCACCATTTTTGCGTCTGTCCCTACGAACGGATATACACTTTACGTACGTATCGGCCCCACCGGATTTATTGGTACCACGTGTGACACGGTTTTTCGTCTCGTTGCTTCTTACACTCAATTCTTGGCCGTATGCTTTTTTTTTTGTTGAGTATTTCTTTCTCGGGAGGGCGCCTTTGACGCACCGAGTGCCGAGTTTATTGAGATTCGATTGGGTACAGGAGAACATACGGAAATTATTATTCCTTTTTTTTTTAGACAAGAGTAATGACGTCTGCATCGTTTTTTGTACATTTTTCATTTATTTATCTTTACTACTTTCCAAATGCTTTTTTGCGATTTGAGGTAATACATCTCTAAGAAGAATACGTGAAAACGTTGAAGTGATTTTTATAGCCTGAATCGGCTGAAAAAAATGGGAAATTGAGAAGAATTATTTTTCCTTCAAACTTCAACGTCGTAATGAATTTTAGCTTGGAATTTTTGTTATCAACGGGTTACACCGAGTTCGCGGTCGGAAAAAAGGAGTGTTTTCGTGAATTTTTTTATGGGAATTGGGTGCAGGTTTTTATCTTTTTTTTTTTCATAGTAAAGGGTATTATTTTAAGTATCTTTGACAATTTTTTTATTGGGAAATATTTATAAACGACGGAGATACAGTAAATTGCACAGAGCGATGTGCAAAAAAGGTCCTTCGCGGTGACCACTCCTGCTCAGGACCAAATCAACTGAAATAAAAAAAAACCAAAATGAATTTAGTTTTTGTACCGTATTCTCTAGTCTTTAATCGAAGGATTCAAGAAAATAATGATTTTTGAAAAAATGGTCGCCGATCGAAAGTGATCGTCGAAATTTCGGTGAACACTCTATTTTCCTTGATATAAAAAAAAACGTATGCATTGGAAAAAAAATCCTTTGATTGAGGACTGCCTTTCGATATACCGAAAATGTCTGTGAAATTTAAAGCAGATCGGTTTCGTTGTTTTTGAGATATTTTGGTCGCCGATTCTGAAAAAGTCATTCCGAGAAAAACGCGTTTAAAGTTTTCACCTATAACGGTGAAGCGGTAAGCGGACCTACCTGTAAACGCTCACAACTCTTCCAATTTTCAACGGGCTGACTTGAAATTTTCAGGGAATATTTTTGAAAGGTTATATTATAAGAATCCGTCGAAAACGAAAAATCGATTTAAAATAAAATTCCACCTAGGTGTAACCCCTTAAGTAAGTCATCTCCACATACAATCATATTTATTGTATCTCAGGTATATTCCTTTATTGTAACATTATAGGGCTGAAGTTTGCATCATTAGAATGCAATAAAAATTGATAGTTCAGGCCTGTGAAGTTTGCATCGTTGGAATGCAACGAAAGATGACTTTTCTTCAATTACTCACATTTTCCCTCGCCAGGTTAGGGTACGAGGACGACTCGAATGATTTTTCCCATTTCTAGTCGAGATCTGCAACCTTAATCAATGAAAACAATTTGGATTAGGTATAAACAAAATGGAGAAATTAAAAAAAAAGAAAAAGAATATCCGTTGCATTCCAACGATGCAAGCATCAACGCCATAATCTTTCGGAATTCCTTTAATTTCTTATGGCGGATCCAACAAAAATCCATCAAATATTTTTCAACATATTTATTTAGCGATCTGCAGGATAAATATCCAAACAAAGTTCGTCTATAATAATAAAAATAAGGAAAATAAAATGTACAAAAGTGCTTTCGTTGCGTTCCAACGATGCAAACTTCAACACCAAGTAAAATTTGATATTGACATTACTTTATATTGCATAACACGCGTCAAGGTCTCTCCCTCCCCCGTTGATCCCCACAATAACCAACGAACTTCACTGAAACTTCGAATCGCCGTGGATAAACCGAAATTGCCTCGATCATCCCAAGGACCCTGATGCGTCTCGATGCGACTGCATTGCTTTCCGGATACAGGATATCCGTTGGGCAGATGCACCGTCTCTCGGGTTCAGTCCCAAAACTTTGGCACTCGACGACTTTTTTTCTCTCAGCCCCCCCCCCCCCCCCCACGTCACTCTCTTACTTTTTCAGGCTGTTGCGAATTTTCGAAAAGACACATCTGTTCCCCTTTCACCGACACATGAATCTTTTTTTGTCATCTTTTTCTGCTGTTCTCTCAAGTGCACACACGTGCTCGGTCGTAGCATTGTTTACGATTTTCACGAGCAATTGCCCTCTCATTGAATGGAGTTCATAGATCGATCATTTGATTCTCGATATACAGACTCGACACTCTACCTCTCCTCTCTATCTCTTTCTTCATTGAGACGCAATTTCTCATATATATATATATATATATATATATATATATATATATATATATATAGTGAGAAAAAGAAAGACATCCCTATAGGCTAAATAAAAAAATATATATAAAGAGAGAGAGCCACAAGTGGCGAGTCACGCCTTGACAAACAGGGATGTCAAACAGATGTCCATACAGTACGAGAAGATTGTACGGCTTTGCTCATGGACCCACAAGACGCTCATCCCGATCGTTTCCTTTCTCCATGAGAGCCTCTCTTGGCCCGTGTCCCCGTCCTGCCTTCACCCCGTGCCCCTGCCATACTCCATATAAAACGCATACGTACACCGTGTTGTACATTCTATTATGTGCGCTAAATATCGAATCTTGCCCGCGTTTCTTTCTCTCTTGCTCGCGCGGCGGGGGGGGGGGGGGGGTAGTGTGTGCGGAGGAAATGAATTTTTGACTGAAGGTAGACGTTGCATACTGAAAGTAACCCCAATAAAGTTGCCCCTCAACTCGCCCCAACCCTAAGAAATAGGGGTTGAAAAGTTAGAAATCGTCGTATCTTGATAATTAATATCCCGATCAAAAAATGTTCCAGACAAAAGTTGTTTGGAATAATAAAATACGTATATAGTAATCTAACGTCCAATCCCCTATGTTTGAAAATAGCGGAGCTATATGTCTACTCCGCGAGCACACGCATCAGCCCCGAATTTTCGAATCGTTTTTGTGTCCCTGTTTTCAAAGATAGGGAGTTGGATGTTAGATAACTTTATACGATGTTTATTATTCCAAACAACTTTTGTTTGAAACCTTTTTTGATCGGGTTGTTATTTATCGAGATACAGCGATTTTTAAGTTTTCAACCCCTATTTCTTAGGGTTGGGGCGAGTTGAGGGGCAACATTTTATTGTGCTTACTTTCAGTATGCAACTATCTACCTTCAGTAAAAAAAAATCATATTCTACGCTAAAAAGTGCTGGGTTTTCCTCTCTTTGACTGGACTACTTGTCACTCGTCGCACCTTGACCCTGTTTCTCGCTTGTAAAAGAGTTCTCCAATGTGACACCTCCACTCCGTAGTTTTTTCGATTTTTACGGTCGTTCCATAAATTCCTGGCTTTTCTTTTGCGTTGAGTCGTTTTTTTTTGTTTATTCGGAAAATTTGAACCAGGTGCGCGTGACACGTAATCGAATGTGTCATGTTTTATATAATTTCGCGATTTTGGCCGAAGCGCATAGTGACGCGTTAAATAATTGTTTGTTTTTTAAATTGTAGTTCAGTTTGGGAGGTGCACACCATGTCAAAATGGAAGTGTCAAAGGGTAGATATATATCGTAGGGAAAGTGTGTGAAAATTCAGTGCTATGGAGATTCCTTCTCTCTCTCGCTTTCTACCTTTTTGTCTGTTTCCCTCTATTTTTCTCACACCCCCTTAGTCAATTATCGAATCGCCAGCGTGCGGGAACGTTTCGGGCAAAATCGAGAGAGGAAAATTCGAAGCGGATGCAGAGAGAGAGAGAGAGATACGTTTCGCTCTCCCGCACGCTATTGCTCCCGGCTTCATCGGGGATTTTGACGCGAGAGCGACGTGTCCCTAACGCGGAGCTTGCATTCGACGTGCCGCCAGTGACCGTCAGTGGCTTTTCAAGCTCGGTTCCCTCTTCCCCACCGCCCACGCAATGCCGCAACGAACAGCCATCACCGTTCCTTTTTCCCTGCACGTATCATTTAACAAAACGACCCAGTAGCTCACCTCCCTACCAAATACATTTAGCGTTGCGAGTTTTCGTTTCCTCCATCCGCCAGCGTTCGTCTTCATTCTTTTTTTTTCTCGTACACCGAACTTCTTGGGTTTTTTCGCACTCGTCGGGTCTCCACAGATTGCGCAACATCGGCATTCGTTTTGCAAGTATTGACTGGGTTTGAGGCCCGTCCGCGAAGAAACCAGATGTGCCGAACTGGATCTCCACATACTCGTGCAGAAATTGTCGCGGGGATCCAATTGGACTGCCATACTCGTCACGACGTGCTGATAGGCATCCATTGGAATTGCATTGGATCCCTGGACCAATGGGCCATGCTCGTACATTGGATTGTCATCGGGACTCCCCATTGGAATGGACGAATCCAATTGGAATCCTGAAGGATTCCCTCATTATAGAATGACGCTGAAGTTTTGCATCGCTGGAATGCAACGATATTATTTTTTCATTTTTTATTGCTTTCTTTTGATCGTCGAATTTTTATTTTGAAAATTGAAGGTCGTAAATTTCTAATGAGAATACGCCAAAAGGTTTGCGATGGTTTCAATGAGAAAGTAGGTCGATAACAAAACGAGCGATTGATGAGAATTGATTTTCAACGATTTTGTTTTTGATAATTTTCCATTTTTTTTATGCTTATCGGCAACCTTCTTTTTTGCAAAATGAAATCTTAAATCTTTAATAATAACACGGTGAAAACGTTTGAGTGATTTTCACGGCCAAGAAAAATCGAACGTTTGAAAAGAATTGATTTTCGATGCGTTCCAACGATGCAAACTTCACCATCATGCTTGAACATCATTCAACATCACTTGGATACCAATGAGGATTTCCTAGGTGCTCCTTACAAATCCTTATAAAGATGTAGGCGTATCTTGGGATTCCCCAACAATGTGCACGGGATCGCAAAAGGATATTTTTTTTCGGATATCCACCAAATTCCGATTGAGCATCTCAAACAAAGAATACCACGTGCATCCCCATCAAATCACTATATGGATGTGGTATGATCTGGGGACTCGCCAACAAATTTCTGCACGGTCAGATAAAACGGATTCAATGTATCCTTTCCCATTAACGGATCTTTCGTTGTAATGACGATGACGGTAAGAGTCAGAAGAGAGAAATAGAGCCACGGGGCGCGGGGCCTCGTTCGAGGTCCCTGACCGCGTCGAGCGAAGGGGTTGAGGGGATCTAACTCTCTCACAAGGATCATTTTTCATGACGCATCACTCCATCGAGATAACATCCCTATTCTCGCTCTCTCGTATTCTCTTTCTGTCCGACCTGCGCAACGATCACCCTAAATCCAAAGACAAACAGCTACCCCCGCTTCGACGTTACACGTATATGACACCAATCGATGAGCATTCGAGAAACAATACTGTCCGCAGCGACGAGGTGAGCCCCAATGTAATCACGCTAAAACGACATTTTTATTTATCAATGAAACGTATTATTTATTCGAAAAGTACGAATATTTTTATTTTAATATAAGGTGCAAACATGGAGGTTAATGTGGAAGACAATATCCGATAAATGGCCGCCTCGTCCCTGTTTGCAAACGTCACTCTTTTGGTGAAATTTACAGGTGGGAACATCGCCCCTCAAAGACACTAAACGTTGTTATTGAATGTATGCAAAACTACAATTATACTACAATTGCACTACGTTGATAATGTTTGTGGCCCTAATAACAACCCAAACAAACAAACTCAAACAAACGAATCCACACAAACGACTCCAGACAAACAAACGAATCCAAACAAACCAACCCAAAGAAACAAACGAACCCATACAAACAAACGAATCCACACAAACGACTCCAAACAAATAAACAAACAAACGCAAACAAACAAACCCAATGAACGTCTGCAGGGGGAGAGGGGGAAGTGACCGTCGCGATGTCTCTCCGACATTGTATCCAGGGAGGTTTCTTGTATGAAGCCCCACACCTCCCACTCCCAATATAGGCTCCGAAGTTTAAAAAAAACCCTATTTTATTTCGTGTTTTCGGGAACTTCAAAACCCCATAACTTATGGAATTAATGGAAAATGTCAGCCTCTCCCGACGGAATATCGATAGTGGTGACCAATTAGAGCAGCTCATGGCAAAAAAAATGTCCGTCGTTTTTCGGAAAAGTCCTCAAACTGCATATTTACCCTACTTTATGTTTGCCACAAAGAAATGACGCGCAATTTAATATGTCAGGTCATTTCGAGACACCCTTTGTATATGTGGAGGACGAATGTTTCGAGCCCGTTATATCTGTGACGTATTGTGTATCAGCACATCTGACGTTTTCGAGGACGGTCGTCGAAGTCAAATGTCATATGTTCAGACATATATATATATATATATATTGGCGTGTGTTGTTTGATGTTAATTTCGCAATGTTTTGGTGTCATGCCCGTGCAACCGTCAGATAATAAATGTGCCTCGAGACGCATACGAAACGCCGAGCCACCCAGGCACGCAACGTACGAGCGTCGTTTATTGTCGTCATCGTGACTCGAACTACACACACTATGCGTGCCACGATGAAAATAATTATATCGCGATATCGGCTATCAACGATACCTCGTATGGAAATCTCATTTGATTCTTTTGCATCCCGCTGATAAGAAATTGCCATTATCGTCGGAGAGAAAGAGATACGTGCTCGCTCTGCATCTCGTCTACTTGAATTATAATTTCCGCAAAAAACATACCGTTTTTTTTGCTTATTCTTGCTTATTGATCTAAATACAAACGTTCTCACATGCTGTGAACGTTAGTTGCTTCGGTCGTGAAGTTGTCGATGGCATGATTGCGGGTGGCACAGAGCCTTTTAGGTTAACAGATACGAGAGATCCTGCGGCTTAACCGGACGGACGTGAATCTCGAGGGCGTACAGATACTTTCGATGTATAGGAACTTCCGGTGTCGTGGCGTTAAACTGCATCGCGATCCGAACGCCCTGCAGCGGCCCAATCGTGCATATGTGTGTTGTATATAAGTGTATAAGCGATTGCCACGTTTCAACTGCACCGACCGACATCCACTCGAGACACAAAGACAGAGAGAGAGAGAGAGAGAGAGAGAGTCACGAGTCTCGATAGCACACGCTTCTATCGAAGTTGATAAGCTGTCGGTCAGAACGCGATACGATATTAATGTATGTACGGGGGTCCAGGGTAGAAAGACAAAACACCGAGTTGCCAGCACGCATATATAATTATTAATGCGTGCCCATTGTCATTATTAAAAAAATATATCGCCTCCCACCTCTCTCTCTCTCTCCCGGTCCCAGTCGCAACACCCGATACCTTTCTCGTGATCGTGTTCAGCTCTAGGCCTAGCTAGCACTTCTCATTCGATCCTGCAACTCGACAATATCGTATGTAACAATAATTGCACATGCTGATCAATTTATCTCGAGCCTACATCATTCGTGCACCTCACGTTCATCGGCTGCGTGTACAGAAAAAGAAAAACGCGTATTTGCGAGAATCGATTGCCAATGACGGTGCGATTTCGCGTTAACGCGTTACCCCCACTTGTAGCGCAAAAAAGAGGCCTTTTTCATGAATTTTTTTTAAAGAAAACTACAAAACTTTTTTAATCGATCAATATACCATCTGAAAGAACACATCTCGAAGAACTTTCAGTCATTTTTTTATTGAAAAATATTACATTGTTTAGTGGCAAATGGCCGTCAATGAAATAATGTTTTTATATACACGGTTTGCGGTGACCAACATTGCGGCGAAGTGGATCATCTGGAAAAAAAATGCTGATGGATTTAGTCAAATATAAGTATAAACTAGTCTTCAATCGAAGGATTTTAAAAAATATTCATTTTTCACAAAATGGCGGACAGTCAAAGTTAATGGTTCGATTTTAGCGAAATAAAACGGCCGTTTTTTGGCTATAAAACGGCCATTTTTTTTCGAAAAAAAAATCGAACGATTAAAGACTACATTTTTATGTATTAAATAAGCCTGCAAAATTTCAAGAAGATCGGTTCATTAGTGTTCGAGTAATCTTGGTCACCGACTTCAGAAATGCCATTTTGAGAAAAACGCGTTTAAAGTTTCTCTTTCAACGCTCTTTCAACGCGGTTTCTTCTCTTTCAACGCTCATATCTCGGTCAATTTTGTTCGGATCGACTTGAAATTTTCAGGACATATTCTCAGATACTTATACTTCAAAAAAATGCAATAAAAAAAATCGATTTGTTCAAAATCGCAAGTGGGAGTGACCCTTTAATTTAGATCGCGGAATAAAGAGGCCCGATTAATTGCCGAACGTTCCGGGAACATCGACGCGCGTTGCGGCCTCGTAAAGGGATTTCTCTCATTTTTCTTTCTTTTCTCCATCTCCTGGATAAAACTGATCGAAACGCGGACAAGAATCCGAGAGAGAACGCGAGCGCGATAGGAGCGGAATACAAAAGGCGTAGCGAGTATTCGGCGCGCATATACGCGCGAATATATATACATATATATATATATATATATATATATTCGCTTCACACATCCGCTTCCGGTCGCCCGATATTATAATATAATAATCGGTCGAGCACACGAGAGAGGACAATGTGCGTGCCCGACACAAGTATATGGGCAACGTTCAAAGAGAGCAAGAGAGAGAGAGAGAGAGATTGAAAGAGAGAAAGAAACGGCTAGAAACGATTGCGTGGACAAACAGCGGGGGTGGAGAAACGAGGCTTCCCGATTCTTGCAAAAAGCAAGAGAGACAGAGAGAGAGAGAGAGAGAGAGAGAGAGACGAAAGTGACGATGAAGTAGAGAAAAAGAATTCTTCGCGTATTTGTTTAATTATCAACCGGTAGCGCATTAACTCGTTAATTGAGCGTCAGACGAGGTGCATTGTATCCCGCTGACACGCTTTGTGCTCCGAGGCGCACGGGGAGGCCTATGTAGGACCACAACGAGCACATACACACGAACACAAAATACTATGTGGGAGTTGGTCCTCCGCTCTCTACATCCTCGGGTTTCTTATCCCCCTTCGATTCTTCCTTCAAGCCTACTCTCTGATTTCAAATAATTCGCGAACTCGCACGTACGAATAGCCCGGGGGCACACTCAAAAGGACGTAACTCGCACGATTTAACGTCGAAATTGGAGTGAATTGCCACCTTTCCACCAACGTTGGAGCCCACCGTCACCATTTGTCCCTAAAATTCATTGTCCCTGCGTGGATAATTTGTGAGAGCGAGCCAACGACGTTGATTTTGTTCCGTTTGTTTTTTGTTTGTTGTTGTCGTTGTTGTTTTTTTTTTCTATTTATTTTCTTTCCCCGATCTGTTTTATTCGCTCGCATATGCTCCTCGCGTCGTTTTACGTTTCGTTTGGCAGTCGGCAACGACGGCGGTGTTAATCGTATGCATAACGCAAATTAGAACAATGAGTGGGTGGCCATTATATATCGCTCGTTCGGTCTCTCGATGGAACAGAGGAGAGATTTTTGAATGACAACTCTATGGCACCATCCCCAACGCGGAACCCTGCGACACACGCATTTCTTTTTTTTCCTTATGACGCATAATGTGTATATATATATATATATATATATATATATATATATATATATATATATATATATATATATATATTCCACGTGAATCCGGTGGACTTTTTCCTTGACCCCCGCCAATTCGATTTTTTCAATCTGGTTCCATTGAGTCTAGAAGACACCCTGATTGTTTTTTACATTCTTCGAAACAACCCTTATAAAAAAAAATGATTTTCTCCGAAAAAAATGCCCTGATTTAAACGTCTGAAAAGAATCCAAAAAATGCGCGATTATATGTAAAAAATGTTCAAGCTACCACCCGCAGTGGAAGTATCATTTTTTCTGTGCTCTCTGAGCGATTAACGTAAAAAAAGATCCGAAAAAATTCAAGAACAGCTTACTTCGGGCGGATACTCAAATATTTTGATTCCCAAAATTAATTTTTTTGACCATTTTTCAATAACCAAATCGCAATCATGGACCTCGAACAGTTAGCAGTCAATTTTTCGGATTTTTTAAACGTCAATCGCTCAGAAAGCACAGAAAAAATCATACTTCCACTGTGGGTGATAGCTTGAAATTTTTTACTTATAAACACGCATTTTTGGGAATTTCTTCAGAATTTTTAATCGGGGCGTTTTTTTGGAGAATTTTGGTTTTTTACTAGGGTTGTTTCGAAAAATGTAAAAAAAAATTCAGGGTGTTTTTTAGAGTCAATGGAATCAGATAAAAATAAATAAATCGTATTGGCGGGTCTAAAAAACGATAGCGATATTCAAGATCGTCGGACTGACGCTGGGCTGCAAAATTGAAGAAAAAATGGTACATTCTTATGCAGAGCCTAAAATGATGTGCTCTGACTAGCACCGCGCGATGTCGAAGAATATGCCAGCGCGCGGTTGACGACAGAGCCTCATCGGGCTCGCGCACATCCCCCCCCCCCCCCCGTATGATCCCGTCAACGAAATTCATTATTATAATAATGAATTTGGATCGCTATATGTGTGTATCTCCGTCCCAAGGAAGGTAATCGAATCTGCAGACTGTTGAGGATATTTTTACTTCGCGATTCGCGAAAAGTGGATCATCGCTGATTACGTATATACAGTGAACAGATCTATACGAAAGAGTAATTGAAAAGACGAAACTTCGTGCCAAGATTTTGAGCTCTGCTATTCGCGGTTTTATCGGATTTTTAGTAAGATGCTTTTTATTATCGATTTCTCTCTTTCCGTCCATCCCTCTTTGCCCCTCTCACTCTTGAGGCCCTCTTCAAATGTTGACGAATCCTTTCAATTCGTTTTTTTTTCTTCTGTACCTCGTTCGTATATTATTGGCGCTCTGTGCCTAGGCCCGTAACAGTCTTCATAAATATTCTCTATTCTTTGACGACGACGTTATACGGAATGGATAATGACGGGGAAGTGGAGGGGGCAGGGGTGGTAGAAGGGTACACATGCAGATGCACACAGACACGTAAAGGTATATATATATATATATATATATATCGAAGTATGTACAGTAATGGGGTTAACGTGTATCGGAGTTCTGATTAAGTTGAGGGCTCGAGGGAGTAACGGAGGCAGTAAAGATGCTAAAGGTGGCAGTCATTGGCAGCACGGTCGTTAACGAATTTTCTTTCACCTCCCCGCTCTCCACGTCGACATTGACGAGAGTCGGAAAATCTCTCGAATCGGATAATATACATGTATAGATATGCGTGCATACCGTGGTTGGTTCGAATTCTCAAGCATGGTGCACCCCAATGTGATGCAAGCGCGCCAGAGTGGGAGATTCTGGATTGCTCGAGAGTATCGGTTCGACCTCTCCGTATACGTATATCGACGATACTCCGGTTCAATTCAATAGAAAGACGCCACGCGTCCAATGATACTCGAGTTCGATATTTATTATGCAGCATTGCATTAATTATCGTCTATCCACGCTATCGCATGGTTTCCATAAATACTCGCTGGCGCATCTCTCCTGAAACACTACTTGAAATATTTTCTTTCTTTTTTATTATATATATATTGATTTTTTCATTTTCTGAATACCGATGTATAGCCTGGCGGGGATCTTTACGTATCAGGGTGCTCAATTGAAATTTTTTTTTATAAATCTTTAGCCGCAGTTTGCTAATCTAACCTAACTTCCGTTGCGGTCATAGAGGTCTTGAGGGGTCATGCCTAGATGCGAAAAATCACTGTTTTCAAAACCAATATTTTTTGACTGTACAAGCATGTTATATATGCTCCTTGAAAATGTTAACCCTAGGACCCTACACTGTCTGTTCGAAACAAAGAACCTACACGGGGCTTACGCACACCCCAGCACTTCAAATCAACGCTGCTAATGAACTGTTTGTCGTAGAGAGATTTTTTTCTTTCGCACGCTGAAAAAATGTAGCACTGTCGTCGAACATCCATAAGTCGAATATCCATAAGTATGAACATCCATAAGTTGAATATCCATAAGTACGAATATCCATAAGTATGAATATCCATAAGTGGAATATCCATAAGTGGAATATCCATAACTGAGTATAGAGTAGAAATGAGTGCCAGAAATGGCGGGAGGTAGACATAAGTGAGTTTGTTTGGGTTTGTAATAAGTACGAATATCCATAAGTATCAATATCCATAAGTGAGTATAGAGTAGAAATGAGTGCCAGAAATGGCGGGAGGTAGAGATAAGTGAATTTGTTTGGGTTTGTTTGGATTCCCTCTATACTCACTTTTCCTCTACCTCCCGCCACTTCTGGCACTCATTTCTACTCTATATTCACTTATGGATATTCGTATTTCTGGATATTCGGTTACGGAAATTCGACTTATGGATATTCTACCCCAATCGACTGAAGAATGAAATAGGATGTGGGAGAAAAACCTAATATCAATTTTTCGCCGTGAACAATGCGATTGAACAAAGTGGGAAAATGATTTTAGCATTTCTCACTAATTATGTGGGGGTTGGGGTCGTGTAAGGTCCTAGGGCTAAGACGATCGGATCAAAATTGACAGATTTATAGGTTATGTTGAAACGACTTTGAACTTTGCATCGTTGGACTGCACGAATTACATTTCTGTTGGCAGATTACGCCTACAAAAGTCCTTCAACCATTTTTTATTGTAAGATATTTATTTAGCGATCTACATTATGAATCTACAAAAAAAATCGCCTGCAATAATACAAATATGGAAAATCAAATGTTAAACGGAACTTTCGTTGCGTTCCAACTATCCAAACTTCAACACCATATGTTGACGTGCGTCAGAACGCTAGGCGTCATTCGAAACTTTGAACGCTTTTTTCTGAAAAGTACGTTTTCAAAATCGGTGAGTATCTCAAAAACGACTGCATCGATTTTACTGAATTTCTTTGGGGCTTTTTCTAAATATAGAAGTATAGTATTTGTTCCAAGGATTTTAAGTAAACAAATAACTCGATAAACGAAAAATGCCCATTTTTTTCAAAAATTCAGACCTCCACTTTGAACACGCGCCATTTTTTAAAAATATTTCGGAAGTTCCTTCGACCAATAGGATAAACATTACAGTATCATTTCGGCGTAGCAAAATAAACATTTTCTGCGCAAATATAAAAAAAGCTAATATCTATTAAAATAGTCCAATATCAATTCCACTAGTTTACACGTGCGTAAGCAGCGTGAAAATATACCGACCATTCAATTTCCGGAATAATCCACCGAAGAATGCACCTTTTCTCATCCTTCGCGCAGTGTCCAAACCTCCAATTTTTTTCATTCAGTATTTTAATTCGCGTTTTCGATCTCGCATCGTACTCGGACATTGAATGGTGAGTCGGCGGTCCGAGGGAAAACTCGCCGTGTTGTACCCTCGTCATTCGAAGTGAGGGTGGCGATTCCTTTTTTTTTTGTTTCTTCAAACGAACCCTAATTTTCGTACGCCCTCGTGCCCATCGTGAACTGAGATCCCGCGAGTATCTACCCTACTGCTCTCGACGGTTCGGTCCGCGTTACGCTCTTTGCTCTTAGCAACCCCCCACCCTTGCAACACCCGTGTTTGCGTACACATATATGGGCTAGTTTGGAAAGTATACGTGCGGTGAAAATTAGACGCTCGCGGGCGAGTTAAAATAATTAAAACGTCCCGGGGGAAAAGACAAAAGCCAGTTTTATACCTACCTATCTCGTGTGTGGATTCCGGGCGCCAGAGACGAGAGTAGAGCCGCGATGATGTAAGGGTATGCGGATGGAAAGACAGGGGTGGGTGGGTGCAGAAAGAGAGAGAGAGAGAGAGAGTCAAAGTCCAGATACAGAAAACGCGGAAACTGGAAAAAGAGCCTGCCCAAGGACGGGGGGGAGGGGGGTAGACGAGCGAAGAAAAACACAGACTTGATCAAAGTGAAAATACGTATTGCCAGCCATGGGGGTAATTATCCTGGACCTTTGCATTAACCCCTTTTGCTCAACCCTCCCATCGCGGCCTATCGCCGAGCGCGCCCTTTCTTCCCCTCCCCTTTGGAAAGCTTCGGAGGCTCTCGCCTTGCCGCGAGCTTTCGATTCGAACTCGGCTACTTCTGTCTCTCTTGCCACCCCCATCATCGCTCCTCTATCACACCGCCCGCGCAAGCCCCACTCCTCACAGCTTCGAAATCCACGCAGTCGCGACTTCCACCCCCGCTTCGCAGTCTTGCCGTATACGCGGACCTTCCTCCGTTCCAAATGCCCTTTTTTTCTCCCTTTTAACCCTCTTTATCTCTTCTCAACATCGTCATGGCCTCGGCCCGCAACTAAGAGTTGCTAAAGTACACCCACGCACACATGCGCGTTGTATAGATTCCTCATGATAAAGAGTCCCGCGGATATCGGGCTCTCAACGTCAGAGCCGCGCCCATCAACGTAGTCGCCTTTTTTCCCCTCTACCCCTGCCCACCTACGATGTTTTCCGCGAACCAATTCGCAAAGGGATATTCGATTGATCCGATCAACGCTGCGGACCTCCGTCTCCTGGATATAATATCCAAATTAATTTATACACGCTCTTGCCCGCGTTTCGTGTCTTCTGGATGCTGCATTTGTGAATCACGGGGGCGAAAGGAGAGCCTTACGTGTGAAAATTTGCTAGGGAGTCCCCAGATCCTATCACATCCCTGTGGGCATTCGATAGGGACGCTGCACGTGGGGAGTTCACGTTGGAATTCGAGTGGCTTCCGCCTGCATTGGTAGACGCTAGGAATACGAAAGTTTGTATGGAATTTTCCATACAAACAGCCTATTTCACCTCCTTAGGAGTTGATTATCGAAAAAAAATCTTTATTAGTACACCTCTACACCTTCTAAGCAACTTATCTACCAAATTCCATGTTTATATCTTCAGCGGTTTAGGCTGTGCGTGGTCCATATATGAGTTATTCAGTCAGTCAGGCTCGAAACTGTTTTATATGCATAGATTGACTTCGTTTGAGCATGTTTTTATTTGAAATTCTCAGCCGGAAATTGTTGGGACTCCGAATTTGTCGGATTTGTTGGATTTGTAGGGATTCGTTAGGGATACTGCACGTAGGGAGTCCTTATTGGGATCCAATTGGATTCATCACATTCGTCCCCCTCACATTCGTCCCCATCACATTCATCCCCATCACATTCGTCCCATCACATTCGTCCCCATCACATTCATCCCCATCACATTCGTCCCCATCACATTCGTCCCCATCACATTCATCCCCATCACATTCGTCCCCATCACATTCGTCCCCATCACATTCATCCCCATCACATTCGTCCCCATCACATTCGTCCCCATCACATTCGTCTCCATCACATTCGTCCCGATCACATTCGTCCCCATCACGATCGTCCCCATCACATTCGTCCCCGTCACATTCGTCCCCATCACATCCGTATAATGATTCGATAGGAACGCCGCACGCAAGGACTCCACATTGCAATCCTAGTGAAATCCGGGCTATTTCCCGATTGACGTCGTTTGTTAATTTTTATTTGACATTCTCAACCGGAATTTGTTAGATCTCCTGAAGAAAATATCCCCTCGTGATCTCGTGCACGGGATCACGATGATATTATGTCAAAGTGCAGTAAAACAAATAAACGATAATTACAGTGAATTTGGTGATGTGATACAAATCGATTTTTAATATGTGCTTTTTGAGCGATTTATACTTTGTTAAGATCCACTCATTTTGTATAGCTGTATACCTTTTTTAGAAAATCCAAGGTACAGAATGCGATGGGACTATCGGATTCTTTTCGATAATGTGGCAATCCTTCAGGATTCAAATTGGATTCGTACGTTCCAATGGGGAATCCCGATGAGAATCCAATGTACGAGCGTGAGTTTTCAGCATAAAGATTCAATGCGGTGACTCCCTATCAGGAAGTGGGGGTACGTATGGCAATCCAATTGGATCCCTGCGACAATTTCTGAACGGGGAACGACATCGCGAACTTCAATCGGGACAAATTTTCCAGAGGACTTTGGATCATGAAACTCCCTGTCATGTATATGCATTTCGTGTGTATGGCTGTCTGTACATTCATAGATTCGTACCCCAAGGTTCTGTACACATAGACGGAATGGGGGAGGTACCACGGGATGAGGAAAAACTCAGTCGTAGAAACAGAGAACGCGAGACAGGAATGAAACGAGAGAGTCCTAATTAGCTAAGTAAAGCCGAGGCTTTATCACTTATATTCAACCCCTTTGCCACCTCGCCCCCCCCCCTTTCTCTCTCTCTCTCTGTCTTTATTCTCACCGACGTTCTTTACACTTACCCAACGAGACGCCAAGTTCTCTTCCCGATTATAACTTTCCTCCACCGTGTCATACGGACCCGTTCCCTCTTTCGCGCCCTCCCCCGTCGCCCTTGCCCTATACGGCGCTGTTGTTCGACATTTCGATGAAGTTGCTCGCGAGCCCGCATCCCCTGTGCGTTCCCATTGCCGCTCCTCTCCTCTCCCTCGACGCACTCTTTTTCCCCAATCGGGCACCGGAATCCCGCATTACTCCCCCGCAAATCCTCCAGCTTTTGAAAAAAAAATATCACCCTGCTCGTTCGCGCTTTTCTTCCTCGTTTACCCGCGTGAAAAACTCCGCCTAGTCGCTTGGAGGAGTCGCAATGGCATTGCCAAGTTGCGCGCCCATCGGGATTTCGAAACGTCGTTGATCCTCCGTAACACTTGTCGCGTTGCGCCAAAGCGCAATTGCAGGCCATTGGGGATGATGCGCGAATCCACTTCCCAACGGATACAAAAGTCCCGAGTATGGCAAAGAGGAATTGACAGCCCTTCAACCGTCAATGTACTTTGCGTACACATAGATACTCATTTACATACAGACAACCACTAGGGGTGTGGGATGAAAGTCCCTTTCAGATCTCCGTACGGGCGTTCATCCGCCATTAAGGGGTCGTCTCACTTTAGACGCTATAAAAAGCTATTTTCATGAATTGTTTTGATACGTTTATATTATAGATATTGATATAAAAATTGTTACACTTGATTAATACACTTTCGATATACATTTAAAAAATTGTTTTATGGATTTTTGTAACCCAAACAAACTTTAAACGCGTTTTTCTCGAAACAACGTTTTTCGACGGCTTGTTGATCGTATTTTCGAAACTAGTGAACCGATCCTTATGAAATTTGGCAAATATTCGGAAGTTTCACTCCCGCTGAAAAGAGGCTGTACCTTTTTTTTATCAATTCTTTGTGATTATAGAATTTTATTTTAAGTTATATTTTAATGGCGCATAATGTTTTTAATACACCAACATTTTTTTTCGGTAAAATGTAAACACGCAAATGTGCGAATAGGTCACCAATATACTGGGCAACACAAAAGTAAACACACTAATATACATCGAGACTTAGGTAAGACATTTTTCGAAAATATTGAGTTTACATTTCACAATGGAGTGTTTGGGTTCGTTTGGGTGAAAAAAATCGGCTCGATTCTGACAGGAGTGGCACTTCCGAATACTTACTTGAAATTTTAACCACATATTCTTTACAATTGTAGCTATAGCGCGTATCAGGAATTTTTTCAAATTTTGATATTCACTATTTTCGCCAAAAACGGTAAAAAATCACGTTTTTTCAGAAAAATGTCCGCCATTTTCTTATTTTTGCATATATGAAAGATCGTATGAAATGCGCTATAGCCATTAACATACTGAATCTAAAACCGTTCGATTTCTTTGTTTCGGATGATTTATCTCCGAGATTACATCAACAGCGCAGACCTACAATTTTTTAGGACATTTTTTTAACTACCATTTTCGTCTATAAATAGTGACTTAAATAAATAAATAAAAATTTTAATGTATTTCAAAAGTGTACTAATTTAGTGTAACAACTTTTATATCAATATCTATAATGTAAACCTATCAAAATGTTGTAGAAAAAAAGCCTTTTTAGCATCTAAAGTGAGACGACCCCTTAAAGCGTACGTCCTCGACGCCCTTTCATCGCGCGCATGCTGTGAGTTTGCGCGGGGTAGAGGGGCTAAACCGGCGAGATATCCGGATGGAGAGCCGAATGGGCGTACCCGAAAAACTCCAACGCTAAATACGATAAAATCGTGTATGATGCCTTTGACGGGCGGATTCTCGATGATTGATCCGGATAATTAAACGCGAGCTTGCATTACGCGCGAATGAATATACGCAGAGCTGAATATCTGATGTACACCTAGAATTATGGATGGGGATGGGAAGGTACCCGCCGACGCAACCCTTTGATTCACAAGGTAGAATCCAACGGCGTTGACGGCTCTTTACCCCTCCATCCGCTGACCCCGACGAATGTCGCTTTGAAAGCCTCAGTCGCAGAAGCGTTTTTCAGCGTCCACCTTCGTCGCTTTGCTTCTATCGTAGCCTTCCTTATCATCCCTCTGTCCGGCTCTCATTCAGATTGCGTTTCTTTTGAGCCAGCACGCTCTGGCTACTCTTTCTCTGTAGCCGCCGGTTCTCGAAGGAGCCGCGAACCTGTAACGATCGAGAAATTCCGCTTGCATGTAGCGTTAATCGGCAGTAACATTTCTATTTTTGTCGAATATTACAGCGGTCTCACAATACTCAAGGATCTGTCCCATTTTATGGCGAATCCTTGCTTGCCCATAGTGAATTACTCCTCTAGCATATATATATATAGTCGAACCTCGATATAATGAATCTCAAGGAAGTTCGTTATATTGAGGTTTCGTTATACCGAAGTCATGTTCCTTAAAATGTTCTTTAAAAAATATATATTAGTATTATAAACATGGGGATTTTTTTAAAGAAAGGAAAGGTCAAATCAGTGCATTTTCTATGAGCAATTAGTAATTAGAGCCTAATATATATGATTATGTCGTTGTATCAAGGTTTCGGGTGTCTATCGGAAGGGAATGGACAAATCTTTGCTATATCGAGATATATATATATATATATATATATATACAGGGTGTCCTGTTATAACTGGATTATCCTGCAACTGCCGCTAGGTTTGATCATGTCCTACTATATGCTGGAATTTCAGTTTAGTAAAACTCCCATGGATTTCGAGATAAAAATCATCTGCTTTTGGTTTTTCGCATACCATTTCTACAAATAATAACTTTTTTGACCCGGTTTTCAAAAAAATACTCTTGGTTATTTGTTTTATCTAGCAAAGTCTTTTTTTAACCTTAAATGTTAAGGAAACTTAATGAAAAAAGATCTTATGCAGAATTTTCATACAAACAAATTCGAACATCTGCTTTTGGTAGCCTGCGGTGTAAAAAAAATATACTGCGCATATCGTCCCAGTTACTTTGAAAAGTTGCTTAGTTATTGTCGTTCCATATCATTTGTAGAAATGGCATTCGGAAAACCAAAAGCAGGTGATTAGAAAAAATAACATAAAGCCCAAAATCACGAAAACTCTGGGACTTTCCCTAAATTGAAATTTCAGCATATAGTAGGACATGATCTGACCTATCGGCAGTTGCAGGATCATCCATTCATTACATGATACTCTGTATATATATATATAAATATATATATATATATATATATTGACGAGAATTCGAGCATTCATCCTTAAATGTCAGAAGCAACGTAAGTCTCGGTTACGGCGATGAGTGTGTACATATCACAGAAGAATTATTCCACCATCTGGCGTATGACTGGCATCGGGCGACAAACCTTTCTGCCCCTCATTTCCTTCGAGCCCCCCCTCGCCGTTACCGCGCGAGCCTCTCGATTGCGTCGACGTTGAAACAAAAAGCCGCCGCCGGCTGAGGAGCGACCGGTGGGATGGTGGATGGATTGGGGACCTTTCGTATAACCCTTTTTTAGGCATCGTGTTCCTGCGAACGTTACACAAAGGGCTGAGGGACCTCGGCCCGTTGTCCGGCCAATTCTGTGTATATTCTAATGACTGTACGGAGCCTGCGCGCACGAACGTCACAATGAGCTAGTAATAATTGAAAGGATGAAAATCGATGGATAGCCTCGCGGCATATATATATTCTCCCACCACGTGACGCGCGATGTACCCTCGAGCTTTTACGAAATTTTCTGCCTCTTCTCGCGGTGCGTAACCACCTTGGACACCGTGCGATTCCGCACTTCCGGTGCCGTTAAACGTGTAAGTTGCGATCGCGCGGATCAACAGGCGTCGCGAGCATGCACTTCGCGGTCACTTGTTCTCGGTCGCATTTATTTCTTTTCGTTCGGCGCCGGCCAACACCAACCCCTCGTTGCTCAGCTCCTTGTTATATATGTGTGTGAGTGAGTGAGTGAGTGAGTGTGAGTGAGTGAGTGAGTGTGAGTAAGTGTGAGTGTGAGTGAGTGTGAGTGAGTGAGTGTGTGTGTGTGAGAGAGAGTGTGAGTGTGAGTGAGTGAGTGAGTGAATGTGTGAGTGAGTGAGTGAGTGAGTGAGTGAATGTGTGAGTGAGTGAGTGAGTGAGTGAGTGAGTGTGAGTGAGTGAGTGAGTGTGAGTGTGAGTGAGTGTGAGTGAGTGTGAGTGAGTGAGTGTGTGTGTGTGAGAGAGAGTGTGAGTGTGAGTGAGTGAGTGAGTGAATGTGAGTGAGTGAGTGAGTGAGTGAATGTGAGTGAGTGTGAGTAAGTGAGTAAGTGAGTGTGAGTGAGTGAGTGTGAGTGAGTGAGTGTGAGTGAGTGAGTGAGTGTGAGTGAGTGTGAGTGAGTGAGTGTGAGTGAGTGAGTGTGAGTGAGTGTGAGTGACTGAGTGTGAGTGACTGAGTGTGAGTGACTGAGTGTGAGTGAGTGAGTGAGTGTGAGTGTGATGGAGTGAGTGAGTGAGTGTGAGTGAGTGAGTGAGTGAGTGTGAGTGAGTGAGTGTGAGTGAGTGAGTGAGTGAGTGTGAGTGAGTGAGTGTGAGTGAGTGTGAGTGAGTGAGTGTGAGCGAGTGAGTGAGTGAGTGAGAGTGAGTGTGATTGAGTGAGTGTGAGCGAGTGAGTGAGTGACTGAGAGTGTGCGTGAGTGCGTGTGAGTGTGTGTGTGTGCACATGGATATGTACATGGGGGTGTCGTCTCCTCATACGTCGCCAACACGTGAACGCGCATACGTTCGAGGCGAGTCGCCTACTCGGCTGCATATGTAATAATCACGGCAGTGCGGCGCTGACTCATTGATTGCGTTAGCTGATACACCGTCGAGTGTAGAATTAGCATTTCTTTGTTTCAAGCACCTCCACCCTCGCTCACCCGATGTCTGCCGACTCCGTCTGTTGTTGCCTGTACAGGCTGTCCCGTTTTGGATCGATCGCCGCTCGATTTTTGCAAACGCAGCAGCAATTGGTTGGAAACGACTTTGGAGGACCGTCATCCGAAGAGCCAGATGTGCCGACAGACATATGACTTTGAACGCACGGAGAAAAAGAAATCACTCGGATCAATGAAAGTGTTGGTTGGCAAGTGGCCAAGGAAATGTTTAAATGAAATAATAAAAACATTTATAATCCAAATCCTGTGAAAAAGGATCTAAAATGATGATAAAAAAAATAAGAAACGAAAAAACAAGAAGAATTCTCGTTGCATCGCGATAATGCAAACTTCAGCACCTTGAAATCTTAGTGACCAGCAAATTTCTCATGGAGAACGAGCGCAACTTCCTTTCTTTCGACGCTGGTCCCACAGCAACCCCCTTAAGCTTGTCCTTAGCCCTTTCACTTGGATTGTTTTGTTTCGTGTTTTTTCTTCCCTCTATGTCTCTCTTTCTGCCTCTATCATGTTCCGTAACTCTCTCACCCTTCCGCCTTACCCCTCAACTTCGAGGTCCGCACGCTCGCTTGCTTACCGCTCTCGGATCGTTATCGAATGTGTCGTAAATCATCCTTTCCGTTCGTGCGATTTTAAGGTAGCTACGTGCGCAACGAGTGCTACACGCGCCAGCACCGATAGCTCTCTCTCTCTCTCTCTCTCTCTCTCTCTCTCTCTCTCTCTCCCTCTCCCTCTCTCTCTTGAGTCCAAACACACATCAAACATCCATATATATATATATATGTATGTATGTATGTATGTATGTATGTATGAATACCCACGTGTGCATGTGTTCCTCGGTGATGTATGCCATATACACCTTCACTCGGCAGCTCTCAGTGTTCTGCGTGAGGGAAAACGAATCTTTCTTTATCGCGAGACGATATAAATCAATTTCAGCTAGCACTGGGCTCTCGATATTATATATCTATGTACACAACCGTATGTACTGGATATCTATATATCTGGATCCACGTACATATGTTGAGCGAGACTCTTTTTGTTCTCACAAAGATGTCCTCTCTCTCTCTCTCTCTCTCTCTCTCTCTCTCTCTCTCTCTCTGGCTCCTTTGTCAAGAGAGAGAAAAAGAGAGAGCAAGGAAGCAAAAGGGAAAATTCATTCGAAAATAGCAAGATCGCTCCTGCCTCATAGATGACGAAAGATCGCCTATGGTGCTGAATTATGGCATTAAATATTGCAGCGTTAGAATACAACATACAGTTTTTTTTTAATTCGCAAATTTCCTTTGGTGGATTTGAACTCCGATAATCACGCAAACCTTTATCAGGATTCTCGTTTAGCGATATACTACAATAATCTGTAAAAAAATATTTTGTTTATTAATGATAATAAGAAATTAAAAAGCATTTTCGTCGCATTCCAACAATGCAAACTTCAACTCCATGTACGTTGGTATTGAAGTTTTCATCGCTGGAATGCAACAAACGTATTTATATTTTTCGGACTCCAAAACTTTTTGTTGGTACATTTAGGCTACGAAAGTCAATGAAACATTTTTGCGAACCCTTATTAAAAATCTAGAACCAAAAGCGGCAAAAAAAAACATTTTCAATAATAATGAAATTAAAGAAAGGCAAAAATCACGAAGATTTTTTACTTATTTATTCTTATTTTCTCAAAAGTTTTTTTTCCACCACCTGGTTACAAGTTTTTCATGAAGATCCTCAAAAATGTTTTGTGATTGTTGTAGGCTGAACGAGTTAAAAAAAATTCGGCAATACGGGGAAAAAAAGTTCGTTGCGTTCCTACGATGCAAACTTCAATAACATGATTATCTTGTCAAAGTTTTTCTGCCCATGTCTGTCGATAGCATCGATGAGTTTCCCTCGTCCGCCGAGGTCTCGAAAGGAAAGCGCAACATTCAATTTCCTCACGGAATCGCACCGTATACGTGTGCAAGAAGAAACCACGGTCGGTGGGGCGTAACGACGAGGAGAGGGCCCTCCGAGCACGAGAAAACGATTATAAGCCCTCGGTTGAAATTCAATGCGAAGAAATTAGAGGAATTGAATTAACCAGGATGGGAGTTTTCATTATGGGGAAAATTTGCAATTTTCCGGTGCTAAGCGCCATACTCGCTGCCACGAGTTCCCCTTTCCTCCCTCACGTATATATACATATACATATATACGTATGGAGAACAATTTAATCGCCATGCCGGTTCGCGAATAAATGTAATCGTACTGGAAATTTCACATATTAATCTCGTCTCAGGACACATCGTTGTGTACATCGTGACGCGATCGATTTCAAATCATCGATTCCATCCGCCATGTAAAAAGATACCATTTCGTATGGCGGCGAGACTTTTCATTGTTCTCAATGTCAAGCATTCGCGATAGAAAAACCGATCTCGATCTGAGGAATTCTCGTAGTATGGCCGACAAACGCCCGCGGTCGCCGCGCCTCGCAACAATTAATTTTTATTATCGGCACCGGAATCCGCGCTAATTGCGACATACACGACGCGCGAATCGAGGCGAAACGACGATTTGCTCCACTGTATACGAACCACTATCGCTACCACACACACACACACACATATTTTGCGGTCGTCGAAGCTCCGATCTTGTCTCGGTCTCTCTTAGTAATCTCCGTAATTGACGTTTTCTTATTTGCTCGTTGATAAAGATATTCCGTTCGGAGAAGATCGTTGGGTGTTCGATACGCGGTTGAATAAAGTCTCCAGAGCACAATTGTCTCTCTTCCATTTACTTTCGTCCCTCGGCGCTGCATCCCAAAAGAAAACCTTTCTGACATGTTCGACTTGGGTCTGACATCTTCTATCGGAGCTGCGATCAAAGTCCGATTGGAAAGAACGAGATGTCAAGTCGCTTGTAGTTTGGTGACGAGCCAAGTTGGTTTCTTTTGGTTGGTAGAAAGTCGAAAAGGAGCAAGGATCGAAGAAGCTAAAAAAACATCGACTCCTTCGATTCCAGCAGGAATTTGAGTTCCAATCGAAGTCCGATTGTAAAAGCCGCGATGTCAAGTGGCTTGTGGGTCGATGAAGAGCCAAGTTGGTTTCTTTGGGTTGGTGGAAAGTCGAAACGGGCCGAGGATCAGAGAAACTCAAAAAAACATCGACTTTTTCGATTCCAGTAGGAATCTGAATTCCGATCGCTGTGGGATTGGAAAAGCTGCGATGTCAAGTGGCTTGCAGGTTGATGACGAGCCAAGTTGGTCTCTTTGGGTTGGTGGAAAGTCGAAAAGGGCCGAGGATCAGAGAAACTCAAAAACACATCGACTTCTTCGGTTCCAGTAGGAAGCTGAATTGGAAAAGCCGAGATGTCAAGTGGTTTGTGGGTTGATGAGGAGCCAATTGGTTCGAAAGTCGAAACGGACTGAGAGGGAGCCACGAGAGGCGTCGAGACGCCTGATATAAAAAGGACATTCGAAATATTTATTGATACAAAACGATGGCGATGCCCTTACGGGTTATCACAATATTCTCTCTCGAATGACGCGTCTCTGCGCCGTATCACGAGACGAAGAGCGACGCTATGGGAAGAGTTTGAACGCGAAAAGCTCGAACCTTCTATATACACTGTTTTGTCACCAAATCCTTCTTCGGCCCTTTGATAACTAATTAGTGTTCCAACCCCCCGCGCCCTCGGCTCCTTTATCGTTCCAATCAGAGTCTCCTGGGGTCCTGATGTAGCAGGCGGCGATACGGGGTGAGCCTCCGTACCTCCAACTTTCCCGGGCGACAGAGAGAGGAAGGAAGAGAAGAGGATCAGGCACCACGATGGAAAACCCCTTTCGGGGTATGCCCGACGAGGAGGCAAAACCTCGCGAGGGCATACCCGAAAAGATCCCGGAATCAAAGGATTTTCAGTATGCGAAGCGTCAAAAGCGCGAGCGAGCGAGCGGCAAATGCCCACGAAACATAGGGATGAAATATAAGGGATGAAAAAGGGGTTCGGAGCGGGGGTGCGGAAGAGTAGCCTGAGTGTAGCTACTTTTCCATTTCGGCGAACGCCCAACTCCCTTATTACACAAGACTTCCTCCATCCGCCCTCGTACTTCGTCCAAACTCTTCACCTATACATATATATTTAATATATTATATACCGAACCCGCGAACAAGAAGAGGAGGCCACTGATGACGGGGACGAGGCTGGTTCCGCCTCGGGGACGATCGACGAGACTTTCGATCTTATTCTCGAGGCTCTCGAGTTTTTGATGGTATATAGAGTACACACACATATATACGTAATACACTATGTATAATAAAGTTCCCTCTGAAAACTCGTCACGGTCATCAGCGACATCGTCGTAATGGTCGCCAGAATCCTTTCAATGCCTGCAATTAGTCGCCCTGCTGTAATTATCTCACTAATACATACTATGTATAATATAGAGGAATATACACGGCGTCGCGTACTATAAGAGAATCATCTTTTTTGTTTTTCCCTCGCGAGACTCTTTGGCTATACTCGGATCACGCGAACACTTGCTCGTAATAAAGATGACCGGTTGAATTCCATAGATCTTTCATTATCCATTTTAATATATATATATGCATCTATGTGTGCACGTAAGTACTGCATATATGCTGTCCGACATTGCAGCCAAGATTCTCGATGCACCCGTGCAGAACCTTGTTGGGAGTCCCCAGATCCTACCACATCCCTATAGGGATCCAATAGAGACGCCGCAAGTAGGGAGTCCACATTGGAATCCAAGCGGATTCCGCGCTGTTTCCCGATTGACAGCGTTTCAGAATTTTTTATTTGAAATTCTCAACCGGAATTTGTTGGATCCCCCAAAAAGGAAATATCCTTTCGTGATCCCGTGTAAGAATGTGTTGGGAAGTCCCAAGATGCGCCTATATCTCTGTAGGGATTTGTTAGGGACACCGCATATAGGGAGTACTCATTGGGATCCAATTGGACTCTGCACTATTTCCCGATGAACACCGTTTAAGGCTTTAGGCCACAGTAACGGGTATAAAATCATGTGCGAATTTAACAATTTTTTTTTCGTATGAAAAAGTGATTCACTCGTCAAATTAATTACACATCTATTTATTATGAATATCAAGCTGTTAGAAAAAATATATATATTTTTTTCTATGTACAAAATGGCCGGATACTAATATTTTCTTTTATCTTTTTTTTAGGCGCTCCGCGGCGTGACAATTAGCATCCACAATTTTTTACGTAGAACAAAAAACAAAAATTCTCGCCAATCTACATTAGAATACCTAGAGAAGTACGTACGGAGTTTGAAAAAAATATTGCTTTATTCAAAAGTTGTAAGTATTTGAACTTAAGAAATGAATTTTCAGTGAAAAATTTCGTTATAACTGCTCATAAGATGAAAAGTTTTTGATTAATCAGAAATTCCGTACGTACTTCTCTGTGAAATGCAATTAGGAACATAACTTTTAAATTTGAAGTAAATCGAGTGAAAATTGTTGAAGTTATTTGTCACGCTAATTGGAAAAAGCTGTTTCGAGAAGTTTCGAGTAGTCGGCCATTTTGTACATAGAAAAAAAAATACATATATTTTCTAATTCGATATTCATACTAAAGAGATGTGTAAAAGAAATTTTGTACCGATTTCAACGGTACCAAAAACGCATTTTCAATTTCTTTGTAGATGCCGCCTCCTTCCATATACTCCATATATGAAATATTCCACATAGATAGCAGAATAGATAACAAACGATAATCACTGGATTTTCAGTAATGTGATTCGAATCAACTTTAAGATATACTTTTTTAAAACATTCCTACTTTTTTCAGATCCACTCGTTTTGTGTATCTATATATCTTGTTTAGAAAATTCAACGTCCAGAATGCGATGGGTCCCTGTTCGATAATGTGGGAATCCTCTAGGATTCAAATTGTATTCCAACGGGGAATCCCGATTAGAATCCAAAGTACAAGTGTGACATTTCAGTATAGACATCCAATGCGATTGCTCATTGGATCCCTATTAGGAAGTTGGAACAAGTATGGGAATCCAATTGGATCCCTAAGGCGATTTCTGCACGGGCAGTGACGACGCTTACTACTATTATACCAGTTGCGGTGAATTTGTGCACATCTATATATATATAAATATATGTGTTTACATGTGCATACGTATACCCGGTTTGCTATAGATGCCCATACACATACACTCACGGCGTTGTACAGACGCCATAAATATCGCAACGTTCTTATATTTTCATCACGGTCATCATTAAAATTTATGTTATGATCAGAAGTGCGTGTATATGTATCAAAGAGAGCGAGATAGAGAGAGTGAGAAAGAGAGAGAGGGCGGCCGGGGGTCTCGGTGTTGGCGTGCTTTCGCGTGTAGCGAGAGGCGCGTGGCGTCACGGGGTGGACGAAAGAGGAAAAAAGAAAAATTACAAGGGGATGGGCCCGTGATGGTTGTCGGGAAGCGCGAAGCTCGGTGGTAATATCGTAATCTATGCGTGTCGAAGAATGTGCGGAAGGAGGAACGAGAGGAGAACGGGCTGCGTGCGAGAGGGAGAGAAAAAAGGGCGAAGAGGATGGAAGGATGATCGGAAAGGGCGAAAAGATGAAAAAGTGGCTGGAGAACGATGGCAGAGAGAGAGAGAAGGTATCTGCCCGCGCGGTGTGGCTTTGCGCTGTAAGGGGGCTATAGTTTTCGACAGGGACGCCGCAGCCCTCGATGGTGTTGCGAAAGAGAGAAAAAAAATCAGCCTGGAAAAAGACACCCCACGAAGAGACGAAGCGCGTTCCAGTAGCGAACAAGCATAGTTATATATGTATGGAGAGAAAAGAGAAAGAGAGAGAGAGAGAGAGAGAGAGAGCAGTGGATAGACAAGGAGAGAGCCGCATAGGAGGGTGCCAAAATACGCGGGCGTGTGAAAACAATGACGTCTATACCAAATCCCTGTGCCTATTCTTTTTTTCCCTTCCGCGGGGTGCCATTAGGACCCTGTGCGACGAGGCGCATCATAAAAATATTGCTCCTCATCCCTCGCTCGAATCTATTCTATAGGTATACGCGACACATCCACTATATCCACGTAGCGAATATTTATTATTTTATTACATCGCGTCGCGGCGATGATCCAGTGCGTCGTGAGTGGAAAGGCGTGAGAGACGAAGATGGCGCTATTATAAAAAAAAAAATAGAAACGTGAACATCGGAAAATAAGCAATTTGTCGTACGGATGAGATCTGCGATCGAGGGACCTGCCGCAGCCAGTCCATTATTCGAGATGACACTTTTTTCTATTAATCTTCTGTCAATAAAAAACTATCTCGGCACTGGAAACACTGAGGGCCGGGATCGTGTAAGTTGGCCGAAAGTACGGCAAACCTCTTGCTTTTCGCAGTGGAGGATCGACGGTAGTGATACGATGATTACAAAACGCAGAGTTGGGTCGAAAAAAAGGCTCGTCAATCGAGAATGGACGGTGGCGTGTGTCTGACGTCGTCTAAAGTGCGTCATCGAACCTGACAGATCTACTCCCTTAAAAACAATAGACACGCCAGATAGGCCGTAGTAGAATGTAAAATATGAAAACGTCCATTGGACCGATCGGTGCTGTGACAATGGAGAACGCGCGCCCAATCGTTCTGCGAAAAGGATCACAAAGATGATTGGCTTTGACGTTGAAGGGCCATTGTCGGCCGTTGGACCGCGTGCGAATCGAAATGGCAAACGGGGTAACTCGATTTCTACGAATTGCCCCACGGATTGCGAATTATATTTCTCCCGGTGGTGCTCACTTGCCTGTTACAAATATTGTTTTCATGGATGTGAGTGTGTGTCTGTGTTCACGTTGGCCACGCGGTGCCAGTCGCGCTTTTCTCTGTCCTGCCGTTGTACAGATATATGTAACGCTAACGATAGTCGACGACGACGTACCGCGCACGGCCGCAAACAATCGTCATCGATTCATGCAAATTTTAACAATCGGCTCCCTCGCGCGGCCTCCTATCACGTATATCCGTACGCCTACCATTGTTGGCTTCGTCTCGCCCGTAGCGCGGAAAACTGCGCCGATCTCGCCATCTCCGTCACTCGCGATCACCTCCGGCTATCGTCCGACGATCCGTGTCACATCGAATAGCCCATTGTTGTCCTCGCCCCGCAACAAAGCTGTACTTTTCGCGAAAAGTGAACGAAAAAACGAGCCTCGGCTGCACATTATACCCACGCCCTGCTACACCCACTGTACATGTACATTAGCCGTGCAGAAAGTTGTTGGGGAGTCTCTAGATCCGATCACATCCATATAGGGATCCGATCACATCCATATAGGGATCCTATCACATCCCTGTAGGGATGTATCCTATCACATCTCTGTAGGAATGTATCCTATCACATCCGCATATGAATGTATCCTCTCACATCCCTATAGGAATATATCCTATCACATCCTTATAGGGATGTATCCTATCACATCCTTATAGGGGTGTATCCTATCACATCCCTGTAGGGATGTATCCTATCACATCCCTATAGAAATCTATCCTATCACATCCTTATAGAGATGTATTCTATCACATCCCTATAGGGATGAATTCTATCACATCCCTGTTAGAATGTATCCCATCACATCCCTGTGAGAATGTATCCTATCACATCCCTATAGGGATGAATCCTATCACATCCCTATAGCGAAGAATCCTATCACATCCCTGTTAGAATGTATCCCATCACATCCCTGTGATAATGTATCCTATCACATGCATATAGAGATATGATATGGATGGAGACACCGCACCGTAGGGAGTCTACATTTCAATCCAAGTGAATTTCGCGCGATTACCCGATTTACGTCGTTTGACCATTGTTTATTTGCAATTTTCAACTGGGATTTGTTGGATTTCCCAAAGAATATCTTTTTGTGATCTTGTGCATAAATTTGTTGGGGGAGTCCCAAGATGCACCCACTAGAGTTTTTTTATGTATGGTTTCCTCTAGGGTTTTTTTATGGGCACCGCATTTAGGATTCAAATTGGATTCGTAAATCCGGATAAGAATCCAATGTACGAGCGCGACGTTTTAGTGTAGGATTGGATGATCCATTGAATCCCTATCAGGAAGTAGGGCAAAGTATAGGAATCCAATTGGATCCCTACGACCGGTTCGCCCTCCAGCCTGGAAGCCGAGAAATCGTCGGATAGTAGACGCGTTGCGAATCCTTCCGGACGCGAAGAGGGCCGAGGCACGGTTCAGGCGCGACGAAATTTCGGAACGTCTATATCCGCGGGGTAAGGAGAGCGAGAGTGGGCAAGATCGATGCGGGAAGCAAACTTGAAAGCAGAGTTCTCGTGTCTAATGATGTTTAAGGAGGGACTTTAATTTTTCATTAAGACAGCAGGCGAGCCCGAGAGGACATCAAAGGAGTGTCTCCATTTTTTAGCCGATGCCTGGAGGCTAGAACCGGGTTAAAGGAGGGGTAGGTATTGTCGTCGTTGTCATCGCCGACAACCTCGACGACGACGACGACTTTATACATTAGAAACCCTTCCAGCATCGAGCTCTTTCATCCCCTCACCGATTTATTGACATTTCTTAAATATTGTCGCTCGACGCGCCCTTATTGAAGCGGAGGATCTTCACCACGGATCCTTTACCCCGAGAGTTCTTTATCTCGTTGCTCCCCTTTCTTCTCGGGGGAACATATACCTACATAATACACTTTACTCGCGCTCAACGGTGGCTTTCCTTGTCCCGCATTATTCGTGGGAACTCATCGAGTTCTCTCCTCGCGACGCTAGTTCGTTCTGTATCATGACGACAAGGGAAAAACAGATCCGATCTTGGCTATTAAAACGCACACGCACGCGACCAATTGTCCCAATGTAAACTTGGACGATGAAGAATGGAGAGGGGTCGATGCCCGTCGAGGTTAAGGGAGCTCCTCTCTCTCTCCCTGTCTCTCTCTCTCTTGCTCTCTATAGGTGTATATTATATTCTCTCGCACCCTTCGCCTCACCGATGCCAGCCAATGTCGATCCACACTCCAAATCTTGAACCACCCTCCTCTCTGCCCCCTCTTCCTTTCTCCGTCCCTCTCGGCGCTCTCGTTGGAACGGCTAATGATCCATCCATTGAAAATATCTTCGTTAATGCGAAGACGGGGGGTGCTATAGAGAAAACAATGGGAATCTGTATAGCCGCATCCCATTCGACTATATATATATATATATATATGTGTGTGTGTGTGTGAGTCTTTATCCATCGAAGATATATAAATTTACTCGGGTTTGGTACATCGACGCTTTGCCTTTCACGTTGCGGCAACATCCGCTTTCATCAACGCTTCTGCTTCCTCACAGAGCGCAACCCCCATTCACGAGAGATGAAATTATATATTTTTTTCTCTCGGATACTCTTGCCGCTCTGCCCGGAATATTAACCAAATC
Organism: Ophion ellenae; assembly: GCA_963210295.1. Lineage (NCBI taxonomy): Eukaryota > Metazoa > Arthropoda > Insecta > Hymenoptera > Ichneumonidae > Ophion > Ophion ellenae. The sequence continues at coordinate 21,399,953 of OY723393.1, read as the reverse complement.
GGAAAATCCAATGTCCAATTATCATAGTGCTAAGGTTTGTGTATTGTTCCGGTTATTGTCCTTCGTAGCGAAAAGTCGATAGATTCATGACAGTTTGCCACTCTCTCGGAGGGTACCCTCCCTTTTGTTTTTCATCGGATCTGCATAAGCTTGGGTCGTATAATAATGAAACTTTCACGTGACCGGATACTTCTTGAAATTTCAAAACTTACGGAATTGGCAAGGTGTAGAAGAAAAAGTTCGATATACGACTTAAAAAAGCAGCTTAAATAATTTGTAACGGGGTACTATGGAAGCCCAATTTGAAGGGTCAGAATGATGAATATTTTTCTAGTAACACATTGGATGGCATAAATTAATTTTTTCCCAGCATGTTGTACACATGTTTGGGGTTACAATGCAATTTTTTCGAAAGAAAATCTTTCAAAGTGTTCGTGGTGCTGCAGTTGGCGTTGCAGTCCTCCAGCGGCGAGGCCCGAAACGGCGGGATCTCTACCAGGCTCAAATGTAATCTGGAACGAAGACACACAAATGTTTTCTTCAAATATATCCAACTGGCTATGGGTTCACGATCCACTTTTCGAAATTTCGAAAAATGCCAGCTTTTACCAAAGAAAAACACTTTTTTCTCTTGAAAAACAGCATGTTTAAGACATTGTTATTAACAAATGATTCATCCAATTAAAAAATGCGATCGTGAACCGAAAATTACCACTGTTTGAACGCTAACTGTGCAAATTCAAGTCAATAGTGTGAAAGTTACTCAATATATCAATCCCGCCGTGTCAAGATATGTAGTTTCGAGATAATCGCGTTCAAAGTTTGCGTACATATTTAACACGATCTTGTGAAATTTTGTCGTCTTACCGGCACCATACAAGTGTCCTGCCTCATAATCGAGATCGTGTTGCACCCCTAATCTCTGCCATCTTCGGCCAGTTCGGGCCGCTTTTGAGTGTTCTTGTGCTTTGGTGTCCCCTTTCGTTGCACGCGAATCATCGCACACTGTTCCACTAAAATAGGTGTAACTTCGTCAATTTTTAAAATTTCAGGGTCTGGTTGGTCTTGAAATATTCTTGAAAGTTCACACCACAACAATATGCAAAAATATTTTTTGAAGTCTCCAGAGGGATACCCCCTTAAACATATCGAAAAATCATCCAGTCATGCTATAGAAGATGTCACAAACTGTGCTCTGTCCGAATTCGAAGTGAATCGGACGAACATAGTTACGAGAGCAACGCAAAAGTAAAAATGGTGGATCGCAGCAGGGTGGTCCATCGTAGTGCAATGGGTGATGTGACCCATCACCAAAATTGTCACAACTGAGTAATTTTTTGGTATTTCAACAGAGACTTTTTTGCAAATTGAAGGTTAGATCTTAGGCTATGACACTGTGCAATGAAAAAATCGTATTTTCGAAATTTCAAGCTTACGAAGACCCCTTAAGCCTCCCCTGTGCCCTTGGGTGAAAAATATAGGTCTGAGAATTATAATGCCGGTAGGATGTTTCATCACCAGCCATACATCTTGTCTTGCTCATATAAATAATATACCGTATCCACTATGCTCTCTTATTCTTCCTCAACCTCCCCCCCCCCCCACTCCATCTCGCCATTGCGAGTGGAAACTATGTCGTAGCGGAGGCCGTTCGATATCTTAATAATAAATACGAGAGGGGTGTTCTCCGATGGCTGTTTGGTGTGAGATTGAAGAACGGATGGTGTGAGGAGCCGCTTGGTGCGCGGCGACGAAATCGGGGGCGGGGGCGGAAGGCACCAGGGGTGGCATGCGCCAAGGGAGTGCACGAGAGAGCCCGAAGTAGCTTTTCGAAGCTACGCCAAACCCAAAAGAGAGGGAGGGGAGATCATTCGCACCTCGCGATGTAATGAGAAAATTTGAAATATCGCGCACTCGCTTTCTCTCCCTCTTCACCCCTTTGTTGCGGGCGCGAAGGCGAGAAAAAGAAAACGAGAAAAATAACAGCCTCGTAGTCATAACCGGCTGATCCATCCCGCGGTCTTTCCGGCCCTCCTCCACCCCGCCAACTTCTTTTCGCCCCCCTTAAACCTCACCATCCCTTACCAACCCTTCGCCGCAAAGATTGCCAGACCTCTCACTCCCCTTTTACGGCTATTCCGCCAATATATTTCTAACCGCGCGTACGCTTTTATTCTAACCGTGAAACGATCGCTTTATGAATGTCGACGTTTTGCCGTTGTCATTTCGCTCTTATCACCATTAGACGCTGTAAGGGATAAAGGGCAACGAGAAAAAAAACGTCGTGATTGTTCATCGCCCCTTATTATATTTATGCCCACTTTTCTACACACGTCAGGGACGATCAGCGACAGCAGGAAAGAATCCTGGCACTCCGAGATTTCATGCTGCGTCTTTTATACACAAATATATATATATATATATTTATTACCGGCCAAAAGTTTCCGGACACTTCAGATAATTGTAGAACTTTTTATCGCTGGATAATTGCCAAATAATGTTAGAATAATATAGTTAATTTGATTTATTATTTTACGAAGATATTATAGAGCTCTGTTTAATTAATTGTATTATTCTAATATAATTCTGCAATATAATTAATCTCATATAATTTTGCGATTATCTAAAGTGCCCAGAAACTTTTGTCCGGTAGTGTATTTATACAGGGCGACAATTATAAGGTGGTCATGATTTTTTTAAAGAGCCTGGCGCGGAAATTTTTCCACCGAGAAAAATATGATAATTAATAGTTTTTCAAGTCCTCTTGGGAATGAATATATAGTCTATTTTTGTGATAAACAGGATTTTGAAAAAATGGAGCTTTCTAGAAAAAATCAAAATTTCATTTCCAGTTTAGCAGAATGAAGATGATTGAATTCCGAATACAAAACGCTCCTAAAAGAACTTTTTTTGCAAATGAAATTAAATATTTTTTTTTTACTTTAAAATGCATCTTTGGTCATTTTTTCTCATTAACCGGCACACAAAAATTTTTTCAGATGTTTTTCGTATTCGTAATTGCATTATCTTCAATCCACTGCACTATAAATGGATTTTTTTTCAAATGGGATTGAATTTTATTTATTCACTTCAAGATGCGCCTATGATAATTTGATTCTCACCGATTTTGCTACTGAGACAAATATAATTAATGATTTTTCATATTTTCTTAGAAAAAAAAATATAGCGTATTGTCGTGACAATCAGTATGCGCCAGAAAGAAATTGAGCATTCTGGTAAAAAATCTGAATTCCATTTTGAGTCAAGCAGATTGAAGATTATCAAATTTCCAACACAAAACACTCCTACAGATTTTTTTTCAATGGAATTCCTTCTCATTCACGCACTTGAGATGCATCTATGATAATCTTTTTCTCGTTAACTGGCCCACAAAAAAAGTTTTTCCGCAGCGTGTCGCATTCGTAATTTCATGATCTTTATTCTACTATAGTCAAAATGTATTCTTTTCAAATGGAATTAGATTTTATTTATTCACTTGAAAAAGCATCTATGATAATTTTTTTCTCGATAACCGGCATTTCCCGTTAGGTTTCTTATTCCCAATTTAATTATCGTCATTCCGCCTCACGCACAATCGAATTCTGATTTTCTTCCGGAACGCTCCATTTTTTTCCTACAGACTACCACCATACGCTTGTTTTTTTTTAAACTTGAAAAACAATTTTCAATGATATTTTCCTCCATCGCAAAATCTCGGCGCAAGTCCCTTGACAGCCACATGGCCACTTTATATGTCACCCTGTATACGTAGGTACGTACGTACACGAGGAATTCGCGACTCCGAGACCACACGAATGATACATCCCGTGAGCCATTTATCCGCGAGTACCCCGAGAATTCCAAGATTTCGAAAAATCCATAAATAATTACCAATGAACGCGCACTCTCGCGCCACAGCTCTTACAGTAATTGCTCGAGTTCTCGCGGACTCTCCCGTCCGTTGTCGCCTGCGGTTCCAGTTCCCGGTAGCCTCGTTATGCCGCGGAAGCTCTACGGATATCTTTCCTCTTGGTGGTCAAGAGAGTGCACCAGTGATCGTGTGTACACGTGCACAAAAAAAGTGTTGCTGAACTTTTATATGTATGTGTGAGTGCTCGCGGGGGGAAGGACTGAGAAGAAAGGATTTTGAAAGTCGAAGGGAACAAGGAGAGCGCAAGAGTTGGCGATGTAAGGGGTAAGGATGTCTATTTGAAGTGTTCTCGGCTCCACAAAGAATGCTCAGCATTTGACGGGGCACGATCATGAAACTTTCTCTCTCTCTCTCTCTCTCTCTCTCTCTCTCTCTCTCTCTCTCCCTCTCCTCTCTCTCCTCTCTCTCTTTCCATCCAGGCGACATGTATACTCGGTCGTCGGGTATGCCAGCTGTTAGTGGCATGCTCGACATGACACCCGCCCATCGCACTCACACACGAACAAGTGTGTTCATGCTGAGCTGCCCGCCCTAGCGCTGAGAGTGCGGCTGCTCGGCATTCGCTGGGAATATGACTGTCACTGAGTTTGAACCTGGCAGACCGCGTGTGCGCTAGGGTATATCTTCTTGGCCGATGTCGAGGTAGCAGTATCTTCAAGGAGACCGCAACGGGCGATGAGGACACGCATGCAGTCGCGGAAATGCACGGATCTCTGAAGATGCTTAATCGAGAAATGGATGGTGCTTGGGCTCGGTTGATGACCGGGGTGACTGTGGGGTACGGAACCTTCTGTGGCCCTCATGCATATACTGTTGGAGTTTGCATCGTTCAAACACGACGAGAGTTGTTGGACATTGGTTTTCATTTTGTTACTTATTTTTTTATCATTGGCAAAAGTGGCTGGGCGGACTTGGGTTATGAAGATATTTAGTGAGGATCCTTGAGGTCCGTGCAAACTCGAACAAACTGAACTTTGGGAATGCCATTCTTATTGAATTTCGTTCTGGGATGCAATTTTCTTTGGATTTCATTTTGGAACACAATTTTTATTGTTTTACATCGCAGACTTAGGTTGTAGATCTTAAATAAGAATCCTTCGAGAGGCAAGTAAACTTAAGAAGACTCAACTTTTGGAATGCAATATTCATTGAATTTCATTTTGGAATACAATATTTATTGAATTTCATTTTGGAATGCAATATTCATTGAATTTCATTTTGGAATGCAATATTCATTAAATTTCATTTTGGAATACAATATTCATTGAATTTCATTTTGGAATGCAATATTCATTGCATTTCACTTTAAAATACTATTTTCATTGTATTTCATTCTGGAATACAAGTTTCATTGGATTTCATCCTGGAATACAATTGTTATTGTAATTAATTGCAGGCTTGGGGTTGAGATGTTTCATAAAATACTTCAGAGCCAAATAAACTCAAAAAAGCCCACTTAGGAATGAAATTTTCATACTATTTCATCTTGGAATGCAATTTACAATGAATTTCATTCTGGAATGCAAATTCCATTGCGTTCAAACGACATGAGCTTCAACATCATATTGGTCCACATTGATTCCGATTCTCGTACAATCGGGAGATTTCTCTAATGGAGTTCGGGTGTCGTGAACCCGCGGGAGGCTGATGACGAAACCTTGTGCCTACACGTATCCGGGACGATGTCGATGACGATGGTAATGATGCGAGGTCGATGTACACATGGATCGATCCGCGGCGTCAACGCTGCGAGAAAGACCCACGCGAAGTTCCGCAGAGCAAGAGAGCGAGGGATGGTTGGCAGCATCTGTAGAAATAGCTGGGGCTCGTTGCTTTTATTCTTGCTTCCTCTTCTTCTTCTGCGTCTTCTTCGCGGCACGTCGAGGAAGAGCGGGGGGCCAAGGGGCCCTGGGTAGGGACATGGTATGACGTTGGGAACTTCTCGGTGTTCCGATAAAAAGAGCCCGGCGCGAGGGCTCGGGCGGTGCCGCGCACCCCGCGCGGTGGGAAATCCTCAGCCTTGACTTCTTCTCGGTTTCTTAGCGGCTCCACCGTCTATCTATCCGCATGCGGAGGACACAGAAAAGAGAGAGACACGGACAGCTCCAACAGCCGCGACACACGTTCCCTTCGGTCCGTCCCTCGTTTACTTGTGTATATGTGTCCTATGTGTACGTAGAAAGAGAGCGAGCGAAAGAAAGGGACGAGCGAATACGTCGACAAAGGGAAAAGAGGATCCGAACGAAGTCGCAATCCTCCACAGAACTGTCGGAACGAGCGAGAAGATGTTAAGGGCACCTAGATGAAATTTTTGAAAAAATCGATTTTTGGTTTTGTCATTGGGAGCAAAACGTTTTGTTTTTGTCGTGTGACAAAACGGTGTGTGACAAATGTTTTGTCCGGTGCTGCAAAAACAATGGCAGGGTAGTTTCTCACGCGCAACCCTTTTTCTTCGATCAATTTGCAAAGCGAGTCGCGGTATTAGTTTTGCTAATTTTTGCTCGCCTCTCCCTTCGATCTTCACTCTCGAAACATTTCTGATCTTCGACCGTTTTCGTCTTTTTTTTTTTGCTTCATCTCGCCGACGTTTCGTACAATTTTTTTTTTCTTGAGAATTTGATCTTCGTATATTTCCGCTCCGGGGAATCTTTTTTACGAAGACCGGGATATTTATTTGGATAGTCGTTTTTTCGTTGCGCGGAGCGGTCAAACGTGTAAGGGGCGAGCGGGCTCGCGGGTGAGAAAAGGGAAGGGAAAAATAGGTCGATGAGAGACGAGGTTGGAGGGAGATAGATGCATAATAATGAGCAGTGTAGAAATTGCGATAACGCAGTATCATGCAGTCTTCGCGTCTTCGTAATGACTAACACATGCGTTTTTCTCGCCTCTCTCTCTCTCTCTCTCTCTCTCTCTCTCTCTCTCTCTCATTGACCGTGCTCCCTTTCCGCTCCGTTTCGCCATCCGAACGAAAAGTTGTTTCGAAACTCCCCCCCCCCCCCCCTCTGTCGACCAATCGTTTTTGATGATCTACGGATCGCAGCAGCTCGCCCGCGTGTTCGCCGCATATGTTGAACTCGTTAAATCGGCATCTGGAGTCAATTATAGTAATTACGCACACGATATTCGTCGGTGAAACACGCGTTATCTCGCTGTCCACTCGGCTACCCGCTCGTACTCAATTTTTCTCGCATTTTTCTCTCTATTGATGACCTGAAAAAGAAAAATGATTTCCCGATCACACTCGCGCGCTTGAAAAGTGCCGAGGGATCGCGAGCCCGTTTGCACCGCGGATTTGTTGAATTTCCGATACGCGTATGTACATATTTGCGCAACCGGGATTGGTGGATGGGCGGTCGGGGGTCCGGCTTCGGCGGTACGAGCTAACGGAGACTTTGTCCTTGGAGTGCCATATTTCAGGTGTTTACATTTTATTTTTTTTTAAAGGAAACGAGTGAAGCTTTTTGAGTGCGGTTTTTTCTTGCTTTTATTCATGATATATAGAGTTAAAAAAAAAATTTTTGAAAAAAAAAAACCAAAATGGCGGCCGTTGCAGTTCCGCGAAAACAGGTCCTCAAATCGCGGGAGGTAAACGGCTGACATCACTGCCCCCTCTTCGTTGATCTGAAACACAAATTCAAAGCATATTATCAATCTGTGACCCTTTGGTCATGGAATGACGGATGGGTTTTTCGTTTGGTACAAATTTCGGAAAATGGCGGCAATTTAAAAAAAAATCGAATTTTCGCGTTTTTTTTTCGCATAAAAAGACAAATAATAAATGCAAAAATGTATCTATCGAAAAAACGATCCGTCATTCCGTGAAGACGAATTTTCTGAGTATGCTCTCCAAATTTCAGGTCGATATGTTAATTACAGCGGTCAGGAGAATGTCAGCCATTTTTAAAAACGTGTTTCCGAGAAAAACGCGTTTAAAGTTTTGTAATGTGTTTACACAAATGTGTTTATAATTACCGCTAATCGGCAATGCCCGGTCCATAGAGGCATCCCTCCTCTTCTCCTAGCTGCTCATGTTCAAGGACAAAGTCTCCCTTAAGCGGGGTTGTACATGAGCGATACTGGCAGCCGAGTCAGCAGCTTAAAGGAGGACGTCACTGTGACCGAACCGAAAAAAGGTTGTTTTTTTTTCGATTTTCTTTTGGTTACTAGATTATTCAATTGGGGTTTGGAAAAAAGGTATGTTATTGAGCATACGTTGAACTTATTTCGGGTAAATTTTTATTTTGAAAAAATAAAAATCAACTACGTTTTTTGAGGTATAGAGACTCTGTATGAAAAATGTGGTCCAAATGGTTGGTTTGGAAAATAAACATAAAAATGTTTTATAACCTATATAAATGTAGTTCTCATTGTAGTTCGGTTAGATAAGCGAAGTGCGACTATAGGGAGTGATAGGAAAGGCTTCATTCGGGATGGCTAATACGTAAAAACCCGCGAGGGTATACGTTGGAACTCGAGAAATATTGTAATATATATTTGTACGATCGCATACGACAGCGGATGTCGATCGTTTCGTACCGAGTCGCGCGCGTTCGCGTGCGCCAGCGCGTTATTTCTCCTCGAGTCCTTTTCACAAAGACAACGGCGCGCCGCATTTTATGAACGTTCGTATACGAATATACGCCTATTTTTATATATCCCGTATCATTTTGTAATTATCGATAAGATCGCCGAGGCTTCTTTTTCCCGGAAAACAATGGGTCATTAATGTACGAGTCCACGTGAAATATGTGTCATGTATATACACACATCTATATATACCTACATGGATATATATATATATATATATATACACACACACACACACAGGGTGTCAGGAAGGTCTATGCAGAGCCTTAAGGGGGTGATCGGTCACCCCGTTAGGAATATATCTAACCTAGGTTACCTCAGTCTAAGGATTTCGAGTTATCATGGTAAGTATGATTTTGGGAAAATTTCCCAAAATTACGTAATAACTCGTTTACCTCTTATGTTAATGCTATGTTTTTTTTAATTGCATTACCATAAGAGGTATTTTTATTGTTTGACAAATTTTGAATTATTCATACAGATGATTGCATCGGCGTTTGCCGATTGAATACACATTAAGTTAAGAGGCAAACAGGTTTTTGGTTACCAATTATTGTCTTTGAACGTTATGAACGAGTTAATGCCTAATTTTGGGAAATTTTCCAAAAATCATACTTACCATGATAACTCGAAATCCTTAGACTTTGGACTAAGGTAACCTACGTTAGACATGTTCGTAACGAGGTTACCTGTCACCCCCTTAAGGCTTTGCGTCGACCTTCCTAACAATCTGTATGTATATACATATACATATACATACATACATACATACATACATATATATATATATATATATATATATATATATATATATATATATATATATGTTCGTATATCGAGCACTTAAAAACAAGAAACTAAACGACGTAACGTACGCCTTATGAGCGAGAGATTCATGTACAATTCGTAAATATGCATGCATCACATACACACAGCTATATTCCTCCTTATAAACATATATGATGTATTCGATGCACGTTCAATCCATCGTGAACCTTCTCGCGACACCGTTGATATTTAAGCCCGCCTACCAGTTTCTCTGCGTCTCTCTCTCTCTCTCTCTCTCTCTCTCTCTCTCTCTCTCTCTCTCTCTCTCGTCGCCTCCCTCTCTCTCACCTCTTACACTTTGCCTGTCCATATATCGCCCGATATAATCCTCTATATCTCTGTCTCTCCGATCACCACACACGTTATACAATTCGATATGATTCATGGTAGCGCCTTCTATACCTCAGGCCCTCCCCCTCCCCCGCCCCTCTTACAAACTTGCGGCCCGCCTTCCTTTCTCGTCTCTGTACATCCGATGAACTATACTGTTCCCAGCCGATCGATATATATATATATATATATATATATATATATATATATATATATATATATATATGTATAAATATATACATGTGATACCTCGACGAGACACATCCCCATGACTATATATACCCGCGAATCGTCTTTATATACACGTGAAACACGTTTACCGTACGTGAGGTAATTTATATACCGGCGCGTATATTCGCGTATAACCCAGAAACTGAAATTTCATGGTGCGCACCGCGGTCCGTGGTCTCGCCATTGTTAATTCTGCGTTTCATATATATGTATAGAGAGAGAAAGAGAGAAGATATTTTGAAGACATTCAGACCTACATAACGTTGGATATGGCGACAATTGACTATTGTCAAGGAACTCCTCAGTCGAATGTCTTCAAAATCATATTTCCCCAAATATACAAATCCATTTATATTTATAGATACGAGAGATAGAGAAAGGGGATATTTTGAAGACTATGAGTTCTACATAACGTTGAATATGGGGACAATTGACTATTAGCAGATAGCCCCTCGAAGTCGAATGTCTTCAAAATCATGATTCCCCGAATATGCAAATCCATTTGTATCTTTACATATATATGGGAGAGAGAAAGACGATATTTTGAGGACATTGAGACTTACATAACGCTGAATATGGGAACGATTACTATCAGGAAGCTCCTCAACGATGATCGTGAAGTTTGCAACGAAAATTAATTATTTTTTATTCGTGTAAAATTTCTTTTTGATCGATTTAGGCTATGAAAATCATTCGAATGTTTTTCGGTTATTTTTATTACCGATTTACGACCTCCTTGCAAAAAAATGTTTTGAATAATAATAAACATGAAGGAATAGCGATATATATATATATATATATATATATATATATATATATATATATATTTATATATATATATATATATATATATATGTATATGTATGTATGTATATATGTGCATTTGTATGTATGTGGAAATATGTTTTTAGGGACATTCGACTTCGAGGACGACGTTGCAGTTTGCATCGTTGTAATGCAACGATCTTTTCGCTATTCCTTCATTTTTGTTATTATTCAAATATATATGTGCGTATATATATGGTACATATTCGGAAGTGTCACTCCCGCTAAAAGGAGGCGGTAAATTTTGTTATCAATTCTTTATGATTATAAAACCTTATATTAAGTTATATTTTAATGACGCACAATGTTTTTTGGTTTGTTTGTTTGGTTCCATCCAGATTCGGGAGCATATACACAAAATATCGAAAGAATATGGCGCGGGGCTCGTGGTAATATCCCAAAATTCGGACGACGTGATCTTTGAAAAATCTTTTAAAAAATATTTATTGACATTGTTTTTGTTGATGCGCTGTCATAAAAATATTAAATATGATGTTTTTCAACTATAAGAAAACACACAAAAAAATCAGCTCGATTCTGACAGGAGTGACACTTCCGAATGTTTACCATATATATATATATATATATATATATATATATATATATATATATATATATATATATATATATATATATATATATATATATATATATATATCCAAAATTATGTTAGTAAAGTCGCCTGTACAAAAGATTGTCCCACAATTGTCATTATCCAATTACGAATCATCGATTTTTGAAATTTCATTAAGTTCTAGTTCAGCGCGGGGGTGTTTCCGAACAGGTTGAGAAGTTCGGGTAGGCTGGTTCGCACTATACATAACGGGACACCCCACATTTGTAATCACGCGTGTACTCGGGCGCGTTCCGGAATCGCTTCCACCCCCGCGATACGATACACAGATAGAGAGATACGTGAATAAAAGTATAAGTACGTGTGTACATATATATATATATATATATATATATATATATATATATATATATATATATATATATATATATGTATGTATGTATACGTGTATCTACAGATCGCGAAGACGGAGGTCAGTATTGGCTTCGAGAGCGAGGGAGAAGGAGAACGAGAGTTTCGTATCGCGTGACCCGTTTGATCCTTCGGAATGATCGATAACCGCGAGTTTAGCCGGTCAGCTTTTATCGCCCTGCGACGGTCGAGTGTGTTGGTTGGAATACCTGTACTTTTACGAGCCGAAGACAAGGACGAAAATGTATGCCGAGAGGGCAAGGGAGAGTAAGAAGGGAAAGTAATGAAAAAGTTTCGTAAATTTGGAGGAATTTACAGGGCTTTATCGTCACTCAAAGCTGGCGTTCCTAAAGTGTCTACGATCTGCAAGAAACGCTCGCGCGCACCCTCGATTTCTATTTTTACTTGACGCCTGCGTCGCTGGCCCGTAATAGAGAGAGAAAGAGGATTTTGGGCGACCCAAGAGCAAAGAGTCGCTTTGCTATATATCTCCAAAATTAGGCTCGCCACCGCGAAATTGATTGATTCTCATACGTCTCACGGCTCTCTCGCCCTCTTAATTTAACGATCGTCTCGGGACGCGGAGACGCCGGGGACGAGGATATTTCGCCGAAAATTTAGAGAATCGTGTTACGAATGCGAAATTGTACGCGCACAGATTGTGTACGCGCTTTGAAGCGTACACGTTTCTGCGATTGAAAATTAGTCTATATATATACAGAGGGTGGTCCGAAAAGTGACGTTCAAGAGGAAAATCTGGATGCCTCCAATCAAATGCTGCTGAATTTTGCATCGTTGGACTGCATCGCAAATACTTTTTGTTTTTATTCATTTCTTTATTTTTATTATTGTCGAAAATTCCCGTTGCAGATTTTGGTTATAGATTTTAAATAAAGATCCTCGAAAATGCTCCAGTAATTCTCGTAGTCTAAATGTGACAAAAAAATCGGCAATGCGAAGAAAATATATTTTCGTTGCAGTCCAACGATGCAAACTTCGATACTTATTCGAATCACCCGCATGTATGTTCTACGATCTTTTATACTATTAGAGAAAAAATCATTATTATATTTTTCTCTTTTGCGTATGTACTTTCTTACCGATTGAAAAAACAAATTAAAGAAATTTTTTTATTGTAGTATCCACTGTACGAGGTATTTCCCCTTATCACATTACTCACCATATTCCATTTCTACCGATTTTTTAAACTTAAGGAGCTATACCAGTGTGACGCTTTCAAAATATCAATTTTTTTTGCCTTTTTCGACAGTTTATACTTTCAAGAATATCCTGTAAAATTTTCAAGGCCGTATCTCCAATCATTTTATCTTGCGAAAATCGATAGTTGAATCTTTAAACGCGTTTTTCTCGAAATGAGATTTGTCAAATTTGCTGACATTGTAACTCAAAGAGAAATTATCCGATTGACTTGAAATTTGAACTGAGTACTCTTGAATATATTTACTCTACAATGACGTAGGATATTTTTGATTGGATGAAAATTGACGATTTGGCATTGAAAAAAACGACCATTTTATAGGCAAGAAACAGACTTTTTTTTCATAACTACGCCATTTTGTTAGATTCTGATATTTTTCGAAAATCCTACGTCATTGTACAGGAAATACCTTCCAGTTTAACGACATTTTTTCCTTTTTCGGTTTCAGCTACTTAATCGGCCGGAATCATGTCAGCAGAGGAACTTCTTTTTGGCGCCTCCGAAGGCAGCGCATAAGTCGCTTAGATCTCAATATTTGTCTATGAAAAAATTATGTCATATAGGTCAAATATAGCCAAATATATTCTTAATTTTCCGAAATATTTAATTGAGTACTTTTCTTTAAAAAAAATTCCCGAAAATCACCCAAATTTTCAGCGTTCACACTGGTATAGCCCCTTAAGCTATCGTTGTGAAGTGCACTGGTGAGCAATACCTTTCTCAATCAAAAGTTCCAAAAATACGTTCGAGAGGATCAGTCACTAAATTTCAGACGTTAAAAAAAATACTCAACTTGTCTAAGAAAATTTCTAAGACGAAACTACGCATACAAAAAAGTTTAAAACAAAACAAAAACAGAAAAAAATTGCACGTCACTTTTCGGGCCACCCTGTATATATTTATAGTGAGAGAGAGAGACAAAAAGAAACGAATATATCTACGTAATGTTGGTTACCGGTACACCTGGCTGTTTTGAGGACGGTCCTCGAATCCGAATGTCCTCCAAATCACCTTTTTTCCATCTGCAGTATGTGTGTGTACGTATATATGGAGAATTATACGATCTTTTGCAGGCAAGAAGGCACTCGCGGTGTTCCTAGTATAGGGCCGTAGGTCGCAATTGCCCCTTTCTATACGTATGTATACTTGTATCGTATCAACCTGGGAGGCGAATGCTATTTCCACTCGCCCGATTGGCCTCACTCCCGTATCGGCGCCGTATTAGCCATAAATTCGTAACGTAAGCGCTTTCGAAGTCTCCGCAGACCTAACGCGTACTCCCATACGAGTACGAGTACACACGTACTCGTACGTACGTACGAGCACTCCGTGTAAAATCGCCGCCCCGAATCGAAGCGGACGATCACGTGGCGCGATGAAACCGCACGGTAAATCGCCATTTGATTAATCAGCCTCTCTCGTTCTCGTGTTGTTTCAGAGGGCGATGCTGGCCGAGAAGGAGGTGTCGACGCTGAAGGAGAAGCTCGCCTCGACGAGCGATCGTAATATCAAGACTGAGGGACAACAACCGTCCCAAAATGCCCAGAGCGGCGAACACGACTCGAGCAACCCGAGAAGAACGCCCAATAACACCCTCGAACAGGAACTCCAAGCCAAGGACAAAGAGGTAAGCGTCCATCATGGCGCTCATCGTTGTTAAGAATTTTATCGAAAATATATATTTTTTTTTCTCTCCAAATGTTCGTTCGCACATTTTTCGTCGTCACGAAAATTATGGTCAAAAGGCTATTTTTACGAAATTTTCGATGGGCCGTTCGCACTTTTTTCGTTGTCACGAAAATTATGGTAAAAAGGCAATTTTTACGAAAAAAAAAATCGATGGGTGGATTGCACATTTCGCGTTGCCATGAAACTTATTGGAAAATGCAATTTTTTATAAAAAAAATTGATCGGTGTATTGCTCATTTTTTGTTTTCGCGAAATTTATCGGATGAATACAATTCATGTCAGAAAATTCGATTGGCGCATCCCAAATTTTCCGTTATCACGAGATTCATGGAAAAGAAATGCAATTTCTACAAAAAATTCGATCGATGCATCACACATTTATCGCAGTGACGAAATGTATCGAAATGCAATTTTCACCAGAAAATTCGATGGGTGCATCGCACTTTTTTTATTGTCACAAAATTTATCGAAAATATGCAATATTGAGGAAAAAATTGATCGGTGGACGTTACACTTTTCGGTATCGAGAAGTTTATTGAAAAAAAATGGAATTTTCACCGAATATTCGATCGGTGCATCGCACATTTTTCACCGTCATGAAATTAATCGAAAAACATTGTATTTTTACCAAAAATTCGATTTGTGCATCGCACATTTCTTATTGTTACGAGATTTATTTTCAAGCGCAATTTTGACGAAAAAGTTCGATCGGTGGATCTTGCACTTTTCGGTGTCACGAAATTTTTTGCAAAAAACTTGGAACTTTAACCGAAAATTCGATCGGTGCATCGCACATTTTTTATCGTCACGAAATTAATCGAAAAAAATTGGATTTTCACCAAAAATTCGGTCCGTACATCGCAAATTTTCTATTATTACGAAATTCATTTTTAAATGTAATTTCTGCCAGACAATTCGATTGGTGGATCGCACATTTTTCATTGCCACAAGATTTATCGAAAAAAAATGCCATTTTTACGAAAAACAAGTTTGATCGGTGCATCGCTCATTTTCCATAGTCACGAAATTGATTAAAAAACTCAATTTCTACCATAAAATTCGTTCGATGGATAGTACAACTTTGTCGCCGCAAAATTCATCAAACAATTTTACGTTTCACCGAAAAATTCAGTCGATATATGGCGCCCTTTCGGCTCTCCCAACCACCCCCTTCAAAATTAATTTTCCACCCACCAAATCGATCCCCAGATCAGACGTTTTCCGCGTTTTCTCCCACGGCCCGTGCCAGCCCCACCCAAAAGGAGAAAAAAATCGTTCGTCACTAAATATTTCCAGTTCATCCACGCTCTCCACCAAAAAAAAAAACGGCAAAGGCCAGTTGGCTCCAAAAAATCTCCGGCCCCATAAACGAGAGTTTAACGGAGCTAAAAAAAGTTCGAAAAATTGTGTAAGTTCTCGCGATCGTAAAATGACGGCACCGTGGCGGGGGCGGATGGGTAAGGAAAGTCTTGAAAGGGGATTTAATGGCTTCTCTCGGTTTATTGTGATAATGGTTAATGGGTTTATTGAGTCTCGTTGATCCCGAAAGAGTTAACTTCGATGTAACGTGCTTATTTAAACAGAGAGTTCGATAGTCGAGCACCTACACACGTGCACGCAGATCGGCCACACGTACGTTTCTCGCGCCACATGCTCCGTTTGAGCGTTCCTCTCGATAATTTCACCCTGCTTTTCTCGCGTCTATTCGAGAGCATCCGCACGTAGCGCGAGAGATCTCTGCGTCTGTATATGCTCGTTAAAGCCAAGGAATGCTGCGGCCTTTTATTATAATTCCTCTGCGTAGCCTCCGCCTCCCTCTTTCTCCCTCGGATTCAGAGCCAGCCCGGAGCGAAAATTTTCAAAAGCTGCGGCTTGTCTGGAGTCAGAAAAACTCGGCGAACTCGGGCCGTTTAACGGCGATAACGTAATCGTATATTTATCGAAAGGGTAAATAACCGTGTCGGCGCGGATCTACGTGAAATAGCCGTCGACTTTGTGCACGTCTGAAATAGACACAGGGGCGAATGTGCTCCGAGCGTGAATCCGAACCAACTGTGCGGTGGTTCTTAATTTTTAAAAATCGTATACGATCCAATACTTCGAATTCCCGAGCGTGATCTTCCTCGTCATGAAATAACCACTGTCGTCGAATATCCATAAGTACGAATATCCATAAGTATGAATATCCATAAGTACGAAAATCCATAAGTATGAATATCCGTAAGTCGAATATCCATAAGTACGAATATCTATAAGTACGAATATCTATAAGTACGAATATCCATAAGTCGAATATCCATAAGTACGAATATCCATAAGTATGAATATCCATAAGCACGAATATACATAAGTACAAAAATCCATAAGTATGAATATCCATAAGTACGAATATCTATAAGTACGAATATCCATAAGTCGAATATCCATAAGTACGAATATCTATAAGTATGAATATCCATAAGTACGAATATCTATAAGTATGAATATCCATAAGTCGAATATCCATAAGTACGAATATCTATAAGTATGAATATCCATAAGTCGAATATCCATAAGTGAGTATAGAGTAGAAATGAGTATCAGAAATTGCGGGAGATAGAGATAAGTGAGTTTGTTTCGGGTTCCCTCTATACTCACTTTTCCTGTACCTTCCGCCATTTCTGGCACTCATTTGTACTCTCTACTCACTTATGGATATTCGTACTCATGGATATTCGACTTATAGATATTTGTACTTATGGATATTCGACTTGTGGATATTCACTTATGGATATTCACTTATGGCTATTGGCACTTATGGATATTCGACTCATGGACATTCTACCCCAATCGAAATAACGTCACCATGCAATCGCGCGTTTCAACCCTCATCAGCCACGTAAACATTATTTGCAACTTTCTTTTCCTTCTTCCAAGACAAAAGGAAGATTCGGAATTCCCCAACTTGATCGTTATCCGTGTGGTGTTGAAAGTGTTGCAGTTTTTCCTTCGCTCTACGCGCATCGAACGGTGCACTCGTTGTTGAACGTAAAAGACGCTGAGCTCTAGTATTAATAGGCTTTCCCTAACGAGCTCACAGTCTCTTAAGGCCAAATGGCCGTGGAAGGGTCGTATCTTTGCTTTTATCGTCTCGCGCTCGGTGCTCACCGCGGATCGGCCGGAGCGTAAAAATCTTCGGTGCAATGCGGTCAAAAGAGCGGGAGCTGAAAAGAGGGTTTGCCGAGTGGCAAAAAAGATATGACAGCCGGACTGACAGAGAAATAACGGAAGCACCTCGTGGGCAACGAGAGCGAGTGAGCGAAAAAACGGAAGTTGCGACGCGACGGTAATTCGTACTACTTGAACAAAGTACATTCACCAAAAGACGCCGGCCTCGTGAGCGAAGAATAAAAAGACGCGGAGAAGAAAGTGAAGAAAGTGTCGGTAGAGCGAAGACGAAGTGAAGGAGCTCGCGGTATCGCTTCAAGTGGATACAGCAGTGCGGGGGAGTGCGATAACAAACAAAAAGGAACGTGGAAAACGAGACGCTTAAGGTTCAATAAGTATTCTCCTTGGGAGCCAATAACGGGAGTGGCACCCTCTCGATGCAACGTAGAATTTCATGCCCGATGTTCTTTAATGTAGAAAAGAGACGGCGGAAGAGAGAGAGGATCACCCCTTACTTGTGGAGAGCTGAAAATCGTTTGTTCGATGGCTTCGCCCTGATGTTTTATAATCCCGAATTCACCTCTCTCTCTCTCTCTCTCTCTCTCTCTCTCTCTCTCTCTCTCTCTCTCTCTCTCTCTCTCTCTCTCTCTCTCTCTCTCTCTCTCTCTCTCTCTCTCGCTCTCTCTCGCGCGCGCGCGCTGCCTTCGTTACGCGCTTTTTCGCCGCTCTCGAAGGCGGAAGAAGTCGTCACTCAGCCGGCACGTTTCAACTGCCAGGGGTGGCGCAAGAATTCATCCGGACGAAATGTCTTTATCGAGAATCCATTGATTGTGTTGCGAAAAAAGGAAGAAAAAATGCGAAAGCGACAAGCCCGATCTCGCTTTTGTTCCATCCTTTATTTTCCCGCTCTCGACATCTTTATCGTCGATAATAATTCATCACGGGCGAAAATACGTCAAAGGGATTTTTCGGTACGAGCGCCGGAGACGCGTTCGACAGCGATTTCCATCCTCGAGATTCACCACCCCTTACCCCTCGGGTTGCTCGTTTTGTTTTTTAATTTTTCATATAGTGAGTTTCGCTTTTCCTGCTGAGCGCGCACATTCGAGAGGATCAAATTGAAGTGAACGATTGACGCAATTGCCGATCGAGTGGACACTCGAAGCGGAAAGTGCCTTGAGAAAAGAAACGAAGAGAAATGAAAAATTGGACGTGCGGTGGATAATGAGAGCTGGCAGCAGATATGCACACGCTGATGAGGAAACTTTGCGAGGTCGATCTCTCCGATTTCGATGAAATTTGGGATGCTTGTAGAATGGGTAAAAATAGGCGACACGTATTTTTTTTTATATCTGGGGAATCCGATATTTAAGGATTGAAACGCACTCTCGAAAATTGGCGTGTTTTTCGGCGATAACGTTTTAACGGTACAAGATATGAATAATTTTCAAATTGCAACAATGTTTATTTTTTCGTGTACTATACATTGGATATGAGAACAATAACGTTATCGACGAAAAACAAAAAACACCCCTATTTTTGAGGGTGAGTTTCACCCCCAACCCCCCATTTCGGGGAACGCATTCAGTTCTGGGACACCCTGTATATATATATTTTCGTCCTGTCCACTATAAGAATCTTGGGAAAGTAAATTTTTGACCGTATCAGGGAATATCCATTTAATGAAAAACCTACTATATTATATAGCATTGAAAACTAAACGAATGCTTCTAAGATTGGTGGTTGCGGTTACCATACATGCACAATTTATGCACCTCCTGAAATATCAATAAGCACTACCATACCTTCGGCAGTAACAATGCCTATAAAATATTATTGTCCCCTCAGCGAAATATAAAATACAATTAAAACATGGTTGAAACGACCATACATTTCTCCCGGTGCACTCACACATGTGTACATATCTGAATAAAAGCTTTCTGGATATCGGATGTGGGCCAGACGTGCGCTACGCACGAGAAAACCGCATAAAGTCTTTATCGTGCGTATATTTTTTTTAATAATAGCAATCATTATTATAACGTGGAAAAAAGATGGCAGAAAGTATACCGAGGGATTGATAAGGGAATGAGATACAGCGCCCCGGTTATTCGAGTCTAGGCCATTGCTTCCGCTTCCGGCGATATATCGGACAATGTAAAAGGTACAAATGACGAATAAAAATTAAATCTCGATAACAGCTGGCCCGATACGCAGCCCTCGCTCAACCAATATTCTCGTGCGATCGGGGAAAAAGCCAGACGAAAAAGAGTAGCGCATACGTATTGGAGCTTGACGAAAGCTTTGGGCAAATTTCCTTATTTGATTGCAAATTGATAAAAGGAACAGGAAAATGAGAAAAAACGGAAAGGACGAGGATACGCGGCAAAATGCACGTACAAGTGTAATAAGCGTTAAGGCCTTAGGCCACTCTGGAGGCCGAAAAAATAGGCTTTCTGGGGTTTTTTTTTCAGAAAAACTACAAAATAAATCGTGATTACAAAAATGGGTGTTTATCATATATATCAGAGACTGTATACAATAATTTTTTTGAAGCGATTAATTTCAAAATAGAGTTTGTGCAGCGTTTATCTCAAAACTGCATTTTTTAAGTTGGCCGGAAACATAACTCAGACAATTTTCAACCGATTCACTTGAAATATTTTTGGAAAGTGAAAAATTCGCCTAAAAAATCGTCAGATAATTGTCAATAACAAATGAACTATGCGATATAAAAAAAAA
This sequence comes from Ophion ellenae, assembly GCA_963210295.1. Taxonomy (NCBI): domain Eukaryota; kingdom Metazoa; phylum Arthropoda; class Insecta; order Hymenoptera; family Ichneumonidae; genus Ophion; species Ophion ellenae. The sequence goes on along the minus strand of OY723393.1, from coordinate 21,379,439 downwards.
TCCTACGTACTTCCATAGACAATGTATCTTTCAAGATATATTCAACATTTCAAGTGAATCGGTTGAAAATTGTGAGTCATGTTTCCGGCCAACTTAAAAAATGCAGTTTTGAGATAAACGCTGCACTGCCGCCATTTTGAAATTAATCGCTTCAAAAAAATTATTATATACAGTCACTGATATCTATGATAAACACCCATTTTTGTAATCTCGATTCATTTTGTAGTTTTTCTGAGAAAAAAAAATCCCCAAAAAGCATATTTTTTTCGGCCTCTAGAGTGGCCTGACCCCTTAAATCGATGACAATCACGGGCAAATGATTTCCGAGTATCGGGCCTCGTTCTCCCGTATGCTGTAACCGTAGTACGTCACTTTGTTTGCACCCGACGAGAGATAACGCTTGCCGAAGAATAAATCTTTTAACCGCTTTCGACAGGCTCTCTCGGTTTCCGACCAAGACACATACGAATATATATATATACATCACGTGCCTAACACGTTTGCCCCGAATCCAGAGCTTTACCGGCTCGACTTGAATATTCGTTTTTTTTTATTGCCCTCTTAAACGGGTTGACTTTTCGCGATATTTGCCCACACCCGCGTGTGTAACAAGGAGAGTTAACATCGCGTAACATTTCTCATGTTTGCGATGGATTTCGATGGCCCAGCTTTTCGGAGTATTTATTATCGCTCTCGAGGACAACAGATTTGTTTGTTTTTCTTCTTCATTTCTTTTTTAATGCGTTTTTTTCTCTCTCGCGATATCACGATTATTCGTGAATCCATGGCTGCTTCTTTATCACTGCGGGCCAGAGATTGAAATTATTCGCCGAAGTTGAACGCTCGGCGGCTTTGTACGTCGGTTTTTGGTGCGAACGTGGACGCACCCGGGGTTGAACGACTCTCGGAGCGGAGAGACATCGTGCCGCAAATTAGCATCCTCGAAGGAGAGAGAGCATGAGCGCTAAGGAGGGAGGCGGGGATTGTTGGAAATACAGACGTACACGAGTATTTGTGCATTTTGCGTATAACGTGAGCGAAATGGATCCGTGGATGCTGGGCAAACTGCGGATATCATGTATGCCTGTGGAGAAAGAGAGAGAGAGAGAGAGAGAGAGAGAGAGAGAGAGAGATTGAGGGAGAGAGGAAAAAAGAGACACGTCGTGTTGAGATGAAAGAGAGACCGGCGACTCGTCTGCCAACACAAATATGCAAGTCGAGTGTTTCAAAACACGTTGGCTAATGTGCCGCGAAAGAGCTATAGCGAAGAAACAGAGCAAGAGGAGGGGGGAGAGCGAGAGAGAGAGGGGGGAAGATTGGATGCTCATGAGCATGAGGGGCAAGAAATAACTGCAACAAGAGCGTGGGTGTATTCCGATATATTCACCCCCTCCCGCTTCTCTGCCGCGCTGATGATCGTATTCTCGCGATTTTGTACCACGAAGAATTTCAGGGAGACAGAAGAGAGCCAGAGATCTTACTATTTACTCTTCAGGCGTTAAAAGTCAAATGGCCCAGTCTCTCTCTCTCCCTCTCTCTCTCTCTCTCTCTCTCTCTCTCTCTCTCTCTCTCTCTCTCTCTCTCTCTTTTTCTCCCTAAAATGGACCAGAGCTAAAATCTCTCTGCTCTTTCGTGCTAAGACCTTCTCTTATTTTTCTATTGATATTTTATTATATTATTTATAACCAATGTAATTTATATGTGAAGCGATGCTTTTTGACAACTTGTTCCAGAGCACGCGAAAATGTCTCTTCTCTCTCTCTCTCTCTCTCTCTCTCTCTCTCTCTCTCTCTCTCTCTCTCTCGCGGAATAGGAACATATATTTTTTTCCGAAATATTCTACAGGATTTCTATTTTTTTTTGTCAATTTCATCCAGTAATTGTTCGTCGGCTCAAACATCATTTTGCAACCATCGATCCACAGTAAACGTCGATCAGAGCGAAAAAAAGCAAAAATGAAAGAAAATAATGTGATTTGAGCTTTGCGGGTCTTTATAGCTGAGCTCATTGTGCATATATATAAATATATACATGTATACATATATATATATATATATATATGTATATAACTAATCGTTCGTCGGGCTATATAATGGTAACAGTATCGCATCACCGGTTATGCTCATATTAACGATACACGCAGGTATTACCGTGTTTATTCATGCTGATACGAAAGATTCGCTGATAATTGAGCGATAAGGAGCAATCGAAAGAAGCAGTAAGTACGGTAACGAAAAAAAGAAAAATATATATATATACAAGATACATATATGGCCGATCCTCCTTCACTGCACAGACATACAAATACGTATAGTAATATACAGATATTCGAAATAATGATACATCTAATACAGATACGGGAGTCTTGAAGACGATCCACTTAATGCGACGGACATTTTTATCCTTGGCCAAAAAAATGATCTCGATTTCGCCATCCACAGCAGACTCGTAACGACACTTTTTATCATTGCTTCGTTTTTTTTCCTTTGTCCTTCAATTAGGAGGAAGTTCCACCCCGTGCATCTCTTCGAGTGTGCGTTCGCGATTAATTTTGAATAAACTTCAGCCAAAAATGTCAAAGTCGGAGCGCTGCATGCGATCGTTGTGATTATCATTATTATTGGGCTCGGAATATCAGATACGCGGGCAGATTTATGTCGAAATTTATGCATTGTTTTCCTTTGGTCGATCGAGCGCCTTACTTCGAGACTCTTTTTTCGAAATTAAGCGCGACATCGATAGTCTCAACTCGGGGAGACGAATTAAATTTTTATCCGCGCGATGGAGCGCTCCGCTTTTGTGAAACGGAAGAAAAAAAGGAATAAAAGACAGAGAACGAATGAAAAATCGCCTGTCGTAGGCTAACACCAAAGTGATGTTTCTCGTAAGGACAAGGAATATCACTTTGGTGTGATGCTCCTGGTGAGGACGAGAAACATCACTTTGGTGTGATGTTCCTGGTGAGGACAAGAAACATCACTTTGGTGTGATGTTCCTGGTGAGGACAAGAAACATCACTTTGGTGTGATGTTCCTGGTGAGGACAAGAAACATCACTTTGGTGTGATGTTCCTGGTGAGGACAAGAAACATCACTTTGGTGTGATGTTCCTTGTAAGGACAAGAAACATCACTTTGGTGTTATATTCCTTGTAAGGACAAGAAACATCACTTTGGTGTGATGTTCCTTGGTGTTGAGACTTGATGTTAGGTGTAAGGACAAGAAACATCACGTGGGTGAGATGTTCCTTGTAAGGACAAGAAACATCACGTGGGTATGATGTTCCTTGTGAGGACAAGAAACATCACTTTGGTGTGATGTACCTTGTAAGGACAAGAAACGTCACTTTGGTGTGACGTTCCTTGTAAGGACAAGAAACATCACTTTGGTGTGATGTTCCTTGTAAGGATAAGAAACATTAGAAGAAACCAGAAAGAAGGACCAAAACTAAAGTTGACGTATTTTTTCGTTTCGCCGAATAGCAAGCTTAAGGGGTTAAACCACCCCTCACTCGAAGTTCCTCATCGCAATTGTTTCTTTCCCCAGTTAAAATGTGTATGCCTGTTCAAAATATTTCTACAAACTCCCCATCGATGTTCAGAGTATAGAAAGCTTCGCGAAAAACGATGCTTCGATTTTGAAACTCCGCCAAAAATCGAAAAATCATCGTAGCTCGACGAATCAAACGGCAGTTTTTGGAGCAAACGATTGCGACCAGAATCCCCACAAATCGGAGTTCCAAATCGAAACGGAGAAGAAACATGGAGCGATTGGGCGAAGCCACTTATTTTCAGCGGAAACGGAGAAAAAAAATAGTCCCATGGTACCCGATACTTCTATGGTATCCGAAAACTTTTGATCCTCTACCAAATACATAAATTTCCCCAAAATCGAAAGCGGACACCAACGTGATGTTCCTTGTTAGCGAATTGTCGTTTGTCACTAGTCTCCCGCCCCTCGCTCGTTTCTATAACGAGGCGCCTGCAGCCCATAGCGCCGTCAAGACATCGCGACGTATATCATCTAGAATTCGACTAAGTATTTATACGGCACACGTCAAACCCGTCGAATGAAACGCGAGTTCCTCACTCTCTTCTCATCTCACATGCGGAACTTCCGGTAGCCAACGGAGTATTTGGATCATTGACGAAATGTTCGTGCATCTGCAGACGCATGTGCCGTACAGCAGAGGGCACTGTTCTCGACCGAAATCTCGAAATATATTTGCACTCGAGGGAAAATAACGTCGGTAAAAAAAATGCCCGGAGAAACGAAAGCCCCAAATATAAATGCATACTTGGCCACGTGATTATGGGTGGCCTATCCGTTTGCACGTATGCACCAACGTGCACGTACACCGCGTTATACACACGTGCACACTGGAGCATCGGGAACAGCGGAGAAATCCGCGGAAGCTTTCGCCAGTCGAGCCCAATATTGTTAGATATTCATTTCGTAAGTTTCAAGTGTAGAAAAAAATATATAGGAACCCTGCGGGGAGAATAACTCTCGGCTATTCACCGGAAGTAGAATGGGTATGCGGAGGTGCTTCGAGCTTTTATTCACAGGGGGTGGTAACTCCTCACGTCCACCCTGTTCTCCTGTATCTCCTCGTATATATGCACGCACGATATATATATATATATATATATATATATATATATATAGACTACCCCTTTCCGTTGCGCTCACAATTTCTCGCACTCGACCATTGCTCGTCCTGGTGTAACTCCCGAAATTGCGTCCGTAATACCACCCTCTCCTCCGCGCGTAAGTATATCTATACATAACATATAACGGCAATCGTACATAGAGATATGAAACACAGTTCGAGTCCTCCATCTCGACGTCCAAGAGGATCCCGAAGCAAGCGTTGCAAAGAGTGGCTTTCGCAAATTCCAGATTTCTCGTTTTTTTTTTCTCCATAGCCCCTTCTACCATTGTACTCTAGACAGATTATTATACTTGCACCCCCTCTCCCCCTGGCCCATGGTCGTATATCGTTTTTGTAACGAGAATGGGAATAAAGCAAAGGGAACGGGTAAAAACGAGCACTATGAGACGCGACCACGATTTTTCCTATCGTGCCCAATGGCTGTCGAATGTCCAGAGGGACGCATGGGTGGCCGGATGGAAAACGTCGGGGCAAAGGGAGGTGGGAGCAAGGGACGACCGGTGCTTCCGTCGTCGTTTCGTGCCTGGAAACATTAATTAGCAAATCCTAGTAATGATCGAAGTAAACTTTTGTAACAGAGGGGAAAAGCTCTGACGAATGTGTCTCCAATTGGTATGCGGATAAATATATTTGGCGTCTGCAGAACAGGGCGTCACGAGTGCGTGGGGCGAAATTCGTCTACGTGTGGTACGTACCCCTTCTTTTTCTTACTTTCTCTCTCTCCTCGTCTCCCTCTCTTTCACTCCTGTGAGCCCTGATTTTATCCCGTAAGGGAAGCACGGACGCATCAGGGTGTACACTCGGCTGAACATCCTTTAACTCGACCACGAACCATCCCTCGGCTGCAGAGAGAGAGAGAGAGAGAGAGAGAGAGAGAGAGAGAGAGAGAGAGAGAGCTTTGCGAAGTCGGCTTTGAAAGAGAAAGGGGTTGTCGTGCCTCACCGTTCGAACGGAAATCGATTTTGCGATCGCGTGCCTTTTACCGTCCTGCTTACTCTCCTGGCACATACTGCGAAGGGATATAGGGAGTAGAATTTAAAAAACGCCCCAAAAGAGTTTTGTCCCGCATTCTGGTACATCGTGATACGCGAAGCCTGACAGAAAATATTGCTCGGCGAAAAGTTAAAATTGAAAAGCACCTGAAGTACATTTCCCATAGACGTGTATGCACACACACACACACACATACATACATATATGTGTGTGTGTATATATATATATATAGGAGGGATGACGGATAATAAAAGTTCTCATCTCATTATAGACTCGATGAATAAAATATAAATTCTGAGATAAATTCGATCTTTTCATGCTCCCATTGTGTACTCATACTACGTATATGTATATATAAAGCGACAAATACGGATGCAATTGAAGTTGAAACCAGGAATAAATTAGCTGTGGGCGTATGTATATGTACAAGGGGGAAAGAAAAGATCGAATCGATGTATCACAGCATCGTTGCCGTGCGATGTAAAAAGTCTCGAAATTAATTTTCCTCGTTCCCTTCAACCTCTCTCTCTCTCTCTCTCTCTTCGGAGCTGAAAAAGACGACGAACAAAGTTATCCATTTTGTTACGTACATAAAAGTGGATGCGCACAGGCACATCCATTCGACGCGTATACGAGCGAAGGTAAAAAGTGCGAGATCGTATGAGAAACTCTCGAAATCCCCTACGGGATGAGTGAAGCTCACGGTAAAGCTCATTTGAGAAAGAGTTGGAGGATATACTCGATTTCGAGATACGAACGAAAAAAGGGAGAAAAAACCGACGGGGCAGGAGGAGAAGGGGAGAGAAAGGGCGGTATACAAATACGTTGAAAATTAGATTCATAACTTTTCTGTTTCACTTTCGCGAGAACGAAATGTCCAAAGGGCGGGGTTTAGGGGGAGATCCGAGGCTAGTTAAAAATTCCATGCGCTCCGGTACTAATATCAATCCTCGAGCGAGCCCTCGCCTTTTCCTCACTCCTTCTTTCTCCTCGTAGCCGGCAGGACAAAAATCGATGTACGTAGTCAGAGAAAAATGAGAGGCAGGGACAAACGAAGACGCTTAAGAATCTCATATAGGGTCCAAGATGTTTAATGTTGGTCCATTTCAGATGATGTTGAAGTTTGCATCGTTGGAACGCAACGAGGAGTCAGTAGGTTGAGCTTTTTCGGCAAATCTGGGCTACGAGAAACACTTGGAAGTATTCTTTAGGATCCTCATTGGACATCTGAAGGCCAAATTTGATGGATAAGATTTTAGATGACAAAAAAACGACGAGGTACATTTTTTTCAAACTTCAACATCGTCATTTCAGTCTGACAGAATTTTTTGCGATCTGATCAATTGATGGGCCATAAACGCAGAGAATGAGTAGCCTCCGATCGCAATGGTTTTTTTTTGTTTTATGCAAAAAATATATGTAGGCGAAAATAAAGAACAAGTGGCCCTTAAAAGTTATTTTAGTTCGTGAGCTTCGTACATATGAGAACTTTACGTGGGAAACTGTAGGGACCATCCACGCACTCTCAAAGTTATAGATACATGTATATGTACACGTCTCACCGCCTTTCCCGTCGTCCAAACGAAAAGTCGGGAGAGAGAGAGAGAAAGAGAGAGAGAGAGAGAGAGAGAGAGAGAGAGAGAGAGAGAGAGAGAGGAACGAGGATTATCTCCGTTTTTCCACCAACGTGATTAAGCTGAAACGCCGTCTGGTCGACGACTCCACGTTGCTGCTGCTGTTCTCCACCGGCTTCCGTTTTGACTCGCCTCCATCGCTTGAGCTTTTGCTCGTATGCGCCAAGCAGCGAAATACATACACTCGTGTGTGTGTGTGTGTGTGCGTGTATATACGCAAGTACATAGATTTTTGCGTAAACAAGGCGGAGGATGATTGAACATTTTTTTCTAATCAGGTGACCAGTCATTTATCCATGATTCATTTTATTATTGTTTTTTGCGATTTTTTTTCAATCAATAAGGAGCTCGTTTCGCTCGCGTATATGTCGGAAGTTCATGTCCTTCTGGGGTGATTCTCTTCCTTGACACATTGGGTTATTTTGACCCGAAAGAATTTAAAATAAAATGCTCACTTTCCTACTAAAAGTTTTCAATAATTTTTTACAACAATTTTATTTTATACTTGACGAATTTTTATTATGCAGGCATACTGAGAAATGTTTAAAGTGTATCCCGGATTTTTTCAATAAAAACCGACTGAAGGCTTGTCAATCTATCCGGGGCAAATTGACCCAGGGATGAAGCTCTGTCCGGGTCAAATTGACCCAGGGATGAAGCTCTATCCGGATCAAATTGACCCAGCGTGCCAAAGCCGCGGCCAAATATAAGTGTGTCAAGGAAGGGTGAAGCGTAATATAGTTTTTGTATGATTTTTCGAGTCTTAGGGTCATCAGGGTTGTGAAAAACGTTTTTCAAAAAAACAAGTATCCTATATAGGTAAATGCATACTCAAAATCAAATTTCCAGGACGACGAATGTATTGAAGTTCGGGTATACAATAATTGGAGATATTGAAAGACTTGGATTGATTATTTATTGAGAAACTTGAAGTTTGCATCGTTGAACGGCAACGATGTTTTTCTTATTTATTAATTTTTATCATTATTTGAAAGCCTCTTTGCAACTTGAGGTCGTCAATCTGTGATAAAAACAGATAAAAACGTTCGAAGGATTTTCATAGCTTAAATCGCCGATAAAGATATTTTTATCAGCAAAAAATAATTACTTTTCGTTGCGTTTCAACGATGCACACTTCAAGATCATATTCGATAGGGACGCCGCACGTAGGGAGGCTACATAGGAATCCAAAAGGGTTCCGCACTATTTCCCGATCGACGGCGTTCGAGAATTTTTTTATTCGAAATTCTGAGACGGAATTTATTGCACCGTCCAAAAAAAAAAATCGCTCCCAGTATCGTAATATGGGTGAGTTATGTCTATAAAAAAAGAATTCTCGATTACGTTCTGGGGAAATTAAGGTGGGATATACATTTATAACGATTAAAAAAACTATTTCTTTTTTTTTCTCTAAACCGTAGAACTGTATATGTAAAATATTTGTTCTAAGTTTCAAAGCGAAATATTGATAATATTGCTACGTTTTACTTGACGAGAATTGTTTTTGTAAAATTAGAAAAAGTAAACTACTTTTTTAATCCAAATTTTCCATAAATTATACGTGAAACGTTGATTTTTTGTAAATACGTGCGATTATCTTAAATTTGCATTTTCTTCATTTTAATAACTGTCAAATAGACACTATACGTGTTCCGACTGAAAAAAAAATTGATTTTTTTTGCAATTCAAACCCTTTCTGTAACCCTCTTCCACAGCTCCGCCATTTTAATTATAAATTAATATCATAAAATTGTTTTCTATACTTAAATATACTACCAAAGTATACCTAAAGTTTGATAAATATAGAATTATGATTTCTCCCTTTCAAAAATCCCTCAACATTGCTTGTTTCTTTTTCCCATCTAAATGCATAATCCCGCCTTGATAGAATCGAACAGGGCGAGTAGGTCGGAAAAAAAAGGCGAACACGATTAATTCCTGTCGTCGCCTAGTTCGTGTGCACTCCCGAAGATGCATATACCGTAGTAAATCCCGTCTGTTATTACGAGTACGTATTGGCGCGTGATGAGAATTGCGCAGAGCGAATCGTTGCGGGAATATCTCATCGAAAATGCTCACCACCAACGACGTCGTCGACGACGACTATAATATGCCCCCGGCGAACGAGCGTCTCTTGGCGTTGCGTCAAAATTCGGCGATTCGCGCGCGGGTGGCCATTTTTACATCGTCAATTTTTCATAGTCACATACACGTTGCACTTTGATATATCCAGCGCGTATGCGCGTCTGGGCGTAGGCATCAAGTGCGTTCAGCTACATTATTATTAATTTCCGATTCTCTTGCTCTCCGTCACACATTGAAAATACATACTCTTGCCATTTCGAAACTTCTCCCTCCCGTTCGATTGGTGTTTGAAATTCGTCCTCGTCACATTTTCAAAACGCCTTTTGGCCGTTTCCAATTCTAACCTCGCATTTTTGTGACGCCTTGGAATCGTCGCTCTCGAGAGGGCGCTCTCAACCGTCGCTTCGTACCCTTAGCCCTCATCCCCATTTTCTCCCTACTTTGCCGTTTTATTTTTTACTTTTCATTCCTCTCTTTCGGCCGGAGCATCCACCTTTTAGCGTCTCTTCATCCGCGGCCCAAGTATACGATATTTAAAATTAATCCTTCCTTTGTGCCGTCTGGCCGACTACTGTCTGTCTCTTTTATCGTGTGCCGATATGAGACTCGTATAAATTTTACTCCATTATGTACTCGGTCTTGTACGCGCAAGCGAGAAGGCCCGTACGGGGTACGTGCGGGGGAGGAAGACATTGCGAATCGAAGGGTTGGCAAAGAGCGCGAGGGAACGAGAACTATGTCGCCATCCCCCCCCAGTCGTCTTTTTGTCTTTGCGAATCCCTGCCGTGGCGCGCTTTCATTTCACGATTCTCAATCACCGTGACTCCCCCATCCCACCCCCGCGTACATGTACTCACGTCCATATACATACCCCCGTATAAACGTATATCTCGGCGGTGATCAATCACAATTCAAATCTAGTAAGATAGAGAACGAGCCTGCGAGAGGGAAAAACGAGGAGGTGTTTGATCGCGGGATGAACGAGGAGGAAAAGAGTTAAAGGCGATGCTTTCTACACTACCTCTATATATATATGGGACATTCCACGCCATTTCACCCAGTCCGTGACCCCAACCATTTTTGGTTTTCCTGATTTTTGTGTAAATTGTACCCCATAAAAGCAATATCCACACCAATTTTTAGATTTTTACCTCTTCTCTTTTAGGAGTTATAATTTTCCAAAAAATGTCGATTTCGGTAGTTTTGGAAATGTTTAAACGCTGATAACTCCTGAACTCATTGAGATATCGACAAATGTCACTATATAATTCTTTTTCATTTTGAAGCATACTTTCGTTGAAAAATATGAAATAATTATCAATTATCAATGTCAACGTTTTTTGTGCTTCTAAAGTGAAAACTATTTTTTTTAAAGATGATTGACTTCTTTGATTTTTTTCAAAAAATTCTCTAAAATAGAGTGACCTATTCTATGATTTTTAAGACTAGTCCCATCGTGGGCCCATTTTTCCTTCTATTTTTTTCAAATTAATGCTATTTTTTAGAATATTTTTATCATTTTAATCTCTAATAATTCTATTAATGGTTTTGTGATTTCCAATTCGGCTTCGACAGGCCTAAAACGGTTTGTTTTCAATTTGTGCGGAATTTAACGAAAAAAAAATATTTTGAATACATTTTTTTTTCTTCACGGGCTAGGTGAAATGGCGTGGAATGTCCCATACATGGATATATACATATGTATATAGTCGTGTGTACTCTCGCGTATAATATAAAAGACTTTAAACGCTCGTTCGTCATCGGAGCAATCGGAAACGATCTCCCGGCCATCTTTCTCGAGATATTAAATACCGCGCAACCGCGCGCTCCCACCGATCGACGATACAAGAGAGAGACAGCAAGATTAGCTGAAATTCAACACGCCAGCGTCAATGAAAAACGACCCAAACAACAACAAAAAACAAATAAACGTGAGAATTTCTTTAACAAAAAAAAAAGAACAAACATTCTCGTCGAACGTAAGCATGCGTGCGCGTATGGCGGCCATACCCAGCTTGTACACGCGTATCCAAGTGCTTCGTTTATTAATGCGTAATGAGAATTATCGGAGCGAAATTTCGTTCTGTTGAACGCGTTGTACGGAAGCCGCGAGTATCGGCAGTCAGGCAGCAAAAGTAACGCGCACCCACATACTTGCACACATACACCTATGTGATTTCAGGCACAGTGGTGCCTTCGGTTTTCCGCATTAAGTAGCGATTTCCCCGTCACAAGTCAGACAGTGGTCTGGGTTTTGCGTATGGCGCGCCAGTGGACGAGAAGAGCCAGCGAGGAGAGAATACCGAATACGAAGAGGCAGCCATTATGTACATATATTTGTGTATATGTATGTATGTCGTTTCGAGACGGGGAATCAAGCAACCCGAGCAGCAGAACAGAGCAGCCTCCGCAACCGTAAATTCATATATATATATATATATATATATATATATATATATATATATATATATATATATATATATATATATATATATATATTCTCTTTTCCCTGCCTACCTTTTGATCCTACCCTTCCTCCAACGTCCCGAAGGATAATGCGCAAACCAAAAGATAATTCCCGATACGGGGACGAAATCCCGGAGACCGAGGGCAAAAACTCTTATTTAAAAATGTATTTACCGTCTGGCTTCACAAGGATCGGTTACTTGTATACGTGTACACGTATATATATATATATATATATATATATATATATATTTATTGTGGAAGTTTCCGCTTTTGGGTTTTCCGCCACAGGACTCATATAGCTGCGAGGTTGGCTTTCCGGTTCCTCAAAGTAGCGAGCTGAAAGCTTTTTATTATCATTACCATTATTATTATATATGAATCGAATAAACCTCGAGCATATACGTCCGACGGTCTGACGCGAGCCGCGCTAATCACTCCTCGCGTGTACTCGAGGAAGCCTCAAATGTGTATCCGCCCAGATCTTGCTTTACGCTCGTCGCAACAGGCCCTCGCGATAATGCAACCTCGAAGTAACAGGATCTCCGGCGAGGTATACGTTGATGGTGGAAAAACAAATGTTTCGCGAGTGGTATTATACGACGGAGAACATTTTTGGAAACGACGGAGTACAGGGTGTCTAATGGATTGGAATAATTCGCGTATTCGTGTACGTGCATGTTTACGGTGCTCGCAATGTGCCGGAAACTGTATTGGGAAAAATTAAACATCGGATTAAAAAAACAATCATTTGACTTGAATTTAATTCGCATTTTAATTGAAATTTAATTTGAATTTAATTTAATCGAAGTTTAATTTCAATTCTATGTACAGTTACTTTGGTAAATATTTATAAGTGGGGCTCCAGCTAGAAAAGGGATTTAGAAATTTTCTACCGAGTCGATGTATTTAAATGCACTTCCTTTATAATATTTAAGTCGGGGGAAGTCAATTTCAACCCTTATTTCAACCGCTAAACGCTTTTTTAAAACTTTTTCGAAGGTATGGAGGAAACGGATTTGATGACATCAAGTGGGTCAAATGACATGGGTTTGACCCAAACAAACCCAAACAAATTAGAGTAAGCATACAGAAAACGTATTTCAAAAATCGTATATTTTCGGGAAATATATATTTTTTTCTCAATAAAATACCCCTCCCCCATCATAAAAAACATATTTTCAATGTGCAGGATAGCCCCAAACCCGTGAAAAAATGTTTGCAGCCGGTTAGGGCTCCAAAACTTGTAAATATTTATCGTTGCTTTAAACGCAATTTAATTTAAATTCAATTGAATTGAGGTTGAATTTGAATTTAAATTCAATTTAAAGTAAATTTACATTGAATTGAATTAAATAGAAATATAATTTAATTTAAGTTCAATTTGAATTGAATTTAAAGCTAATTCAAAAGTAATTTAATTTAAATTTGACTTAATGATATTTAAATATACTCAAATTTGATTTAATTATAAAATTCACGAATAAAGTAAATAATAAAATGAATTTTGATCGCGAATACTAAAATTAAATCAAATTCCAAATATATGCGGGAGAAATTTTCGAAAACGACCAGTACAGGGGTCCAATGGATGGGAATAATTCGCTTATGCATTTCATGTATGAATTCGATGCTGTCAATGTAAGCGGAAGCTACATTTAAGCACATTCACAATCGATTTTCATTTTTTTTTAAATATTCAACTTTTGTCTTGTGCATACGAACGACAATATGATGAAAATACAAAATTCCACAGAACGTCATGCCTTCACGTTTTCGGGGGAGGAACGGCGGCTCTACGGAATTTTCGCATGGATAACGGATTGTGGGATATATATATATATATATATATATATATATATATATATATATATATATATACATGCGATATATATATATCGCATGTTTCATTGCGTCTCCTTCAATACCAGTGGGCTGCGCCGAAACATGAAATTGTAATAATTGAGGCAAACTTTCGTTCGCGATGCTCATCGGGGCGTGATACATAGACGAGACCCGCAGGGTGCTTTTCGCATCTGCGTGTGTGCGTATACATATAAATTTGTGTGTTTATATATGCACAGTCGTATATCGATGGGACGAGGGAGCGCCCGAGCCGCCTAAATACACGATGCCAGGCCAAAACCCGTAAAGGGTTATAAGGAAAACGCGTTATTTCCATTTATAGCCCAGATCCGTGATCCCGAGCGAGTGTGATTGGCTCGGCTAAATTCAAAACTCCCTCGCACGTACACGACGCACTTATCCCCTTTTCTATCAACCCCCGTCGGTTTCAACCCTTTCTGCGCCCCCCCCCCCTCCATGCCTTGCACTCGTTTCAACGGAGATATTGATTTAATTATTCTCCGACGTGCTTCGCAAAAGTGTTGCCTGTATTGAAAGTATTATCGAAACTTTCGTATAGCGGCGACGTATAGGCACAAAAGCATAGACACTATTCGCGAAAGTTGGCCGCCCCGTGCGGAGATTGTCGTAGGGATCCAACTGGATTCCCATACTTGTCCCTTCTTGATAAGGATCCAGTGCGTCATCACATTGGAGCTCTGTGCTAAAACGTCACCCTCGGACATTGGATTCTCAAAGGGGTTCCTCCAACTTGAATCCTAAAGGACCACGTTGAAGTTTGCTACGTTGGAAACGAAACGATTTTTTTCTTTATGACGTTGAAGCACTTTGGATCGCAAGGAAAATTAATTTATGTTATTGCCATATTTTTGGGACAAATTTGGATCGCAAAAATCACTTCAATGTTTTTCAGGATCTTCATAAAAATTCTACAACGCAAATTGACAAGAGAATATTCTCGTTAATAATAAAAATAAAGTAATAAGAGAAGGAAAAATAATTTTCGTTGCAGTCCAACGATGCAAACGTCAACACAATTTTTTAATTTCTTATTGCGTCATTTTTATTATTGTTTGTAACCCTTTATTTTGGGACTTGAGGTAAACTTGTAATAAAAATACGTAAAAACGTCCGAATGATTTTCATAACCTATATCGGCCAAAAATAAATTTTAGGAATGAAGAAAAAATCATTTTTGCGCCTTCCAACGATGCAAACTTCGAGATTATTCCTGAAGGATTGTCACATTATCAAACAGACTCTGCTACGATTCTTAATGAATCTCTTCGTACTCTGGACGCTGAATTTTCTAAACAAAAACATGAAACAAGAAATTTTTATTCAAATTCGATTTAACTTTGTGTCTAAAAACTGCCATTTCGCTCAAAAAGGCAGTTATTACCTAATTTTAAGGTGTTTAGAGCCGGATTTGATTACAAATATTCCCGTAGCTAATCAAGGTGTCCCAAAACACTTGAAATAAAATTTAAAAATTTAACGTAGTGTGAACAAGTCCGGTTTCGTTCGCCAGATCCTCAAATAGTATGATATATGCCACGTGCCCCAATGGAATCCTTACAGGAATGTGGTAGGATCTCGGGACTCACCAACGAATATCTGCACAAGGCGTTGTCGATCAAACGATACAGCGGTTGAAGCGCAACTCCGCGCAACCAAACAACGCGTGGGCGTCTCAATGTTATTTTTTTTCCCGTCGCCATTCGTCAGATCGAAATTGTCGAGCGACGTGTCCTCTTCGCAGGAAAGTCACATATCTCGTGGTAAGCGCGATATGATGTTCATCGCTCGTTGACAAATGCCAAAAATTCGAACGAAATATTTCGCCGACGTTGAATTGACATGATTCGCGAAAACACGACCACAGTGGCGTATAGATATATTCATACGTCAGCGAACCGTTTGACAAGCATATTTCACTCGTGATACACCCAGCGTCATAAGTATGAGTGTTCAATTTTATTCGTCATTATGAATTTCAGACGCGTGTGTGTGTGTGTGTGTGTCTGTGCGCGTCGAGGTCTGACGGAGAACGCTACGTTGAGCAGGGCGTCTCCGCATTTCGTTATTAGCCAAAATGTACCGAGCGCGAGTGATGGGAACAAAACCACGTGTGACTCCGAGCGCGGAGAGGAAACGAGCGAGGCAAATGCGGGGAACGATATCTCATCGCAGTTTGCGCGAGAAAATCTGCGTAGCTATAGAACAAATGGATGGAATGTAACTATCGAAGTTGGCGATCGCAGAAATTTCGTCGTTCTTTCTCATATACATACATACATATATACATATACACATGCATACATACATGCATACATACATGCATACATATATGCATGCATACATACATGCATACATATATACATGCATACATACATGCATACATACATGCATACATATATGCATGCATACATACATGCATACATATATACATACACACATACATGCATACATATATACATACATACATACATGCATGCATATATGGATACACATATGCATACATATATGCATACACATATGCATACATATATGCATACATATATGCCTACATATATGCATACATATATGCATACACATATGCATACACATATGCATACATATATGCATACATATATGCATACATATATGCCTACGTATATGCATACATATATACATACATATATGCATACATACACCCACACACATTGCGGTTGCATTTGGCCAGACATATATAAATATATACGTATATATATGGCGCAGAGAGTTGGGCATGATTCACTCCTCCGAAGAGGAGCGACAGGGTGGAAAAGCGACCAGCAGTGCGAGGGAAAAGCTGCGAGGGTGCCGCCAAAAGATACGAAGCGGTTCATCCGTTGGCGGAGCAACTGCGAGAGAACGAGAAAGCGACGAAAGTTGTGCCGAACTAATAGGACGATTTTCAACGCGAGATGTTTAATTAAATTAATTACATTCGCGTACGTACGTTCGCGGCAGCCGTAGTATAAATTTTGAGGGACCGGCGTGCCGTTGCTTGATGGCGACTACTTGGAGGACGAGGGTGTGGATGTGTGTGTATCCTACTGATATTGGGAGATTGTAGTGTCCGTTGGTACATTCGTTTTTTCAGGCTAAATTGAGCTGGTTGGGTTAGATTACGGTGCTGAGACGATATCTTCCAGTTGGAGAGATCTTGTCTCTCTGTTCGTTTCCGAAGCTCCGGTATGGGGAAAGAAATGTGCAGAATTTGCCGGCACTTTGTTTTGTACGAAAACGTCAAGTGGAACCTGAGATAATGAGATCTTTCTTCCGAAAGGACAGTGAGCAATAATGCCCAATGTAAAAAGGGGTCAGTAGCTTTGATCGTTGTCTGACTTAATTATCGATGTTTTTTTTCGGGTGATGCGATTCTGAGTATTTATTGAACTGTATCGAAAACGTGTTATTTTAAGTGGAGAGGCGACGTTTACGTTGACTCTCGTCTATGTGATAATTGAAAGGAATAGATTTATTCATTAAAATCAATTTTGAAAAAAATCAAATTTTATTTTATGAAATTTTTATTTATTTTTTATATCTGTTCGTCTATTTGAAGGGTAATTTGAACGTGACTATTTTAAAGGATCATTTTATTAAGACTAGTAAACCCTTCTTTTCCTTAAAAAAATCATTTTTAATAAACAAAAATTCTTCTATAAAATTAAATTATTTTATATAAATAAAGTTTTTCAATATTTAATTCAGCTCACAAAAATGAAAAACGTTAATTTTTGATGAATTTCTTCAAAGGTTCATTTTAACGTGACAATATTTACGGGTAGTTTTATCAAGGTGTGTATAAGCTTCATAAAATGACTCTTTAGAATTATCACAATGAGATTACCGATAAAATAGATAAAAAATGAAAAATTTGAATATTTATAAAATATAAATTTGACAAAAGATTGTGTACCCTTCATTTTTAATTATTTTATTTTATTTATTTTATTGTGGGTTGTTTACCCTTGATAAAATGCCCCTTTCGAATATTGGTGAAAACACGCGTCTTTTCTCGCACCATTGAGACAACTTGGAGTGATCGGTTGCCCGTTGCGATACTCTTCCACTCTGCAACAAGGCGGATTCAACTACGAGCAATGCGAATAGCATCGCAGACGCGATTTAGCCGAGTCGCGTGCCAACGAAAATCAACTTTCCTCGCCTGCTACCCTTGAACGTGTACATAAACGTCGGGGCTCGCGCGTACACTTCGCTATCCAAGCGTTTCGATCACTTCTCGCACTGTGCAACCCCTCGGACGTTCGCTTATACAAGACTCCGCAAAGTTTCGGAATACCACGCTTGCACTGTCCTGTGCGCATACTACACACGCGACTCTCTCTCTCTCTCTCTCTCTCTCTCTCTCTTCATTTCTCTCCCCTCAAGCGGGCATAGGCGGCTTGTCAAGGAAGCACGAAGTAACGGCGGCAAAACGGACCACCGGAAGTGGCCACTGATACAGCCCGCAACAGCGGCTCCCATTCGCCTCGTTTTACGCCGTACGATTTTTTTTTTTTTTAATTCAAAGCGAAATGAAGAGAGAATTTATTGACGATGATAACGAATGGATTGATAATGCTTCCCATATTCACTGCGACGCGATTGTTATCGTCTTTTCGAAATTCGAATCACCGAGTGTAATAAAGATAAATAAATCGCCTCGAGAATGAAATGATTTGATATTTTTTTCTTTTTTTTATCTCTTTCGCCAATTTATTTTGCGAGACTTGGAGAAAGAGAGGCTGATAAATTCGTGATTCCTGTAGAGGATAGACATTATTGCATGGGTGGGTGGTGGGCGTGAATGTGTACAGGGAGCTGTGGACAGTGGAGAGCCACTGTCGGTCAGCTCTAGATAGGATTCGGCTTGATTTCCGGCACGCTCGGTCGACCTCCCCTTACCGATAACGGTAGGGCCGAAAAGCTCCCTCTCTCTCTCTCTCTCTCTCTCTCTCTCTCTCTCTCTCTCCCCCTCTCCCTCTGTCTCTCTTTCTATCGCAAGACTCGAAACTCCAAAGGCTGCCCGGCGGGATTCTTGGCGAGGGGTTGGGTCCTCAGAGGGGGAGCTCGGCGTTTCTGGTTTCTCCCGACGCCGGAGGACACCCGAAGGATTCTGGTATATAGTATCTCAAGCTCAGACGGACGGATGGACCGACAGATTGCGGCTAGCCTCCAGGAAGCCCCGGTAGTCGCTTGCAACTACCACCCCTTCTCACTTTCATCCCCCTACTCGACTCCCTTTTCCCTCCGTTCTACCGAACACATCGCTGTTTTAACCCCCTTGAATGGCCGAATACGACAAGAGCCACGAGTTTCTCCAGTCGGAGAGCCTCTCAGTATTTCCACTTCTCTCTCTCTCTCTTTCTCGCTCTCCCGAAATCCATCTCTCTTTCTCTTTGTATACGTATATTCGTACTTTGTCATTTGCTTAAGGCCAATCTACGTTGTCCGGCTAGAAATCCCTTGGGCACTTCCGCATGGCACGATCACCGATCGTAATTCGATCTGACTCGAAGGCACAAAGCCGTCCCCGCACATCGAATCAACGGGCAGCTCAGAAGGCAGTAGCAATGATCACTTGACATCTTCCTTTCTCTCTCTCTCTCTCTCTCTTTCTCTCTCCTCCTCCTCTGACAGTCTTCGTGTCCTCTACAATTTGTCTATATAAATATAGACATATACATATACGTGTATGGAAATAGAGCGAGGATTCTATATATCGATTGGCCAGCGGTAATTAAATTGGCAGAGAAAGAGCCCGAGTGTTCGTGATCCGGAAGCCAAGACGACCGCGCAATAAAAAGATATTCGAAAAGAAAAAACAGCCCATGTCTGTGCAGAAATTGTCGTAGGGCTCCAAATGGATTCCCATACCCAACGTCAGCATTCCTATAGTGAAACGTCACGCTCATACATTGGATTATAATCGAGATTCCCCGTTTGAATCCAATTTGAATCCTGGATTGCCACGTTATCGAACAGAATCCGATATGATTCTTGATGGATCCCGTCGTATTCTGTGGGTTGAATTTTTCGTACAGGATGTACGAAATGAGTGGATGTTGGAAAAGTATATATAAAAAAAAATATGAATCGCTTCGAAAAATAGACGTTAAACGTCGATTTGAATCACATCAGTGAAAATCCACTATAATCATCGTTTATTATTTATTTTACGCCACTTTGACATAAAACAGTGCAATCTCGAATTGGATCCCGATGAGGACTCTCCCTATATGCCACTAACAAATCCTTGGGACTCCCCGACAAACCTGTGCACGAGATCACGAAAGGATTTTTTCTGAGATCCAACGAATCCAGTTGAAAATTTTCAATAAGAAAAGTCTCACACCTCAACCGGGAAATGGCGTATGAACCACTTGGACTCCGATGTGGATTCTCTACGTGCGTCATAAAATCCCTATAGATACGTGGTCGATCCTGGGAGACCGCGACAATTTTTCGCACGGTTTAGATCGGACGTAACCCATTTCGATTACGTACTCATCAGTGTACCGCCATTGGCCGATAATCACAGTGAAATTGCGCAATCGGCGTATAACTTGATCGATGGCTGTTGGAGTCTTCGGATCCGAAATCACGACGGCGATACGTGCTGTACGGTTACACGATGTACATGACATTCGTATAGTTTTCGATCGGGTGACACGATGTGCGAGAAAAATATCCGGCGGCAATGACCGCGGACGTGTGTATTATAAAAGGGAAGCGAGTAGCGTCGTTTGGGGTTATCTGGGTTACGTATCGGCGATGAAACGAGTTTGGATTTCGGCTAATCAGTCCCGGAGCCTACTCGGAGTTCGATCTCTTCCCTCCTGCGCCACTCAGCTTCCCCATCTCTCTCTCTCTCCCTCTCTCTCTCTCTCTCTCTCTCTCTCTCTCTCTCTTGCTTTTTCAAAAGAGCGTCTTCATTCGGCGGCCAATAAAAATATAAGTGATCATCGCGCCGAACTTGCGCGCGCGATAGCCGATAGAGCCCACCAGATCGAAACTCAACGGGCCACATTCATCGTTCTCCATTCGGCGTTATGTCCACGAGCCGAGTTCATCGATAGTGTTGCGTGGAAACCCGACGATGAGTGTTACGAGCGCGGCAAAAAAATCGACCTCGACCGATATATCGTCATTGACTGTCGATTTTGAATCTTCGACGATCGATCGCCGCTGAAATCTGATCGCGGATGTCTCTGCGGATAATCGACCCGGGAGCCTCATTAATAAGCCGCGAAATATCGGGCTCGGAGGCGGATCAAGTCTTCACGCTGCGGTGAAGCGATTGGAATTTCCTGCTGCCTATAGGGAGACTAGAAGCTTGCAAGATTCCTCGGTGAGTTGCTCGCATTTAATTACGGCAATTAAGGCCTTGGACCACTCTTGAGGCCGAAAAAACGGCCTTTTGAGGAATTTTTTTTTCAGAAAAACTACGAAGTAAATCGAGATACATATCAGTGACTGTATACAATAATTTTTTTGAAGCGATTAATTTGAAAATGGCGGCTAGGCAGCGTTTATCTCAAAACTGCATTTTTTAAGCTGGCCGGAAACGTAACTCGGACAATTTTCAACCGATTCAATTGAAATGTTGAATACATCTTGAAAAATACATTGTCTATGGAAGTACGTAGGATTTTTTTTTATATTGCATCGTTCTTTTTTTATTAGCAAGTATCTGACGATTTTTTAGGCAAATTTTCGGAAAGCGAAAAATTTCGTCAGATAATTGTTAATAACAAATCAATTATGCAATATAAAAAAAATCCTACGTACCCTCAAAGCTTTGCATCGACCTTACTAACACCCTGTACATATAGGTAAATGCCTCAAGCCTCTTTCGCACTGTCACCGATCAATCGTATCGACTCTCGACGCCCCTCGAGGCCGTTTCTCTCTCGCGGTTGTCGTTGATTGACAGGAAAACTTTTCAATCACTTTTTCTCCCAGCCCCCCCATTCCACGCACACACAATCGCGACGTCTTTCAGCACCCTTCGATAAAAATCTCCGCCGTTCTGCTCCGCAAACCCTCAAAATTAACGCAGTTTCCCTCGACCACCACTTCGGGGAGACTCATCGCGACACTTGGATATTGCACGGGGGGGAGCCACGCCGCAGGAGGAGAAGACGAAAAAATGCTAAATTTGCAAGTTCAAGCCGCGTGGCGAAACTCGTTGGGATTCATGTCGGGTTCGGGACAAACGAGAAGACTACGTAGAATCGAAGCTAAATTGAAAAATAATCACTTCAACTACTCGACTGTACGGTAATTGAGTCCAGATACGGTGATCGAAGAATTTGAAAATTCACCCTCAAGTCGACTAGATATGGGCTCAATATCGAATAATTATCGGACTATGCAATCGCGATTCTAAAAAAAGAGTGCGTAAATTTGGTGCTTGCGTGGGTAAAGTTGTGAAATTTGAGATGAATTTTCAAACATGTGCGAACCTTGGGAAAAATGAGTTTGAAGACACTCGAGTTCGAGGACACTCAGTTTGAGGGCCGTTCTCAAAACAGCCAGATATGTGCCTGACCAATATCACACAAATGAAACGTTCTGCTTAGGGGTTAGGCTACTGTGACGACCGGAAAATCAGGCTTACACAAAAATAAAAATTTGAACGAATAAGCACCATGTTTAAATAATTATTTAGACATTTACTTGTTTGTATATCAACAAAGTTTCAATGTCTTAAATATAATTTTTTCCGCATATTTTTCAATATGTATACTTTAGGAAAATTCAAAAAGATGATTTTTTCGATCCGTCACAGTGGTGTCCCGCTTTAAGGCGGCTATGGACGCAACGGAAGTTAGGCTACGTTAGCGAAGTGCGGCTAGGGAGTGATAGAAAGGCTCCTATTGGGAAGGGTAAGACGGGGTTACCCTTTGAAGCAAACATTTTTCTTTACGGGCACGTTTTTTTTTGCACTTTCGTTATTTATGACACGCGCTACGTGAAAAATAGAAATTTAATAGGTATGTTTTAGTAGTTATTGAAGTCCTGGGAACCTTGAAACGCTTACACAATTTCCATATTTAATTAAAAAAACACTTTTGAATCGTCCAAATCTGAATTGAATTCGGTCTAACACCAGTGTTACCCTATGCAAAGGGTTAAATTGACATCAACGGTAACTTTGACAGTTTTTGGGGCTACTTCAGCAGAGCGCCAAAATACAATTTAAATGTGTGCGCATTTGAATGTGTTTAAATTTGTTGTTCAAGCTTATTATAATGTTGCTAAAGTTGATTGTAATGATGCTCAAGATGATTTTGATCTCAATGATAATTATAACACTGATTAAATGCCTATAATAGTACCCTAAGTACTTGATATTTTTACGTAAAATGTTTCCTCAACAAAGATGACAATTTGATTGTAAAAAATCTTTTTGATTCAATTTCATATATAATGCATCAAATATTATTTTTTGTTATCAAAATGCTGTCAAAGTAACCCTCAATCTTTTACATAAGTTGCATTTCAATGCCTTATCAAAGAAACCCCTCGAGGTTACTTTGACCTTAAATGAAATATATAAAAAATTGTGGGGGGTTGGTGGTGGTTGACTTTCCTATGCATTTGATAGCCAAAGCACACATTGTTCTATTGGAGCAAATGAAATTGGAATTAAGGACGTTAAAAAAAAGTTACCTACACAACCTTCCAAAGCTTGTTCAAAGTAACCCCATTTTACGGTTATACGTGAAAACCCGCAAAGGGTTGGGACTAAGAAAATTAAAAAAAAATAGATATAAATGTAACATGTTAATTCTTCTGCACGTAACCACCACACGTGCGCGCAGCTTGTACGGAAGCGCGATCCCATCCACACTCGTGCACGCGCAGCTCGATGCTACAGCTGTGCCGCACGAATTTGAATTGGGCACGTTCGTGAGAGGCGCGAAGGATTAATCTCGTTATCGAGCCTGACAATTCGACATCGGAAGCGCCGACTACGGCGACGACGACGAAGCCGACGACGATGACGATGTCGTCGTCGTCGTGGAGTTACGTCAATTAACGGCACGGCAGAGCTGCTGGCCCTTCCGAGCATAGACACACACACACACATACACACGTTCAGAAAACTCTTCCTGCATCGCCTCGCACTCTCTTTCTCCCTGGAGAATGAGGAACGCCACCGAACCGTACGTACGACGGGGAAACGAGGAGGGCCAAAAAAGTATAGAGAATATACCGAGACACCGGACGGCTCGATATTATCGACAGAGGTCGGGAACGGGGCGGGGGGCAGGGAATATGCGATGGCGAAAAAAAAAACGGAGCGAGAGGGAGAGAGGAATAAAAAAGAGTTAAGTTTGCGGGAAAAAAGAATCCCGTGGAATATTCCGAACAGCGCGAATTACCTGGACGACACACGTACACTGTTATTATTATCGTCATCTAGACTAGGGGATACGGACGAACCTTCCAAAGTCCATCCTACAGGCACTCACTGCAGAATCGTAAGTAAATCAATTGACACATTCGATAACGATCGTTCGAAAAACAAATAAACCGAAACAAAACGAACAAATCAAAAATCAAAATAAAATAAATTACATCGAACAAAAAATCCAAAGAAAACGAATAAATCAAAATAATACAAATAAATCGTTAAAACATCGAAAGAACACGAATAAATCGAAATAAAATAAATAGATCGTTAAAAAATCGACAGAAAACGAATAAATCGAAATAAACCGAACAAACCGGTATAAAGCAAATAAATGCAACTAAAATAAATAAATCGACATAGAACGAATATATCGAAATAAAACAAATGAAAGAAATAAATCGAAAGAACACTTTCTTTTTATTGTCTTCTCGGCTCGCGCGTCTGTGCGTCTATTTTTTTTCTGTCGCAATGATTATTTTATTATGACACGTGGAACGCCCTCGATACGTATCGATGTGGTCTGACGGAACTACCGTATGCAAGTATCGGCTGTTGGCTTGTCGTCGTTTACTCACGAATACGATATGGCGAATAGTAACTTAGGCATCATATATATATATATATATATATATATATATATATATATATATATATATATATATATATATATATATATATATATATATATATATATACGGGAAAAGGTGGTTTTTAAGACTTTCGACTTTTAGAGCCACCCTCCCCGTAGCCTATTCTCCCCACATTCAACATTACGTATTCCCCGATGTTTCTTAAATGAGCTCTAAGTAAACGTAGTCCTATTTATCTAAAGACCACTTCGAGGTCCGTCCTGCCCCAAAGTCACCGGTTCGTTCAACAAAAATATTCCAAAGTCAGCCCTCGCAATAGCCAAAAGTCCCGACAGGCAACTTTACATAGATATTAATGAGTTGAAATTACTTTCTCCAAACACATATATGCAGGTCCGTTGGTAGTATTCGATACCTTTGTGCCTATAAATGAGTGTGTATATCGCGATATTGCACTTTGCAAACGTTTGTCCCCTGATCGAACGTGTCCGCGTTCAAATAGTCGACAACGTGTCGAATGTATTGTGTATATATATATATATATATATATGGACACGACTTTGGCGAAGTTTCCGGCACCGTATAAAGCCACGAGTTCGCAACCTATAACCGCTTTCAAATAAACATAAGTCGCTCGGATCGCCACGTCATATACCGAGGCATCGAAAAAACGAGAATAAAAGAAAAAGTAAAAATCTATAATGCAGATATCGTTACGAGGCGTGTATCGACAAGCACGGTGAAACGACACTCGTACACGCGACTTCCGCGGCCATCAATTCGACTATATCGCATCCGTCCACTTCCTCCTGTCCCCTCGTTCTCTTCCACTATTTTCGCTCGTCAACCCCCTGCTCTGTGTACACTTGATCGTAGTGCCGGATAAAAAAGCAATCTGAACCTAGATTCTCGTCCCTAACGATCCGTCTGTCTCTCTTTCTCGTTTTTGCCACGTACCTTGGTCCGACGCGACGATAATTGCTCGGACAATTGTTAGGGTTAATTTCTTCCATTGCGATCCGCGGAGGTGCGGAACGTGAGCTCGGAAAGAGCGGCAAGAAGCCGGACGCCGTTGATGGGGAACAAAGTAAAACGAGATGGATGTCGCGTTTTTTTTTTTTTTCATCCCTCGAGTTTCTTATTCGATTTATCGCGTTGGGATTATTGTTGTGTAGTTGTTGGGCGTCGGATCGGTTGGCGTGCACTCGAGAGTGTTTTTATTCGCCTCGATTTTCCAGGGTGCTTTTAGCCCCCACGTCAGGCGCTATACGTTAACCCCCAACCCCCAGGCGCGGTATCGATGGCTCGCTGCACCCCTTCACCGGAAGGTACGGCGTAGAGGCTACGAGAAGAGCACACACAGAACTGGATGTTTAGCCACCATTTTCACCCCTGTCCTCATCGTACTCATCCTCCTCGTGCTCTTTCATCCCACAAGCCACGAGCACTCGACCGAGAGAATCGCTGGGAGGATCGCGATGAGAGAGGTGCCAGAGAACACGGGGATTTTTGCTCTCGAGCTGCTTTATCGGTAATCGATAATACGTGCGGTATGAGAGCGTATACCGAGCACCTCTTCCCTTATACGTTTAAACTCGCGGTGAAACAGTCACTCGTGTAGTTACGAGCATCCTTCCTCACTACCTCACCCCTGTGACATTTTTTCTGTCCTCTCTCTCTCTCTCTCTCTCTCTCTCTCTCTCTCTCTCTCTCTCTCTCTCTCTCTCTCTCTCTCTCTCTCTCTCTCTCTCCTCTCTCCTCTCTCTTCTCTTCTCTCTCCTCTCTCGCTCTTTTATGCTCTTTCTCTTCCTCTCGTTCTGATCGCCACCCATGAGCGTAGACCGTCGCATGGACGGAAATTACGTTGGGGTTGTATACGTAACGACAGGGAGGGTAGAAAAACAAAGGGAGGCTCGCTCAGGTATCAGACTTTGCCGCCGATTTGACGACATCTCGACCATGATCTTCCGATCGAGATAGTTCTCGAGTTTACATCGAATTCTTGCATTTCCATATTTAGAAATGAAAAAAAAAACAATCGATCGAAATAATCATTTTGATTGAATGTTTTTTCTTAATATGGGATGCAAGAATTTGATTATATTTCGATGATGATTGCAAAAAGATAATTGAAAAATCGTTTTGACACACGTGTTTGTATATCGACAAAGTTGTGCACCAAATTTCATGAAAAATATTAGTAATCAAAGAAGTTATAAACAATCTCGTGGAGGAATGTTTTTTTTAAAGTGAGGGGCTCAACGGTGCACTTTCTCGAGTTCTCGAATTTTCATGGGAATTGCAAGAATTCCATATTTAGAACGAACAACCCACGATCGAGTTTTTTTCTTGATCTGGGGATTATAGGAATTTGATTCTAATTCGAAGATTCTCGCGATCCGAAGATCTTGGTCATGATTCACGCGAAGACAGCGAAAAGTTCGGATGATTTCGATCGCCCAGAGTTCTCGAGAGATCACGAATTTTAATCGGGTTATTGCATCTTCATGTTCAGAAGAAAACAATTAATGAATCAAAAATATTATTTGCATTGATTGTTTTTTTTTTCTGGATGTAAAGATTCAATGATTCCATTAGAATTTGAGAATTCTCGCGATCGGGAGATCTTGGTCGAGAGTTTGAATTTATTTATCATCGACAATTCTCGGGAATTCTCGAATTTTGCTTACTTTCTTGCTTCTCGATATTCAGAATAAAAACAATCGCAAAAATTATTATTTCGATTGATTGTTTTTTTTTTTAACATGCAGATGCAAGAATTCGAATAAAATTCGAGAGTGCTCGATGATCGAAGTATAAATCATCAAAAGTTTTCGCTGTAGTCGCGTGAATAAATTTCCCCATAGGGCAATAGGACGAATAAATCGTGACGGCGAATTTCGGATCTGCGGTGAAAATAATAATTAACGGAGAAATATTCATCGGGAGAGGTCCCACGTGAAGAAGGAAGATGAAAAACGATCGTGCACATTTTATTTTTAAGACCAACTCCGAAAACTTATTTCGGGCGGTGTAATGAAATTAAGATCGTCGCGTAATCTTGCCAACGTGCGCGTGAAAGCATCGCAACCCTCTTCGTGCATTCGCCCTCGTTGCAAATGATTGGAAAATGGTACGCGTCCTTATCGTAGCTGCTGCCACGTTTTCTTTACCCTCGTATTATACGAGCCTCTCTCTCGTTATCGTTGAAATCCCAATTTCGCGCCGCCACCAAATAAATTAATACTCCTGCCACCATAATGTGCACATACACATGCGCGCATCCACACTAATCGCTCGGTCCCTCAGCCGGCCCTTGAACAAGGGCGAACAAGAAGGAGAGCGAGAGCGTGAGATACAGAGGGACGAAAAGTATATCCTCGCACGATTCGTTGCCGATTGATGGCAGCCCGACGTTTCGAGTCTTACAGGAATGATCGGCGGCAAGAAGGGCCGGGGGGTCCTTTGCTTGCGGTGTTTCGCGAGGGATCGTCTCGAAACTAGTTAAGAGGATGAAGTGTACACCAGGCGGGGGTGAAGTGTCGTACAGGGTGGGGGCTTCAACGCCAGTTGTGGGATTACATTTTTTTTAAGGCGCTATCGCCCGTAATTTCTTGCTTGTATCGTTACCGAGCATCCAGCAGAGCAGAAGGGAGCAGAGGGGATCAAGGAAAGGGAGAATGCGAAGCGAGGAAATCTCGTACGAGAGCGAGCTGAAGTCGAACGAGTGTTTGAGGCTGGCCAGGGGGTGGAATTCGATCGAAATTAAAATTAAAGTCGTACCCGCGAACGATGGAGGGGCCCGAGAATTTGCCTGCGCTCTCTCTCTCTCTCTCTCTCTCTCTCATCTCTCTCTCTTTAATCACGATTTCGTGGTCTCCCGCGTGCCGTTATCCGGGAACGAGATATCTTCACTATACTTGTATGTGTGCGTGTATATATATATATATATATATATATATATATATATATATATATATATATATATATATATATATATATATATATATATATATATATATATATATATATAAAAGACTTGTACATTCAGCTGAGCTCAGAGGCACGTGCGTCCCTCCCGAAACGATCACCCACTTTTTTCTTATATCCTTGTGTTTATATGCAGACGAATCTATCTGTATCCCAATTTAATCTTTCTTACTTTCTTATACACATACACGTATACGTTATTATTTTTATTTATTAAATTTAATTTATTATTAATTTATTTAACCCTTTTATTTATATTATTATTATTATTATTATATACACATACGGGGTGTCCTGTTATGAATGTATAATCCTGCAACTGTCGAGGGTCAGATCATATCCTACTGCATGCTGGAATTTCCGATTAGTAAAAGTCCCACGGTTTTCGAGATTTTGGGCTCTGTTATTTTTTGAAAAAAATCATCGGCTTCTGGTTATTTGCGTGGCATTTCTACAGATGATATGAATCGGCAATAACGAAGTCAATTATTAAAGTAATTGGCACGATATGCGTAGTAGATTTTTTTTTTACACCGCAGGATGTCAATGTCAGATGTTGGAATTGGTTTGTATGAAAATTTTGCATAAGATCTTTTTTCATAAAGTTTCCTTAACATTTAAAGGGAGATATACACCTAGAAGACGGAAAAAGTAATTGTTGTGAATTTTTTCAAGGAAAACTTTTTGAAATTTCGGATTGGGGTTTTAATTATCCAAAAGTATATCCATTTAACAATATGTTTAATTTTCTTTATTTAAAAATATCAAAAATATACAAGGATATTGTATGATCCTTGGAGCGTCGTAAAAAAATCTGCGTATACGGTACCCACTGGCGTTTCTTCAAAAATCATCTGAAAACAAAAAACCAAAAAGATTATTAAATGAGATACTGTAATCTAGTACTTGTCATAGCCGATTTTGAAAATATCGATTTATGACAAAGTGGCGGACGTTTGAACATAAATAGTGATTTTTGGGGCCAAGAATTAGTTATTATTTTGCCTATAAAACAAAAACTAAGTAACGGGGGAAAAAAATCGTATGACAAGTACTAGATAATGGTGTATAGAATAACCACAAAAAACCTCAAGGCAATCGGTTCATTGGTTTTCGAGAAATTTTGGGTACCAATTTGAAAAACGTGGTTTTGAGAAAAACGCGTTTGAAAATTTGGGAATGAACAAATCATGAAATTTGTCAACTTACGTGGAATCATCGATACCAGGCCCATAGTGTGGGTCTTCTACGGTCGATGGAATGTTCATAGCTTCTAAATTCTCGACCTCGACCATCGAGGTGTATATCTCCCGTTAAGGTTCAAAAGAAGACTTTTCTAGATAAAACAAATAACCAAGAGTATTAAAAAAAACGGGTTAAAAAAAGTTATCATTTGTAGAAATGGCATGCGAAAAACGAAAAGCAGATGATTTTTATATCGAAAACCGTGGGACTTTTACCGACCTGAAATTCCAGCGTACAGTAGGACACGATCTGATCTATCGACAGTTGCAGGATTATCCATTCATAACAGGACACCCATATATTTTCGTCTCCGACCATTTATTTTGTTTCCCTCCCCCAAAACATCCAAAGGTTGATTGCACGTTCGACTCATTTCGCATCGAAGTCTCTATTGACCCATCGATCGACCGCTGAAGGGCCTCGAAAAGCAAATTAAACTCCGTCTAATAGCATGCCTAATTGAACGAACGGATTTAGAATCACGACGAATCTTCTCCTGCGAGGAATATTTAAAAACCCGTAACAAAAGAAAAAGCAAGCGGAAATTAACGAATCCCGAGCACTCGCAGGCTCGACAAGATCGGCGGCAGTGTGATGTCCCTTTTATTTTTATTTTTTCTTTCATTCTCCTCCGGATCGTAAAATTTTTCGGCCGGGTGTAATGTTCCGGAAAATTAATCGTGTCCAATATAAACCGAAATACCGGGGTTGTTAGCCGTCCCGTTGCCGTGGGGTACACGGAAAAAACGCTCGCAAGGGGGTAATACCAAAGAGACGAGCGGTGGCGAGGGCCGGGGGTGTCTCGAGGAAGTGTGTGTACGATCGGGCGAGGGGAGGACATCGGTGCGCCGGATAACTCGAGCCGGTAATTTTCGCACGATTTTATGGGAATTTAAGAATAATTCAATTAGGAGACGGGGATCACTTTCCGAGATATGCTAATTCCTCGATGCGAGAGAGAGAGAGAGAGAGAGAGAGAGAGAGAGGCAGGCGAAGAACTTAAAAAAGATCGCAAGGAAGACGACGAGGATATTCCCCACTTGCTCGCTGGAGGGTGAAAAGAGGACGAAGAGACTTTGAAGAGAAAGGAGAAAAAAAAGAAGCGAGACTTGGGGTGCAAAAAAAGCGTCGAAGCGCGGGGGTGGTGCGCACCTCCAATTTAAAAATCTAATCTTCAATAATCGTTTGCAGTGTCCGTGTCGGTGAGGGTGGTTCCGCACTACAGGGTGGCAGGGGGGGTGGGGATGAAGGCGAAACGCCATCTTCCGGTGTATAAATACGATTTCGTCTTAGTCGACGCCGAGAGCGAACGACGAGTTTCTTCGTTCACTCGTATATATATACATATGGGGCATTCCATACCAATTCGACCTGGGTCTGACCCTCGACCCCTCAAATCTGGTTCCCGATTTTTCTTATCATTACTCTCACTCTATCAAGCAATTACAATTTTTTTCAGATTTTTCAAAATAAATTTGAGCGCGTCATGAATTTTTGAATTTTTTTTTTGAACACCTCGATGGCCGTCATCGAAAAATCTGAAAAAGTTCCCAAAAATACAGTGTCAGATATGAAAAATGTTGGTGTAAAATTCATAATGTCTGGGCTTTTGCTTAAACCCGTTTTTTAGCTTTTTGAGCAAAAAAAAGATTAAAAAAATAAGAAGCAGAGGTCAATTTACTGTAGACCGTTTCTCGAAATTTTGTATGCAGAAAACCAGATTTTTAAAAAATTGCTCCGATTTTTCTAAAGTGTATTTTGTAATTTTCGATTTTTTTTTATCATGGTTGACAAAAACCCTAATTAGGGGTTGAAGCAAAAGCCCAGACATTATGAATTTTACACCAACATTTTTTATATCTGACACTGTATTTTTGAGAATTTTTTCAGATTTTTCGATCACGGCCATCGTGGTGTTCATAAAAAAAATTCAAAAATTCATAACGCACTTAAATTTATTTTGAAAAATCTGAAAAAGATTGTAATTGCTTGATAGAATGAGAGTAATGACAGGAAAAATCGGGAACCAGATTTGAGGGGTCGAGGGTCAGACCCAGGTCGAATTGGTATGGAATGCCCCATATATATATGTATATACATATATATGAATAAACGGCCGAGAGGCTTCGTCGCTTCTTCGCCTCATTTTCATTCGTTCTGATTAAATTCATTAGTTTAATAGAGGAGTATCAATATCAGTGAGGCGAGTGATTTTTTTTCGCCGTCCTCCCTACGCTTTTCCCTCTCGCCCTCTCTTGTTTCATCCATGTACGTATATACTCGCTCGTGTACGTCTTATATCGAAGATGAAGAAAAAGAGAGCAGGATGGAGGCGGAAGACTCACCCTTGGGAGCTTGGTGGACGATTGGGGACCATTTCCGATGATCCTTCGTGGGTTTCCCTGTCTCTCTCTCTCTCTCTCTCTCTCTCTCTCTCTCTCTCTCTGCCCCCTCTCCCTCTCGCTCTCTCTCTCTTGGTCTTCCCCGGAAACGACTAATAAAATTGGAAAGAATTACTTATTTAAGTTTCGGTCCTTGGTCGACCACGAGGGTGGACCAGAGAGCTTTTTCCCTTCGCTTGCTTGCATCAACCGAGCCTTTCGTGAAAATCGTTCCTCACGATTATTCTTCATAATCGCGAATCATAAATAAAACGGAGCTGTTTTCCGGCCGGGAGGGGGGGGGGGGCTCGATTGAATCTCAGGGCGGAAAAAAAAGAAATTGAAGGAATAAGAGAAGCGCCGATAAAAAGGGTCGCCAAAGGCAAAGACGTTGCTCGCAAGAAGCGGAAGTAGCTCTCCGTAAACATCGATTTTAGGCCGGATTGAGCCGAGATATTCTAATGGACCGAAGAAGAGCGGGGGCAGGAGGAGGTGGAAGAACAGATTCACACACTCGCAGGTATATATATTAGTCCCCGGGGTACCTTCACGTTTAGTCGTTACTATATCGGAGAGTACGAGAAAGAGAGAAGGAGAGGGCCTGAATTATACCGCCGGAAACTAATGACGAAGCACAGCCAGTTTGTAAATCCCACTAACAAAAGAAATACCTAAAAGAGAAATATTCCCCATTGTCCGATAGAAAAAGACGTAGAAGTTTGCAGACTTTGGATGCGAAAAAGAAATTCTCTCGCACTCACCATCGGTTAGAATAATTAATCACTCTTACGACACACGGAATCCAATAGCGTAATTGAAATTAGAATTACAAATAAACGTAGTCCCACACGACGAAGTGAAAAATGAAAATAAAATTGAGAGTAATATTAAATTATTAAATTTAAAGCACGGTGTGTAATAATATTTTAAAAAAAATTACTTGTGTGGAATGAGTAATGTATGCGTTAAGAGGAAAATGATCATATTTCACTTTTAGTGATTTGAGGGAAGCCACCACTGTAACGGGCCGAAAAAAAAGGTCGCTTTTTCCGATTTTTTTTGTCTACTAGATTATTTATTTGAGATTTGAAAAAAGTGTTATTTAGCATACGTTGGACTTATTTCGTGTAAATTTGTGTTCAAAAAATTAAAAATTGACAACGTTATTGAGGTATAATTAAGGCTCTTTAAAAAAATTTGATCCAAACTTCGAATCCCCAACTTGACAAAGGTTGATCTAGAAATAAAAATAAAACAGGTTTATAATCTATATAAATGCATTTCTCTTTGTAAGTAGCCGTTTTTTCGAGAGAAAAAAAAATCACTAAATGGCGGGTGTTCGAAAAAATGTCATTTTGGCGAAATTTTTACTTACATTCAGGGGCTTGAAATATACTAAATTTTTAAAGAAGCGGCTACTATAGCTACTGCAATTACGGAAATTTTGGTTTTCATTAAATTGAAAATCGGACAATTATAGCTAGAGTTCTGATTCCGGCCAGGTCGAGGAAAATCGTTTCGGCTGCTCTGACTAAATCGTCTGTAATTTGGTCAATTTTCAATATTTCAACTTTGAGAAAATGCGAAAAAAATGCTTTTTCGACTCGTCCCAATTCCCTCCTGCCTCAATTAAAATCAATAATTAAGAGTGACAAAATAAATGAGTATGATTATTCATTATTATCCTTATATTTCTATCTGAAATCCGATTGGTCCGATCTTTACCAACCGACCATCGAAAAAAATTGATATAAATTGAAGCAAAAATGAAGAATCATCCATAATTTTCCCACGAAATTATTATCGTTATTATGCTCGCACATTCTCATGGTCCGCTATTCTGATCTCAAAGTATTTTGACTGTGACCTTCCTATTTTGGTCGCGAAAGTATTGCTCCGTTTAATTCGTACGCTCGTGTCCATGTGTGTGTGTGATCGTATTTGTGACGTCCAGAGATCGCACGATCACCGCGCTCACAAACGGGCGCGGCGAATACAAAAAAATGTTCCTCCCCCTCCCGCCGCCCCGCCGGCTTCCAACCCCCTCTACATTCTACAAATGACACTAATCGCCTTCCTTTATCTTCCCACGGTTTCGGAGCGCGCGCGCTAACGATAAAAACGAGAGAGGATCACTCTCTCGCGGATCGCGGCTTTGCTCTCCCCGTTATGTACGAGTCTCGGGAGCGCGCTACAACGCGCGGCGATCAACACACGCGGGAACACCATTTACCGGGCCACGAAACTTCGCTCTCCCTCCGACCCGTGCAATTCGATAATTATCTCAACATTTCTCTAATAACTTCTTGCTCTTGACGCACGCACCGAACTCCTTTTCACCGTGTGCTTATATATATATATATATATATATATATATATATATATATATATATATATATATATATATATATATATATATATGTATATGTATATGTGTGCGCACGGTTCCCATCGTCTATCCTACAGGAACGATATTCCGCGCGGTTTTGAAATGAAAAAATAATTCAATAGTCCGAAATTCAATGTACCGTGTATCATTTTATTTTTTTTTATTCTTCTTTTTTCTATGATTCACTCGCCGGCCCGAATTTAATAGGTATGTATAGAAATGAGAGAGAGAGAGAGAGAGAGAGAGAGAGAAAGGGAGAAGACACCTGAAGAATTCTTCCTGATGTCTTTTGTATACGCTTCTCGTTTCACGTGTGAGAAAAGTAACAAACGATGCTACCTTCATGATGTTGAAGTTTGCATCATTGGAATGCAACGAAATATTTTATTAGTGATTTTTACAAATTTTCTTTAACAGACTTAAGCTACGAAAATCCCGCGATCATTTTTTCGACTCCTTATTTAGCGATCTACGACCCAAATCTACGAAATATAATGTTCGACAGTGATAACAATAGGGAAGGAGGAAAAATCGTGGCATTCCAACGATGCAAACTAGGAGCCAATATAACTTTTGAAAATTCTCTATACTTAATTGATCTGCGATCAATTCGATCATTTTCATTCGGCCATAATTTTTTTACGACAATAATTTTACTGTTTTCTTCATTATTTCATATTTTTATATTCTCATATTTTTTAAATATTTATATATTTATTATAAATGAGTTTTACTGTTTTCTTTAGTATCTGATTTATTTAATATTAGAGTATAGAAATTCTACATTATTATTATTGTACTCATGATTTTTTCGTCAATTTCTGCGCGAGGCACGAGGTAACAGAGCTCAAACGAATTGACCAATTGTTAGAAGTTGTCGGAAATTAAATCGTAAAGACAGTCGTTTCGGAAAATTACCCGATAATTTTATTAAATTTCTTCTCACTAGAATTACACATACACATGACAATGCGACTCAAAAAATATTTTATAATTGTTATTCGATGATTTAAAAAAACTTCACGATCTTCTTTTTCAATAAAATTAACAACCAACATCACTTAAGTGTTCGGCTTCGATTTTGTCGAAACTCATATATGTGATAAAGCATTGAAAACTATTGGACACGTATTTTTTTCAGGGAAAAACGGTTTTGAGGGTGGAAACCACCCCTCCAAGAAAGGGGTGATTTTACAGTTTCACCCCCAAGCAGTCCACCGACCTGAACGAAACACAAACCAAAATTCTTCTAACCTAAAGCGATGAAAAATCCACTGTAGAATGGAAAAAAAATTACATTAAGAGATGACGTGCCTTTCTTCAAGGGGTGGTTGTCCCCCTTAAAACCGTTTTTCCGCCGATAAAATCAAATCCATATCCAATACTGTTCAATCCTTTCCACATAAAGGATTGAAAACTCCAAAATCGAAGGCGGACCCTTAAGCAACGTTCCTCCCAAATACAATCATACAAATAATTCTTCCCCCAAACAACCGTCTTGCCCCACGGATATACACCTCCACATCCTCCGACTTCAATTTTCGCCCTTCAACTCAAGAAGCTCGCGAAAAGATCTCGAGATTCTCCATAAACGAGCATCAGTCGACCCGCCGGATGCGCTCGAATCTCGGGACAGACGTAACGCAATAGAGCGACAGGAAATGACAATCAGGGCCGATGTTTATTCAGGCATGCAGCTGAAAAGTTCGATCAATTGTCGCACGAGTTCTCGTTGCACGCGATCCAAGTTTTGACACTGGCCCCCTTTCCACCACCGGCCTCTCGGCTCCGCCAAATATATCATGCGCGACCCACCCGCGCACCCGTTCGCTCTTCCCTTCCTCCCCCGCGACGTATTGTGTCGTTGCTATTTTTGCAACTCCTTGCCAAACGAGTTGTTAAAGAAGGCACAAAAACGAAAAAGAAAATATAATGAGGAGGAACGAGAGCCGGGAAAGAATGGTATGGAGAAAGTACATCGAACGAGTTGGCGACGTGCACACGCTATTGCGAAATATCGGCCTCGAGAAAGGGCTCCGCGGGAATTAATAAGCGGTCTGTATGCGCGCAATAAATACACATACACACACTATATATATATATATATATATATATATATATATATATATATATATATATATATATATATATATATATATATATATATATATATATATATATATATATATATATATATATATATATATATATATATATATATATAGTGTGTATGTATGTATTTATGTATGTATATATATACGTGCGACGAAAACTTTTCAACATTTAATAACAGGCTGCAGAGCATTCGATCACTCATGAGAAGCCTCGCTTTACTAGAGTCTCCGAGTGCAAATATATCACAGGGTTCGTACAACCCCATCGCGAACCGATCCAAATCAATTTTAAATTCACCCACGAGGGACACGAATTAAAAAACTACGAATCGGTGGATGTCTCGATCCCGTCGTACGTACGTCGTTCCCTCTCGGACTAGAAAAAAGTAGTCTCACGCTCGCTGCGAGTAGAAATCGTCTTTTTTTATCGCGATCGAGGGATCTTCTCACTTTAGACGCTAAAAAAAGGCTGTTTTTATGATTTTTTTTATAGGTTTATATTATAGATATTGATGTAAAAGTTGTTACACTCAATAAATACACTTTCGAAGTGCATTTAAATTTTTTTATTTATTTATCCAAGTCAATATTTATAGACGAAAATGGTAGTTAAAATAATGTCCGAAATAAATTGTTGGTCTGCGATGAAATCTCGGAGATGGATCATCCGAAACAAAAAAATCAAACGGTTTTAGATTTGGGATGTTGATGGCTATAGCGCATATGATACGATTATTGATATATGCAAAGATAACAAAATGGCGGACATTTTTCGAAAAAAAAAACGTTTTTTTACCGTTTTTGGCAAAAATATAGTAAATATCAAAGTTTTAAAATCCTTGATATACGCTATTTGCTTAATAGCCTTTTTCAGCGTCTAAAGTGAGAAGACGCCATAATTAATAAAGAATTGACATGAATCGTAACGAATGCTCATTGGAATCGAACGCCCATTGTACCGATTTATGCGAGATAAATGACGGGCGGGTAGGGGGAGGGGGTATGAGCTAACGCACTGAACGCTTATGGGGACCCATTTGATTCACAAGACGAACGTATACCTGTGCATGTACATAGCTCTGTGTGTATATGCGCGTAATATGAAGCGATCGGTGCCGGAGGATATAGGTAATTTCATTTCGCCTCTCGAACGAAGCCTGCGGGTTTATTGTAACCGATCCCATTGACCGCTTTCCTCCCCCTCCTTCTCTATCTCTTCGGAGGAATAACAGCAGTTGTTGGCCAGTCGTGGCAATTGCCGATTCACCCTCGACAAATCTGACAAAAATTGACAGCCCCAAAGGTTTATGGTATCGAAGTTTGCGGTGGACTGCAACGGAAATATAGTTTCTTCGTGTTGCCCATTTTCGTTGGCATATTCGGACTACGAAAATTACTTTTTCGAGGGTTTTTATAAAAAATGAGTAAGCAAAAACAGTAAAAGAAGATTTTGGATAATAATTTTAGGATTTTAGATGATAAGTTTAAGATTTTAGATTTTAGACAATAATTTTAAGTTTGTAGATTTTAGGTAATGATTTTAAAATTTTAGATTTTAGATAATAATTTTAAAATTTTAGATTTTAGATAATAATTTTAAGATTTTAGATTTTAGATAATAATTTTAACATTTTTTAATGATAATGATAATGATAATAATTTTAACAACAGCAGTTGTTGGCCAGTCGTGGCAATTGCCGATTCACCCTCGACAAATCTGACAAAAATTGACAGCCCCAAAGGTTTATGGTATCGAAGTTTGCGGTGGACTGCAACGGAAATATAGTTTCTTCGTGTTGCCCATTTTCGTTGGCATATTCGGACTACGAAAATTACTTTTTTGAGGGTTTTTATAAAAAATGTGTAAGCAAAAACAGTAAAAGAAGATTTTGGATAATAATTTTAGGATTTTAGATGATAAGTTTAAGATTTTAGATTTTAGACAATAATTTTAAGTTTGTAGATTTTAGGTAATGATTTTAAAATTTTAGATTTTAGATAATAATTTTAAAATTTTAGATTTTAGATAATAATTTTAAGATTTTAGATTTTAGATAATAATTTTAACATTTTAGATTTTAGATGATAATTTTAAGATTTTAGATTTTAGATAATAATTTTAAGATTTTAGATTTTACGTAAAAAAAAATTTTTAGATTTTAGATAATAATTTTAGGATTCTAAGATTTTAGATTTTAGGTAAAAATTTTAAGATTCTAAGACTTTAGATAATTTAGATAATAAAAATGAAGAGATAAAGATCAGGATGAATTTCCATTGCTTTCCCATTCCTTCAGCACCATAAGAATCTTCCTCATGGAACATGGCTGCATCAAATTCTAAAATTGGTTATAATTATTGGTACCCTCGTAACAAACGTTGTATGCAAGTGTCTCTGCGAACAAAAAGAACTCGAGGGATCTTCGAAATCTTCGCTCTTCCGGTCGTCCATTTTCTTCGCGATCAGTATGCAGCGACGATTTCAAGATTGGCCTCGAGTAGCCAGCAGGATGCCAATGACCGTAGGGCTGGTGTGCCCCCGAGACCGAGTACCGAGTGTCGGGAGGCCAAGTGGAATACGTGGTACGTATAGGGAACCGTGGCAAATCGTGTCGTAGTTCACCAACACAATCTCTGGGGCTTTTCGATAAGGAACGGCGAGAGGAAGGGTGATAGAGAGAGGGAGAGGAAGAGAGACGGATGGAACGCACACCAAGAGCCTTAATAACTTATAGATTAAACTCAAAGCGTTATTGAACGTTCCGTTAGAACCCAGGCATTATCGAAAGTCCGGCTGTGGCGAGCATAGAGAAACCCTCTTGTCTGTATAACGACGCGGCGAATGGTCAGAGAGCATAAACGGGAGCATTATGTCAGCCTCTTACGTGTTACTATAGAGCACACTAGATCTCATACACACGTATATGTGTATATACAAAAGCCCTAATACATGCATACACGTATACATGAGAAAAGGAGATTTTGAAGCTTTTGACTTCGAGGACCGTCCTCGAAGTAGCCTTGTGTCCCCATACTCAACATTACGCAAGCCTTAATGTCTTTGAACAATCTTAGATGAACGTAGAGTTCTTTTTATAAAGATCATTTCGAGAACCTTTCTGTATCGCACAATCAACGATTTGGTTGAATAAAATATGTCTTCAAGATGTGCTCGTAGTCAATATTGCATAGAAATAGCAGAATCAAGATATTCTTTTTCCATCTATATATATATATATATATATATATATATATATATATATGAGGCATTCCATACCAATTCGACCTGGGTCTGACTCTCGACCCCTCAAATCTGGTTCCCGATTTTTCCTATCATTACTCTCACTCTATCAAGCAATTACAATTTCTTTCAGATTTTTCAAAATAAATTTGAGTGCGTCATGAATTTTTGAATTTTTTTTAACCCCTCGATGGCCGTAATCGAAAAATCTGAAAGAATTCCCAAAAATACAGTGTCAGATATAAAAAATGTTGGTGTAAAATTCATAATGTCTGTCTGTCATATATATATATATATATATATATATACACAACCATATATTGTTGGTGCAAGATGGATATTTGCGGAAATGTCTAAATATGTAGCCAATTATTTCCGAAAATATTCGTCTTGCACCAACAATATACTGTTGTGTGTATATATATATATATTTACATATATTTATACACAACCGTATATATTGTAACAGGAAATAATTGACTACATATTTAAATTTAGTCTTATACAAAAAAAAATTATGAAGAATTCTTTTAAATCACAAAACAACAAGGCTATCAAATATTTTTTTTTACTAGAAGTTTCATGTACCTATTAATTCTAATGAGAAGAAATGCAATAAAAATATCAGAATTTCCCAGGACGACTTTTTTAATCATTTTTCATCATTTGAAAAAATTCACAATAAGGCTACTTTGGTTTTACCTCATGCCTCGTAAAGAAATTGACAAAAATTGACAGTACCATATATATCCTTTGGCTTTAATTTTCTTGATACGATGAGGCTCAAGGAGCTCTCGGAACTATCTCGAGATTCTCAATTCGGTGTGTGTGTGTGTATATATATATATATATATTATATGGTACTGTCAATTTTCTCTCTCTCTCTCTATATATATATATATATATATATAGAGAGAGAGACAAATGGTTCGGAATAGAAAATACGTACATATAATGTATGTGTATATACAATATAGATATTAGATATTCGTATTAGTGCTATTATACATACATACGTGTACACAAAAGACCTCGTGTGCTCTATATATATATAAATATATATACAAATACTACAGAGACGCCGATTCGAGCGGCCACACGAAGTGCGATCAATCACTCGTGGTGGGCCCGCGAGAGCGCGTTAACACGCTTAAGCGCTTTGCCATAGTCGGCGAGCCTCGCGCTCTCGCTCCTTCTCAATTCCGCAACTTTGTCGGAGCTATATACCGCGCGCTAGTCCCGGAGTAGTGTTTTCCTCGCACGTTATACAGTGGTACATCTCGGTGGTCGGATCTCATCGGGATACGCAAAACACACGTTCGATACGATTGGAAGCGGGCTATCGCACACGTGTGGGATACGCGTATGGAGCGGATATCCGCGTTTGGCCACGTGCGGCCTCTTCCTATCATGCTCCTGCAGCCCTGCAATTAATCGCTGAATCGTGATCCCACGCACTCAATGTTTTCTCACTAACGAGTAATTCTACTTCTAAATTCTAAATTCTAAATTCTTGTTTTTTTATACATTTTTTTAGAGACATTTTCGTTTTTCCCTTTGCAAAACTGAATACGCAGCGATCGAGGAGAGGGACGGCGACGGAACGAATCCGAGAAGTATCGAGTGTTGGACACAAAAAAAAGCTCTCACTTTTTACCACTTTTTTCTTGGCTAATGCCTGTAACTTCGCTATGTACATGTATATGCTCGTTCTCATCGTCTCGCGATCGTAAAACCGTATTTACCCCGCTCCGCGATTTTGTTTGGTTTTCCCGTTTACGCCTCGCCCACACACACGCCCCACGTCGCGATCCGTGACACGTATGTAGGTACTAGTGTAATATGACGTTTATATATATATATATATATATATATATATATATATATATATATATATATATATATACACCGGGTGTCTCATCTCAATCTTACACCTGATTTATTTAAAAATACTGCTTCGCTCAAGTATTGAGTATAATACAACTTTTAGGATTCTAAGGGGGCCTTAAAAAAAAGTGTCTTGGTCCAAAATTCGAAAAAGCGATGTTAAAATGGCCGGCGTGTTAAAAAAAATGGGATCATGGATTTTTTTCCACCAAAACATTTATCAGGCCAAAACTAACAACTTTCGTAGGAAACGTTTTTTGATAACGTTCATCATTTTTAGGTTACAATACCATTTATCAGCCGAAGTGACGAGCCGCAGAGACCTAATCCTTCCTTCTAAACTAAAAATCTTTAGTTCACAGTTTTTATTTTATTTTCATATTTAACTCAAGTTGAAAAGTTTAGTTGAATTCGGTAAGTTCCAAACTAAAAATCCTAATTTAAAACCCAAACAAACTCACAGCCACACACGCACACTTGCACTAGGGATGTCGGAGACTTGACCTCCTCGTCGTACATTCTGGATAAAATAGTAAAAAATGGTATTCTAACCTAAAAACTATGAACGTTATCGAAAAACTTTTCCT
This sequence comes from Ophion ellenae, assembly GCA_963210295.1. Taxonomy (NCBI): domain Eukaryota; kingdom Metazoa; phylum Arthropoda; class Insecta; order Hymenoptera; family Ichneumonidae; genus Ophion; species Ophion ellenae. The sequence goes on along the minus strand of OY723393.1, from coordinate 21,336,838 downwards.
ACAAAAGTTGTTAATTCTCACCTGAAAACTAAAAACTAAGTTTTGGTGAAAAAATCCCATTTAAAAAAAACAAGTCGGCTATATTAACACGTCACCATTTTGAATTTCGGACCAAAAAGGATTTTTTAAGTCCCCCTTTGAACGCTAAAAGTTTTATCATACTCGATACTTAATCGGAGTAGTATTTTTCGAGATAAATCTGGTGTAAGATAAAAATGGGACACCCGGTATATGTATATATATATATATATATATATATATATAAAATTATGAATGTGTGTGTTCATCGTACATGGATGGTCGAGTACGTGATAGCGCCAGGAAACTCGAGCGCCCACCCGCGACTTCGCGTATGCACACGCTCACATGTATATACGTATGTATGAGCGTGTATGACCAGGGCTCCTTCAGCGTTTTTCTTCGCTTTTTTTATGACCCATGGTATTATAAATCCGTGGAATACTCTATACTTCATCTCTCGAGCTTTCTCTACGCCACTATTCCTTCCGAAACTTCTATAACGGTCTGCTTCCTCTCTCATTCTGTCTCTCCCACTCCCTTCGTCCCTCGCAAGTTCATACATGCATATACACCCTTTCCGGGCCATTTTTAGCCCCCGGCCACTCGATATTGTCACTTCTGATTTAAAAAAAAAAACACATCGGATATCCATGCTCGTACCCTTTTTTGTCACACCCTCCGAGGGGAGGCAAGTGCCCCCCCCCCCACCTCTATTTATTATGAAATTTTTTATGGGTTTACAACCGGCTGTCAACGAGAAAATTTCCCAGCTACGTTGCGGAGAGAGAAAACATCCTCTCTGTCTCGTTGTCTCTTGCTCATTCGCTTTGGTATTCGTGCACGTTTTACACACGCTCGAGGGCCGGATACTTTTTTCCGCGTGTCGGCAGGAGAACTCCAAACGCACCTTACACACATGTATATATTATAAAAATAGATGCAGACCCCACGTGGAGGGATGTCATAAATAAGCGACGAAAGTGTCGAGAAGCGCGTCTTGATCTCCGAATTTCATTGCCAGTCATTTTTACTAGGTATGAAAAAAAAAAACGAATGTGTGACTATTATAGCTAATGAAAAAAAAAATGTATTACTATGATGAATAATTTTAAAAATCAAAAATAAAACTGTTGCGGTGGATGATGGAAGAAAATAAATAAATAAATAAAACAAATGTGTAACTATTATCGCTAACAAAAAAAATAAAACAAATGTGTTACTTCCACAGCTGATAAATTTTTTTTTAATGGAACTATTGTAGCTAATGAAGGAAAAAAAAACAAATGTCTTACTATTATGGCTAATAATAACAAAAAATAAATTTAAAAAAACATCTTTGGATATAGGACTTAATAAAAAAAATATCAAAAGAAGTTAAACTGTAGTAACTGATAAAAATTAAAAAAACAAATGTGTAACTATTCATAATGATATGATAAAAAAAAACGAAAATAAAACCTGTAACTACCGTACCTAACGAAAAAAATTAAACCAATATAATTGAAATCTGGTTTGTTTGGGTTATATAAAAGTTATAACAAAAACAAATGTCTTTATATAACTTTGATATTTGAAGATAAAAAATAAAAAAACATGCGTAACTATAATAACTAATTTAAAAATATTTAAAATGTAAACAATTTTTTTAACTCGAACTATTGTCGCGAATGAAGGAAAAAAACAAATGTCTTACTATTATGGCTAATAATAACAAAAAAAAAACATCTTTCGATATAGGACTTACATAAAAAAAACTATCAAAAGAAGTAAAACTATGGAAGCTAATAAAAAACAAACAAAAAACAAAAGTGTATCTATTACAGCTAAAAAAACAAAAATAAAATCTGTAACTACCGTATCTAACGAAAAAAATTAAACCAATATAATTGAAATCTGGTTTGTTTGGGTTATATAAAAGTTATATAAAGAACAAATGTTTTTATATAACTTTGATATTAAAAAATAAAAAATAAAAACACATGCGTGACTATAATAACTAATTTAAAAAATATTAAAAATGTAAAACTATTATAGCTGAAGAAAAAAAAACCTGTAACTATTATAGTCAATAAAAAATAAATAAAATGCTGTTGTATATACCGAAAAAAAAACAAATATTTAAAATCTGCTTTCAATAGCTGGCAAAGATGGCCTCGCGATTTGGCGACATCTAAAAAAAAAATCCGACCGAACTATCGTGCGATTCCGTATGCGGAAGTGGTCATATGTGTAACAGGGAAACCGTGCGTGGGTGTTGCACAATTTTTTGTGGGCGAGCGAGTAATACGGTCGTCGTGAGACTGTACGGCGTCGCGGATAAAGGCGCAAGGGTCTGTACGAAGATATATATCCCCCAGGACGGGCCGTGCACTGTCCTATACCGTTTACATTTACAAGGCAACTAAAATATATCGTTTATAAAGTAATGGCCGCGAATGTATACATGTAAATATTATATGAGCGAATCCCGTGGCTGGACAAGCGCGTTTCCGAGAAAGCAGAGGAAGCCTGAGGAAGTGGGGCGAGAAGATCTCCCATATATGACTCTGTGTATCCGCAGAGACGAGAATGCGAGAGGAGTGACGTTTACAGCCGTTCGGCGAGAGCCGACAACGTTTACTCAAACGACCCTATACCTATACGCGTCTGTCCGTCTCTCTTTCTCTCTTTCTCCATCATCCTCGCTCTCTCTCTCTCTCTCTCTCTCTCTCTCTCTCTCTCTGCTCTCCTCGTTCCTTCCGTTGGCGTATAACGGCGATTTTTTACGACGTACGCTCGAGCGAAGCGTCTCTCGTGTATGTCACGCGGGGGTTGTAGGCGATAAAACGCTCCTGTTCGCGGGATTAACGTCTTCGTGAGGTTCATTAGCCTCGCGCTGAAACCTCGCGATACTATGCACCCCCCTTGCTCTTCCTTCCCTTCTCACCCCTTCTTTTTCCCTTGGCCACTGGACGTACCGATCGATAATCGAAGTCTCTCGGCTCGAGAGACCCGACTGCGGCTCGATTCTGACGTCTTGCCCTCAACGATTGAGCTCGTATTATTCACATAAATGGACAACCATTGGAGGCAGTTCGACCAGCGTCATTCCATGAGCCTGCGTTCCGAAATTACGCGCTCGTCTTTCATTCGACTGTTCGGGGGGTTGGGAAGACTGGGCGTCGAACAATTCCGCGGGGAGAAAAAGATCGTGCCATACCTACGCCATTTTTGAAGATTAATTTTTAAAAAATACCATATGACAGCCAAAAGTAGTAATAAAACATAGCCTAAGTCTCAAAAATGGTAGAGAAATCTTTATTTTTAAAAAAGTCATGATAATCAAAAAGTTTTTCGTCGCCTAAAAGTATACCCCCCCCCCCTTAAAGCCTTAGGCCACGGTAACGGGTATAAAATCATGTGCGAATTTAACAATATTTTTTCGTATCAAAAAGTAATTCACTCATAAAATTAATTACACATCTATTTAGTATGAATATCAAGCTGTTAGAATTGTTTTTTTTTCGATGTACAAAATGGCCGACTACTAATATTTTCTTTTGTTATGTTTTTTTAGGCGCTCCGCGGCGTGACATTTAGCATCCACAATTTTTTACCTAGGAGAAAAAACAAAAATTCTCGTCAATCTACATTAGAATATCTAGAGAAGTACGTACGGAATTTAAAAAATATTGTTTTATTCAAAAGTTGTAGGTATTTGTACTTAAGAAATGAATTTTCAGTGAAAAATTTCGTTATAACTGCTCATAAACTGCTCATAAAATGAAAAGTTTTCGATTAATCAGAAATTCCGTACGTACTTCCCTGCGAAATGCAATTAGGAACATAACTTTTAAATTTGAAGTAAATCGAGTGAAAATTGTTGAAGTTACGTGTCACGCCAATTGGAAAAAAGCTGTTTCGAGAAGTTTCGAGTAGTCGGCCATTTTGTACATCGAAAAAAAAATGTATTTTCTAACAGCTTGATATTCGTACTAAATAGATGTGTGATTAATTTTATGAGTAAATCACTTTTTCATACGAAAAAAATTTATTAAATTCGCACATGGTTTTATACCCGTTACTGTGGCCTAAGGCCTTAATTAATAATTCTTTCTCTGGGCGGCAAGTAATCGCAGTGCGGTACGCAGGTGTCTGTCTGATCGGGACTTTTGCGTTTGTGTGATCGATGAGTCGATACGCCGGATGGCATTGATGGCCGATATGCTATGGAAATTTCATCAGCATCGGTTCATAATTGTGTAAACGTGATACGTCTTCATAGAGAGGTGGGGGTGACAGAGGGGGAGTCACAGGGAGAAGAGTTAGGTTGGCTTGTACCAACTCGTCGACAGCCCTGAAAGATCCACCATTGACGAGTCGTCGATTAACTTCGTCAATGATTGAACGATTGATCAGCAGCTTCAGTTCCGGTTGCCAATGAAACCAACAGAGCACTCTCCTCTCCTCCTCCATTCCGCTCTTGCGATCACCCCTCAATCGAATTCCCGTAAAATCCAATCCCTCGCGATTATCGACGAGAAACCGATAGAATTCGCCGACGCGAATCATCGTACGCTAATTCCCCGTCACAAATATAACACGGTCCCCGCGTATGAACTCGCCAAGAAAACCGAATTAATCAAATTCGGAGCCAAATCCAATTGCGATCGGGCGTCATTCCATCAAATCGAATAACAATAAATTTCTACCTGTACGCGCGCCACGTTCCATCTGAGCTTCGTTAATTTCGCATTATTAATGCGGTTTATCGAAAATTGTAAAATAAATTGCCGTTACTCGCGGCTCAAATACATTGTCGTACATAATAATACGGATCTCGCATCGGTCTCTCCACGTATATCCGAATTTACATCTTCGTTCAATCAGCTATTCTAACGCAATTATGTTATTTGTCTGTTTGCAGGTGAGTTCGCCATTTTCGGCAGAGAGGTCACTGCGGTTTTCCACCGCATTTGGATTCGTGAGTAAAGCACTCCTCCCGATATGAAATTATAGCAAAACTGTGTGTTCATGGCAAACATTATGCTCCAACTCCTACGGCCCATCCACGTAAGATCGCATATCAACGCGAATAGATTTACGTTTAATACATATTAATCAAGACGTGCACAAATACCAACCCACAAACGTGTACTATAAATAGACGTACAAAAGTAAATCATACATCAGCAGGAACATCATGTAGATGTGCAGGGACGAGAAAACTCGAGGAGTTGGTGGCACGGTCCGCCTCGCGCGCCCGTACGGTTTATAATTAATCCCACAATTACCGATCATGAGTGCACACACACATGGAGAGCCAACTCCAAGGCAGTTCTGACCTCAAGGATTAGGCCCTGCCTAGGTGGAGGCAGCGGAGAAACAAAGCGATGCACGAAGCATAAGATGCTTCGATGTACACCTGTACACACGTGTAAACGTAAAGATATATGGCAAGAAGTAATGTTGAAGACACTGGACTTCTGCCCTCCATTGTGGCCTGCCGTGCCGATCAACCTAACTCCTATGTCATCAAAGACGTTGGGTGAATGTAAGCCTATTTATGTAGCCACTGCGAGGACCGATCTGTCCCCAAAAACGCAATGATCCCTGGGTCGAAATGTTCAGCTTATTTTAAAGACCTTTGATGCTGTGTCAGCCTCACTTGAGTCTGTTTACTGCTAGAAGTCCTACTATAAGCCGCCACATGCTCTTCCTTTGGTGCTCACCTCCTGCATATGCCCTTATACTCCTACCTAACCTAGCTGAAGTCATTGCAGCTCCTCTTTTGATTGCGTTTGAACCTGTCGTGCATTTGGCTGTTTCTACGAAACGAGGGTGGGGATGGTCGCATTCGAAAGAGCGGGTCTGATAGTTTTCAGTAACCGTCATGCGTTGGACTAGGTAGGACCGCGCGTTCGCCGTAGAGGCCTACTTTTCCAATGGCCTTTCCATTATCTCCACCCAGCGAACCTTTCGCATTCGCTTCAAACTTGCCCCTGGAGCTCCAGCAACTCTCCAAAATGGAAGAAATGGATCTTGGGCAAACAGTTGCAATATTTTTGATAGGAATTGCCCTCGTGTATGCATGTATACGCGGATCCCTATAGCAGGCACGCATGCATACGTATAGGTACTAGTATACGTGTTTTGGTGTATGCTTAGGCATGTATGTGTGCGGGTATATACGTGTGTCTACGTATGGTCGTATTCATTCATATGTATCTCTATATGCGTAATAGAGTGTATGCGTGTCCGTGAATACGTGTGTCATTCGACGTCCTCCTCAGCATCTGCAAGTGGAGAAAAGGGAAATTTGTTCCCGTTCTAGGCGATAAGTAGAAGCTCATTTTATATTGAATGCGAAGTTACTTTACTGCCTTTATCTCCTACTACTGTGAGGGTCTGGAGGGGCAAAGTAGGCTGAAAATTTCGACTCGGGTATATCTGTCAATGTGAGTAGGTTGGATGCCCACCACTAAAGCAGACTTAAGTAGAAAGCAGGGCTTCCTGGGGAGAAAAGAATTACTCGAACGATGCCAAATGGACGGCCACGAGTTCTTCGGCTATCCATGTATATGTAGCATCAAGAATACAAGTACGTGCGACCCCGTTGCGGCGAAACGTACCCAGCCGAAACGGATCTCGGTAGAAGAGAATCCTTCGTGTTGTCTGTGTGTGTACACTGAGTCGATAAGGATGTAACGTGAGGAAGGTGGACGAAGGTCCCTGACGGGAACGAGTTCACGGCGTTAATGCACTAATCAACCCCTTCGAAGGCGAATGTATTGCCTTCCCTTCCCTGTACACTCATCTATACATGGGTGTACGTGAGCATTGGTGCACCCCGTACGAGCAAAGACTCGCATAGCTGCGACGGTATTACCGGTGGATAGAAAGGGGCCAAGAGGGATTTGGTTATAATCGACGGCTGCTCACGGGGCATCGAGAAGGAGACGATCAAATCCAGTCCGGACGATACCCAAGGGTGGTAGCCCCCCGGATGCTTTACGAGACATGCCAAAGGGTTGGCGGCAGGGCTATAGGTGGCTAGGTCCAGGATGAGGAAGAGGTGGGCCAAGAGTTGGTCGGAAAGGAGAACGAGGAGGGTTCTTGCGCAAGGTGAGTATAGTTGAGGGAGTGGAATAGATGAGTACACCACCATCGCGAGGCTACTCTCCTTCCCCAAGCTGATGTACCATCGACATTCGTGTTGTGTTCGGCATAGGATGTAAATTTCGCGCTCACACTCCACGTATACCTCAATCTTGTATATGTATGATCCGGGTACGTGAAGGTGATCTCTCTACCTCTCGCTTTCTCCATCTCTGGTGAAGTGAAGACCAGAGAGGCCGAGCTGGAGAGAAGAGACCAGAAGGGGTGTATCGCCTGTACCACGCACACCGCACACGAGAAACCCACTCGCGGGGGGCCTGCCCCCGTTCTCTTCTCACCCTTGGCCTAGCACGTGGAAGGAGTACCCACACGATACAGGGAGGGTGCGGAATCAAATCGATAGCAGACTAAGATATACCTATCAGTCTAATTGTCAGTACAGAAAGACCGAGCGAGACAGTGATATCGAAAGGGTTTCACTCGCTGACGATGTTGTACGCATATATATAGGGAGAAAGAGAGAAACGGGCTTTTCCGTATAGGATATACACGTATAAGAGAGAGAGAGAGAGAGCTACACGTGTATGTGTATATCGAAGGATGGTGGGATATGCCGTGGCGTATAGCTTAATCACCCTCCCCGGGTCTCTGCTCGACCCTCTTCCTCCACCTCTTACAGCTACCACGTTGGGGTGAGTTTTCTCCCTCCCTCTCGCTCTCTCTTTGTCTCTCTCGCGGGCTCTCGGTCTTTCGTACTGGCCCAACGGCCGTTCTTCAACCCCTCTCGAATCCACAGAAGCAACGCGCGCTCTGCTGGTACCAGCAAGCCCTCCACCGTCACGGTGTTCCCTCAAGCCTCTGAACCCACCGACGCCAACCGATCCCAGACCCTCTTCTCTCTTCCTCTCTTTCCGATACCCGTCCCTCACTCACTGCTCGTTCGTCGTATTGCACTCACTCTCGTTCCAGTTCCCCCTGTCTTCTCTGTCCTCTTACTCGCTCTCGCTGCCTCCCTGCCCTATAACTCGGGTGCTCTCTTATTCGCCTTCTCCTCCGCCTCTCAAGCTCACCGGCATCCGTACCCAGCTGAGTAGCCGCGCGGCCTTCTCCTCCAATAATCAATAATTATACTCAAATAAAGAGAGAGATAGATGAGATGGAGAGAAATGGAGCGTTCGAACTGAGAACCACCAAGGATTCCGAACAGGACCGACAGAAATGAAATCAAGCTGGCAAAGGGTTTCAGACATGGGAGATCGTCCTACGAATCCATACATCTGTACATGAGATGTGATATTTCCATGTGGGAAAATCAAAGCGCACACCTCCAAGAGGAATCCAGCAGACCTAACGGACTTGGAGCTTCATCCGGGCTCTGATCGTTCATACCACAAGTCCACTGCTAACGAGAAGAATCACTCCCTCGCATGATGCAGCCAATCGTTGAATGGACGGGCCGTAACTGACCATTGTCGATTGTTCCTGTGCAGCTCCAAATGCTTCTTAAGGCGTTAGGCCACTTTAGAGGCTGAAAAAAATAGGCTTTTTGGGGATTTTTTTTTCAGAAAAACTAAAAAATAAATTGAGATTACAAAAAAGGGTGTTTATCGTATATATCAGTGAGTGTATACAATAATTTTTTTGAAGCGATTAATTTCAAAATGGCGACTGTGCAGCGTTTTTGCGATGACGTCTCCGTTTTCCCAGGGTCCACGGCCGGACAAACAGCTCCTGTAATTTTTTAATTATAATGAGCCAATGAATTTTTTTTATTATATATAATAACTGCTATAGAAGTACGTAGGATTTTTTCGATATATTGATTTTTGGCCGAATGGCACACTTCCAAAGTGGAAAGTGAAAAATTTGCCGAAAAAATCGTTAGGTAATTGTTAATAACAAATAAACCATGCAATATAAAAAAAAATCCTACGTACTTCCATAGACAATATATTTTTCAAGATGTATTCAACATTTCAAGTGAATCGGTTGAATATTGACTGAGTTATGTTTCCAGTCAACTTTAAAAATGCAGTTTTGAGATAAACGCTGCACAGCCACCATTTTGAAATTAATTGCTTCGAAAAAATTACTGTATACAGTCACCGACATGTATGATGAATACCCTTTTTTGTAATGTCGATTCATTTTGTAGTTTTTGAAAAAAAAATTCCCGAAAAGCTAATTTTTTCGGCCTCTAGAGTGGCCTGAGGCCTTAGTTCGAAAGTAACTTTTTACGGTTCTTCAGCCTGAGCTATTCTTGCGATGTCTTGATACAATTGACAGCTGTATCTCATTCGATTAGGGGGTATGGCCAGGAGCGTGCACCATTCCAGTACCACAACGTTAGCCAGAAAGATGTGCAGCTTCGATGCGGGCTCCCAGTCGCTTTGGACTTGGACTGTCTCGCGCTCGCTCCTTTCATTTCAACGGGAGAGTGATCAGTATCCAAAAGCTTCATCCCCGGGACAGCGGCTCTTCACTATCTTTCCCTCTCTCTCTCTCTGTCTCTTCTGCTGCTGCTTATCGCCAGTGACGTGGAAATAATTCGGGCTCGAACGTCGCTCAAGTGTCCTCGATCCTCTCATCACGGCTCCACCGCTAAAGCAATACGGGCACTCTCTCTCTCTCACTATCTGTCTCTTTATTGCTTGGATCTTTCGTCGACTACAGCTGTGTATACACTTTGCTGGTTATATAGGAAATTCAAGTGACTTTTCCGGCCGATAGACATGCGGGATTGCGTCTTTTTCTTGTTTTCTGTTGTCCAATGCGCGCAGTTGATTGAGACCATTCGAAAGTCTTTCGGCAGTTTAAATTTATATTGAACCAACGATTGGTCGAATGGATTCCATAGTTCTTGGAGTTGATCGGTTCCGGGACTCAATGCAGTCGCGGATGGCTACGCAGCCGCTTTTCCAGACCCATCAGCCTATTACGTTCGCATAAATATGCACGTGGCTGTGTATCGCACGGGTTTATATATAATCATGTCCACGAAAGAGGCGATCCGATTGTACGTTGAGCGTACCTAGTTCGGGCAACGAAATTAATCGCGATATCTAAATCACGCTCGGTACGACAGTGATCGACGAGCACGCGCCTCCACGTCTCACGAGGAAGCTCTCGCTCGAGCGCCGTGACCGAGGAATCAGGTCGTTCTCCTTCCTCCGGCGCGTTTCGATTCTTGGCTCTAGTTCTTGATTTCTCCTCGCCCTCCTCATTCCTATCGGGCATTTCTTGGGCTTTTCGATCTTGCCTTTTTCCGCGCGATCTATCGAGCACGGTCTTTGAATGAAATATGAACACGGAAGATGGAGACAACGATTATGGGTGCCCAGTAGTATGGTCAAATGGTGCTTGAAAAAGGGCCTCGTGAAAATGTTGGGTAGAACACTATTTTTTTTTCTTTTCCATTTCGTAGGGGAGTCGGCCATGAGTGTAAAACTTAGTTTTCGGGACGTTAAGGGTGTTGTAACGGCCGCCATCTTGAAATTAAGGGTGTAATTTGTGTTTTTTATTTATCTCCGTAACCGTGATGCTGACCAAAATTTTGTAGAGAGCTTTTTTGTAGTTGATACGATTATCCATAACTTTTTCTCGTAACTTTTTGCGCTGATGTCAATAATAAAAAAGTTATAAACAAAATGAGATGAGAAATTAGGGGATAAAAAACTTTGAGGCAAGATTATTAATTTATTTACAATCTGAGAAGAAAAATTCTTCTTACCTTTGTTATACAGAATTTCGTTATAAACAAATTGACCTATTCCATTTTTTTATTCGCTTTGTTTTTCTTGATTCTTAAGGTTATTTAATTCTATTCTTTCTTCTTCATTTATTTTTAAAACGAATAAATTCGAATTAATTCGTCTTTTATTTATTCGTAAAAGTAAATAATAATAATCTTAAATTTAAAAATTTAGGAATTTATAAAAATATACAAGGCACCTGATAATTAAATTCTTAATTATTCTTAATCGAGAAAAGAGAGTCGTCTCTTGAAAGTTCATTCGTTCTGTTTTTAGTTTAAAAAGTATCAATTGCTTATGAATTATCGTAATTTATTATTTAACGTTGAGGTTAATTGCTTCTTATTCAATTAATTTGATTGTTTCGAATTGTGAATTTTTAAATTCAATGATTTGTTTGATTTCATTTAAATATAATTGTTTGGTTTTTGAATATTGAATTATTATGAAGCTGTAAAAAAACAATCCTTTAGTTATTTTTCGCAATATTGAAATTTCAAATGTTAGGAAAGAGAAAGTTTTTCATCCCCTAATTTTTCCTCTTTTTTTGCTTATAACTTTTTTATTATTGACATGAGCGCAAAAAGTTATCAGAAAAGATTATGGATAATTGTATCAACGACAAAAAAGATCTCTGCAATTTTTTTGTGAGCCTCACGTTTACGGAGATAAATGAAGAAAACTAATCACACCCCCAATGTCAAGATGGCGGCCGTTCTACCACGCTTAACGTCCCGAAAACTGAATTTCACAATTATGACCGACCCCGCACGAAACGAGAAACAAATTAGCGGTCTACGCAAAATTTTCAGCAAAATCACCATTTGTCCGTACTACGGGCATTTTCAGGCATATGGGCCTGAAAATAATCCCTTCCCAACAACGAACGCAGCTTTTTTCACTTATTTGCCAGTCCGTTTGATCCACCGTTGATGCTGCTTTCCTTGTCGTTCTTTCTCTTTTGGCTTCTCCGCGCCGCTGCATCGGGCTGTGTTATCCAATTTCGTCTCTCATTCCGTGCAGCACTCTCACCGCCTCGCGGCCACATCGCAACCCTCGATCCTTCATCCATGGCGTTGTGACTCCCGTCACCCGTCGGTGAGGGGACGAAACGCATACCTGCACGCAAATGGCGCGTGTCGCACACGTTTCCTCTCGTTCCTCACGCCCCCGCACTCGTCCGCGACTCCGCACATTGTTCAGACGTACGTGAAGCCCGGGCACGTGTGGTACGTGGCATTCGTACGCGAGTAACGCCCTGCGTGCCCGGTATATCTGTAGACGTTGGTATTATACGAGGCGCCCGAACCCTCCGCAAGGGAGGAAGGAGGCAGGCTTGCACTCTCCGTGTGCCGCTCGATCTGTGTCAGCCGATAATCACGTCCTAGTTAAACGGGCTTGCCGGGTTATACAGCGCGAGTGGAAACACCACAAAGCTCACTTTCACCAACCCCTCCGCACTTCGTCAACGGGGTAGCCCTGTGCGCCGTTTACACGTATATATTCATCGGATACGTGTATAGGGCCAACAGGAGGATCGGCGCCATGGTCCGACACCTCCATATACGGGGTAAACAGCCAGAGTGAAGCGTGCCATAGGGGATGAAAGCGAGAGACGCGCGGTGTGAACGATAATGAACTCTCGGTTTTAGCACGTTCCTCGCGTTCTTGCAGCTTGATACTCTCGAGGCTCGCCAAGTTTAACACGATGACCGAAATACACGCAGTCGATACGCTGAGCCAAAATCTCTCGCGATCGCTTCGATGCGATCAGCAAAGCCACTGCGAGATTGGTCTCTTCCTTTGTACGACGCCATGTCCGTTCCACATTTTACGGATCAGTCTGCAATGATCGAATCGTCAGATTTGCGCGAACTTTTTAGCCTGTGGACCTTCGAGTATGGATCGCGGGCGCACGAGGGCACAGGGAAACTGGAAAATCCATGTCGATGGGGGCGGAATGTATTGAAGTTACGCGACCATTGGAAACTCGGAAAAGGAACCACCCGCTGGGCAGACCGGTCGCTGAGCCGTCGGCTATCCAAGTATCGGCCTGGACTGCTTGCTGTGCAGAACTTGTAGGGATCCATTTGGATTCTTACTTGTTCGCAACTTACTGATAGGGATCCAATGGGTCATGGCATTGGAATTCTCCAATAAAACGTAGTACATCGGATTCTAATCAGGATTTCCCGTTGGAATCCAATGTACGAATCCAATTTGAATCGCATTGGATTCAATGGATAGGGGTCCAATGGGTCATGGCATTGGAATCCTCTACTAAAACGTAGTTCATTGGATTTTAATCAGGATTACTCTTTGGAATCCAATGTACGTATCCAATTTGAATCGCATTGGATTCCTCTACTAAAACGTTATGCTCGTACATTGGATTCTAATCAGGACTACTCGTTGGAATCCAATGTTCGAATCCAATTTGAATCGCATTGGATTCCTCTACTGAAACGTTATGCTCGTACATTGGATTCTAATCAGGATTACTTGTTGGAATTCAATGTACGAATCCAATTTGAATCGCATTGGATTCCTCTACTGAAACGTTATGCTCGTACATTGGATTCTAATCAGGATTACTCGTTGAAATCCAATGTACGAATCCAATTTGAATCGCATTGGATTCCTCTACTGAACCGTTGTGCTCGTACATTGGATTCTAACCAGGATTACTCGTTGGAATCCAATGTACGAATCCAATTTGAACCGCATTGGATCCCTTTACTAAACCGTCGTGCTTGTACATTGGATTCTAATCAGGATTACTCGTTGGAATCCAATGTACGAATCCAATTTGAATCGCATTGGATTCCTCTACTGAAACGTTGTGCTCGTACAGTGGATTCTAATCAGGATTACTCGTTGAAATCCAATGTACAAATCTGATTTGAATGGCATTGTATTCCTCTACTGAAACGTTATGCTCGTACATTGGATTCTAATCAGGATTACTCGTTGGAATCCAATGTACGAATCCTATTTGAATCGCATTGGATTCCTCTACTGAAACGTTGTGCTCGTAGAGTGGATTCTCATCAGGATTACTCGTTGGAATCCAATGTACGAGTCCAATTCGAATCGTATTGTACGAATCCAATTTGAATCGCATTGGATTCCTCTACTAAAACGTTATGGTCGTACAGTGGATTCTAATCAGGATTACTCGTTTGAATCTACTGTACGAATCCAATTTGAATCCTATCGGATTCTCACATTATCGAACAGAATCCGATACGATGCTTGATGGATTCCATCGCATTCTGTACGATGAATTTTCTAATTAAAGTATATAGATATACAAAATGAGTGGATCTTAAAAAAGTATGAATCCTACCTTGAAAAAGTCTATCCTGAAAATCGATTTAAATCACATCACTGAAAATCCACTGTAATTATCGTTTGTTATTTATTTTACTGCACTTTCTTAAGAATTCTGAGACTGCGTTCATCGAGCAGTAGTGCCGAATGCAATTGGGTCCCAAGGAGGGTGTGCGCTGTCCCTAACAAATCCCTACAGAGATGAGGGTGCATCTTGGGACTCCCCAACATTTTTTTCAGACGAATTTTGATGAAAGGATATATATTTTTGGGGAATCTAGCAAATTCCAGCTGAGAATTTCAAATAAAGAATTGTCAAATGACGTGAATTGGGAAATAGCGCGGAATATCACTTGGATTCCAATACTTATAGGGATGTCGCAGGGATTCCCCAACAAATTTCTGCACGAGTTGGTGTCTACTACCGCTTTTTGCGCATTTTTCTGCTATCCATAGGTTTACCTCGAGACGTCGAAGGGCCGATGAAACGCTCGTTTGAGCTTCGTGGATAATTTGCGTTTCGATTTGACGGAGTTAACACTTCGGCGCTGATTGTTGGCAAAGTCTTGACGATACGCCGTAAGCTTTGCGATACAAGGCTCAGCCGCGCTCGAAAGTTCCGAGACGCGCCCGTGGCCGAGTGAGAAAGCGGCAAGGGTGCGCGGTTTCCTCGGCACGCCGCTCCTCGTAAGCGGGTCAGAAACTTCTTTCGACCCTTCTACGGATCGCAGAGAAGTTGGCTTAGGTTAGGGAGAGACGCGTTTGTAGTAACTCAAACCACTTGGCGTCTTCGTCGAGACATTCTCTCTCTTCTCTCTCTCTCTCTCTCTCTCTCTCTCTCTCTCTCTCTCTCTCTCTCTCTCTCTCGCTCTCTTCGGGGCTCGAGCATTTTCTCCGCTGTTCTTCCGCGCGTCTTTCACCCTCGCCACACCAGGATCTCTGTCCCGTCGATTTACCCTCTCGACAGTGCTCTTTTTTTTCATTCTCACCCTTCGATTATTCCACTCTATCCGAAAGTCGCCCCCCCCAAACCTGTTGGCTCTCATTCCCGTCACGTAGCTTTTATTATAGGCACACCCGCACACGCACGCGTAGGTGCGTTCGACAAGGTGTTTGACAAGTTCAATTTGACAGGGTGACACGGAGAGCGTGAAAGATTCTCGAGGGTGGTCGCGTCATCGCTTGGAAAACTTTTCAATCTTCGACGGTCCCGTCGCTCTCAAGGAACAAATTTTCTTTTCCTTTCCCTTTGACGTGCTAAATCAATAGAAACATCGTGGGACGAATGATTGATTCGAGTGGCAACGACAAATAGAGAGAGACAGCTTCACAAAAAGATTCCGCAAAGAGATCGAACCCTCGCCTGAGTCCGTATACACAACTCCACTAATCAATCAATGATTTTAAAAAACTCGATACATCTCGAAATAAAATTGCTTCCAACATAACTATCAAATCCAAATGAGGACTGGAATTTTTCGCGAGCCCAATTTTAACATCGACCCAACGACCTTTCCGCGCCCGGCCATCATCCCTTGTTTCCCGCAAATATCGGAAGCCCCTTTAAAGTAAGCGAAGTGGCTCGATATGAAAATTACCTAGATTCGTCATTTGCGCGGATGGGCGGCTCCGAAGGGGTATCCCGATCGCAGCGACCAGCGGTGGCCGAAGGCACAAAGGGCTCGATCGCAGGGGGTGGTTAGAAGTCCAAAGCGAATTGGCCCCGCCGCTGAGGTTCCGAATCATACGTTTGGACGTTACCAATACTCGGAGTGGCGAATGTCGCGGAGGAGGCGCGCGCGCGACTGGAGCCAAGGGCTCGAAGACCACGCGCTGGATCAGAGAGAATATCCAAAGGGTGGATTTTCGCTACGGCCGAGGGTGTTGCGCGATAAGGGGTTTCTCTCTCGGCGGTCCGTACATATACATACATACACACATATATATACAGGGTGGACCATTTAACCTGTCCGCCCCAAATATCTCCGTTGCTTTTAGAGTGACGGAAAAAATGTAACGAAGTAATTTGATTGATTTCGAAGGGCTGATACAGTGGTGAAAAATTCATTCCCAAGGTCGATTCAAGGTCACGCCAAGGTCATAGTTCTTGCGTTCTCAAGGTCATCAATTGTTTTTCAAATGGTAACATGTTTTTTTTTAAAATTAACACGTAGGTGACATTCACACGAATCCAACGACCTATAATATCATCTCAAGGTCATGATATCATAGGTCGTTGGATTCATCGGAATATCAGCTACAACGTCTTATTAGAAAAAATACATGTTCGCAAGGTACATACGTGAAGGTCAAGAAAATCATTCATCCGACGCCTTCAAAAATGTGTCGAGGTTAATGGCCATCACTTCGAACATTTGTTACAATAAATTTTCTGCACAAAAAATTCAATTACATTATTCGGATATTCTCATTGTCAATACCATCAAGATTTCCCGTTTATTCACGTGTATTTTGGTGGAAAATCATTTCAAGGTCATGATATCATAGGTCGTTGGATTCGTCTGAAT
Organism: Ophion ellenae; assembly: GCA_963210295.1. Taxonomy (NCBI): domain Eukaryota; kingdom Metazoa; phylum Arthropoda; class Insecta; order Hymenoptera; family Ichneumonidae; genus Ophion; species Ophion ellenae. The sequence continues at coordinate 21,320,106 of OY723393.1, read as the reverse complement.
ATCATCTACAACGTCTTATTTAAAAGAAAAACATGTCCCCATTTGGAAAACCATCGATGACCTTGAGAACGCAAAAACGATGACCTTAACAAACAAAAAAATTGATTTTGAATTTTTCACCATTGTATCAGCCCTTCGAAATGAATCAAATTACCTCCTGACATTTTTTCGTCACTTAAAGGCAACGGAGATATTTGGGGTGGTCACGTTAAATGGTCCACCCTGTATATATATATATATATATATATATATATATATGGAAAAGAAATTCGTAGCTTGATCCACGAAAGGGGTTGCGGAACGCGAGCACACACGGAAAGCCGGGAACGAAGGCAAGGGTGGATTTGCACGCGGAGGAATCGAAGGAGGGAGAGGATTGATCGGCGATAGGGAAATTTCGTTAGTTTCAGTCATAAAAGCTGGAGAGAGGCCTAACTGAGGGAGAGGGGAGAGACGGAGGTTGCTTCTCGCGATGCTAACATGTGTGTATGTGCACACGTATACAGTCACCAAAAGTGAGAGACAGAGAGATAAAGATAGAAGGGATTACAAATGAAAGGAGAGTTCGGAGGAAGGAGGAGGGCGAGGGCTTTACAGAGAGGATGAAAGAGTTGGCGTGTTAGCCGTCGAAGCCTCAACGCCGCCACCCCTTTAGGATTTCACCCCTTGCGAGAGTGAGATGAGGGTGCAGAGACATCTGTATATATGTATACGTATCGTAAGATATATATGGGCGATACAGTGATCGTCATCCAATAATTGGCCATCCATAATGAATGGCACGCGTTCACACGACTTATTTGTCCGACAGCAACGAACGGCATTGACAATAACTGCCCTATCGTCCGGTTATTCTACTGCCAATCACTCGCACCAACTTATGTCTGATCCATAGATGCATATATATATATATATATATATATATATATATATATATATATATATATATATATATATATATATATATATATATATATATATGACACCGAGAGAGAGAGAGAGAGAGAGAGAGAGAGAGAGAGAGAGAGAGAGATCCGAGGACCGTGATGGAAGCGGTGCGCATGAAAGCAGCACCCGTCAGGGTATTAACGAAAATTTTAACCAATCGCAATGAGAAGTTCATTAGCCCGTGTGCTATATGTGGGTGGAAGCTCCCCCACCACGCTCAACTCGCCCTACGAGCATACTCCTACGAAAGCTCCTCCGACTTATCACCATACTTAGCACACCCACGCGTATCTCCAGAATCTCCTGCCCAACCCCCCACCCCCCTTTCGCCCTTCCCATGAACAACGATCGAAATTCTTATCGGGGGGAGATCCCCCACTGATAAAACACAACCGAGGTCCTACAGCGTGCTGCACTTCATTGCAACTTTCTGCGCATTTCACTCCCACCTTCAACCCCCTCCAACTCGGTTGAAATTAAATTCGAAGTGTCATGACACGTGGATTTTTTATCCAGTTTCAACCAACTATATTGGGATTTTGTAATCAAGATCCGTGTTGTAAGATAGTTTCACTTTCCAAAAATTTGCCAAAAAAATCGTCAGACAATTGTTAATAACAAATGAACCATGCAATATTTTTAAAAAATCCTACGCACTTCCATAGGCAATGTATTTTTCACGATATATTCAACATTCCAAGTGAATCGGTTGAAAATTGTCTGAGTTGTGTTTCCGGCGAACTTAAAAAATGCAGTTTTGAGATAAACGCTGCACAGTCGCCATTTTTGAAATGAATTGCGTCAAAAAAATTATTCTACACAGTCACTGATATGTATGATAAACACCGTTTTTTGTAATCTCGATTTATTTTGTAGTTTTTCTGAAAAACATCCCCAAAAAGCCTATTTTTTCGACCTCTAGAGTGGCCTAAAGCCTCGATAACACGATTTTAAAAAACCACCAGTAAAGTACATAGACAAAAGGGAAAAATAAAATGCTTTTGTTCTCCAAAAAACAGAAAATATCGTAGAGATTCTGGGGGATGATAGGTCACACACGAGGCATCCAGATTTCCCCTTTCGGACGTCACTTTTCGAGCCATCCTGTATACATATATTTCTCCGTCTCACTGTACTAAGGGTCCGTTATTCTGATTCTCACGTATGCATTTTTTGTACTGTCATTTGTCTCCAATATCTCTCCCGGCGTTGTACATCGTACTTTTTTTTACATATATACATACATATATATACACACGTATATAGAGCATCCCTTTCCCGGACAGTAACGTTGCCCCGAAACGGATAGAAGGAGAAGGAAGGCGCGAGAGGGTTCTCTCGCGGAGAACCGGGGGACAATATATCGAATAAGCCACAATGACAAAAAGAGTCGGTGCGCGACCAGCTACGCCGCTCATAGGGGGTGGCTTTATATAAGCGAATACGCCATACACCCACGCATATAGACGTATATATATATATATATATATATGTATATATACAGGGGGTGTATGTGAAGAAGGGGTTCGGCCGTGGATAGCTCGTAGTGGTGAAGCAGCGTTCTTTCCTCGCGAGCTTGTGTGGAATCACGGCTTGGCCGGCGGCGAGTAGAAATGAGAGAACGACGAGAAGGAACGATAGACGGAATTATTAATGCATATATATATACATATATATATATATATGAATATCCGGAAGCTCTCTGCGACTCTCGTCGTCGCGGACCCGCGTGAATCGGGAAAACGAGCGGCCAGGAGGGGAAGAGAGAAAGGGGTGCAGGTTGGGGGATGCTCGACGAGAGAGATAGGAAAATTTCTCGCGCTCTTTCTCTTTCTCTCTCTCTGTCTATCTCTCGAGGAAGATAGATGGACAGATATATGGAGGTAGAGAAAGGATACCATTTAAAATCGAGACTCGCGGAGAAAAAGAGATTTGCATTTGCGAGGGTGAGACACACGCGGATCGCCGCAGCTATATAACTCACCCTCGTACAACCTTCCTCTTTTCACCCCAGAAAGGGTGATCGAAGGAAGAGTAGGAGAGAGAGAGAGAAGCCGAAAGACAGAGAGAAAGAGGGGAGACGGCAGATAGTAATACGTGAGGTGGGAAATGAGAGGAAGAGTGAGAGAGAGAGAGAGAGAGAGAGAGAGAGAGAGAGAGAGAGAGAGAGAGAGAGAAAGAGAGCCAGTGATGACGGGGAAACCTGGGCGTGGAACGACACGTATCATACGTGGTTCCGTACAACGACCGACACGTACGTCGATATCGCAAAAGTTTTCTTTTCTTTTTTTCTTTCTTCATTTTTTCCCATGGTGGCCGAGTTTTTTTCCCCTAGTGCGAGGCGTGCAGGGCTGCTTTGTTGCTGCGAATATACTTGCGTTTCCGGTCGCCTGTGTGTGTGGCCGGACTGTACTTGGCGGTTCCGCAAATTAAACGCACCCTTTCGCACTTTTGCCTTACTCCTTTGTCGCAAAGAATCGCGAACTTCCGCATTTATAATATCCTTTAGTATGTTATGCATGTGTGTGTGTGTGTGTGTGTGTGTGTGTGTGTGTGCGTAGAGATCGAAGTCTATTTTTAAAAACCATAAGTCAGAAAGGGAGAGCAGGGCCCGGGGTAAAAAAGTGTTCCCGTGTCATAGAGCCGATTGGCTTGATTTCCGGTATCCCGAGGAAAGAAAGACAGAGAGAAGCGATTATCCTGCACTCGGGGACCAAAGTTCCCTTAGCGTACCGCCCCAAAGAAGTAAAATACATCCCAGCATTGTGTGGATTGTATATAAAGTAAAAATAAAGTGGAAAACCGAAAATTAAGCAATCTGAGAGAGAGGGTTATTTATTTCGTGCTCTGATGCAAGAACACCCTGCAGAAATCCATTTACATCCCGTACAGAAATCTGTTGGGGAGTCTCCAGATTCTACCATATTCCTATAGGGAACTTCACGTTGGAATGCAACTCGGTTACGCGCTATTTCCACATTCACGTCGTTTGAGAATCTTTTTTATTTGATATTCTCAGCCGCGATGTTGGATCTCCCAAAAAATAAAAACGCTCGTGATCTCGTGTACAAAGTTGCGGGGGAATGCCAAGATGCAGGCACATCGCTATAGGGGTTGGTTAGGGACAGCCCACATAGGCAGTCTTCATTGGGATCCAATTGGATTCTGCACTGTTCTCGTACTTTGAAGAGATCCACCAAGAGTCGTAGCGGATGCTGTTCGATAATGTGGAAATCTTTTTGGATTAAAATTGGATTCGTACATAGGATTGGTATAGGGATCCAATCGCATTGGAATTATTTTTTTCCTATATCGATCGATACGCTGACATTGAAATAGTGAATCCAGCGCAGAAAGTGTCGTAGGGATCCAAATGGATTCCCATCTTTGTCCCTACTTCCTGATAGGGATCCAATGGGCCATCGCATTGGATCCCTATCAGGAAGTAGGGACAAGTATGGGAATTCATTTGGATACAAGAGACAAGTCATCCGAAATGATCGATGAGTCAAAAAATGAATAAAAAATGAATTGAGATAGGAAGAGAATTATTTTCAAGCGATACACATGTACCGTTACCAGACTGATAAAGTTCATATCACAATGCCACAAACTCCCGAATCCCCGTTGCCCTTTTCGTATATTTTCTCCTCACTGCATATAATTCGTTCTCGCCACACGAGAGGCCCTTTATACATCGCGAGGGATTTTCGGACGTTCGCACGAACGTCCCGCACACTTTGAATATTCCTCTGTATCCGAGGATTTCTCAACTTTGCCATATCCCATTCTCTCTTCGTCTCTTTCCCCCTGTGGCCCTTACTCGTCGCCCATATGATAATCCCTACGCTCATCATTTACTTGCCGTTTTCAACGGCGACGTCCATCTCATCTCTCTTTTCATCTCTCGGCCCCTCCCTCTCGTTGCCTCCCTCTTTCCACCACATATGCACATCGCACACATCGACAGGCTAGCTCCAGGGAGAAGGAGGAGGCTGGGGAGGAGGACGTAAAGTCTACGTTCGTAGAGACTCGATACGTCCTTTTGATGGAACGAAAAGTCATCGATGTCTATAAGGGAAAGAGAGCCTTGCCCCGACGAAACTCCACAACTTTCTCATTAGCCAGGGTGACAATGCGGCCATGTTAGCGCTATACGTACACGTTACTGAATATAATAACGTGTGTGGCTCAGACGATCGTGGCGGTTGTCTGCCAACACTTTCCATCTCTCTCTCGCCCTCTCATCTCATCCCTCGACTTGTCCTCATCTCTGCTCCTTCGAACCTTCGGCATAAGTATTCACACCGCACGTGTGTCACATACACCTACGATGTGCCCGATACAGGCATAAATTTCCGTAAAACAGAGATCGTTCGCGGGAAACGGGCGATATTCGTTGGATCTAATACCTCTCGGTTTATTCATTTTGCGCCCTTATGTTCTCAAGCACAGAACGGTGCACACTCACCCGTGTAGGTAACACCTAAAAAGCATGGGTGTTCGGTTGCTTTACAGGGAGAGAGAGAGAGAGAGAGAGAGAGAGAGAGAGAGAGAGAGAGAGAGAGAGAATACACAAAACCTTATAGTATATACGGCACGTATAATACTAGACACGGAATCATATGCAAAGCCACATTCACACACACCTACAATGCTCGTTCGGAGGAGCCCGCATAAATGTCAGAGATTAGCGCAAGGCTGAGCATTTCGTATCGAGCTATTCTGTCAATAATGCGCAGTCACAATGGCAACGATTCGAAAGCTGCTGATTGTGAAATAAACGCTTGACTCGGAGGGTGACAGGGAAGGGAGGAGGCAACGAGGGAGGATTGAAGGAAAGAAGAGGGGTGTTTTCATCCTCCTAGCGCAGCATCCGCATGGCATCACTCACCTCCTGCTCTATCCTCTTTCTCAACCCTCGGTCTCTCACCCGACCGGAGTAACCACTTTTCTCTGCACATCCCTTGTACACGCGCACCTATGACGCAGCTGTAGATATGGGGAAAGGGCCTGCCTGTGTGTACGCACTAGCGAGCGAGACTTTCGAGAACCTCTTCCGCGGCCGACAGAAATCATCCCCTACCCGCTAGCACTTTCAAAACGATATAGATGTGGGCTTTCAACAGTCACCTCGCGGAGCCTGGCGCAGCTAACTTCGAGATCTTTGCAACGTACACGCGAAACGCTTGTAATGACGGGGAGGGGCGGGGAGAGGAAGGGAGAACGTTACACTTGACGCGACAAAACGTAAAACGATGTGTCGACTATTAGCTGCTACTCATTGATACTCACCCTTCAGCCACTGTCTCTCTCTCTCTCTCTCTCTCTCTCTGTCTCTTTCTTTCTCTCTCGCTCTCTCTGTCTCTCAGTTGCTATACACCCTGGCGTTCTCGTCGACGGTTCGACTGGTGGATAAGAGGGAATGACGAGACAGAGTATAATCGAAAAGCAGTGGGCGTGAAAAATACGGCGATGTATTTCGAGACGAAAAGAGCAGTCTGCATAATGCACTCGGGATTTTTTCTTGTCGCTACAAAAGTATTTGGTTGCGATTATGCAGGGACGTTTCTTCTCGAAACGTGACGACGTCGCGCATGCTTGGTGGATCGTGGATTTTCCAGTAATATTGAGAGTTTTGACGCCGTGGATTTTCGCGTAAAATTGAGAATTTTGGCGCAGTCGATTTTCCAGCAAAATTAAGAATTTTGGCGCCGTCGATTTTCGAGTAAAATTGAGCATTCAGGCGCCATTGATTTTCCAGTAATATTGAGAATTTTGGCGCCGTGGATTTTCGAGTAAAATTGAGAATTTTGGCGCAGTCGATTTTCCAGCAAGATTAAGAATTTTGGCGCCGTGGATTTTCGAGTAAAATTGCGAATTTCGGCGCAGTCGGTTTTCCAATAAAATTAAGAATTTAGGCGCAGTGGATTTTCCAGTAAAATTGAAAATTCAGGTGCAGTCCATTTTCCAGGAAAATTGCGGATTTAGGCGCAGTTGAATTTCCAGTAAGATTGAGAATTCAGGTGCAGTTAATTTTCCAGTAAAATTAAGAATTTAGGCGCAGTTGATCTCTCAGTAAAATTGAGCTTTTAGGCGCCGTGGATTTTCCAGTGAAATTGAGCATTTTGGCGCCGTCGATTTCCCAGTAAAAGTGAGAAATTCGGCGCAGTTGATTTACAAGTAAAATTGAGAATCTAGGCGCAGTGGATTTTCCAGTAAATTGAAAATTCAGGTGCAGTGGATTTTCCAGTAAAATTGAAATTTGGGGGCAGTTGATTTTTCAGTAATATTGAGAATTTAGGCGCCGTGGATTTTCCAGTAAAATTGAGTATTTAGGCGCAATTAATTTCCTAGTAAAAGTGAGAAATTAAGCGTAGTTGAATTGCCAGTAAAATTGAGAATTTAGGCGTAGTTGATTTTCTAGTAAAATTGAAAATTCAGGCGCAATTGATTTTCCAGTAAAATTGAGTATTTAGGCGCAATTAATTTCCCAGTAAAAGTGAGAAATTAAGCGTAGTTGATTTACCAGTAAAATTGAGAATTAAGGCGCAGTTAATTTTCCAGTAAAATTGAGAATTCAGGCGCAGTGGATTTTCCAGTAAAATTGAAAATTTAGGTGCAGTTGATTCGCCAGTAAAATTGAGAATTAAGGCGCAGTTAATTTTCCAGTAAAATTGAGAATTCAGGCGCATTGGATTTTCCAGTAAAATTGAAAATTTAGTTGCAGTTGATTTTCCAGTAAAATTAAGAATTCAAATGCCGTTAATTTTCCAGTAATTGAGAATTCAGGCGTAGTTAATTTTTCCAGTAAAATTTTTTCAAATCTCCATCGAAGGCAAACATTTCAAAATCGCCTACAATATCGTAATAAAATTCCAGCTCGCTTCGTTATTATTTCCCAAGCAAATTTGGCCACTTTGTCGAGGTTCAATTTCATTTCTTTTTCTCGATAACGATGCAATGTACCCCGAAAACTTATCTGACCAAACCTGCAGCGTTCTCACGATAACGCGAATCCCAACAAACGAACCCGCACGTCAGTAATAACAATTATTATTACAATTCGCGTGCTCGATAATTATGTACCCCGTGCTTGCTTCGCTCGAGATCCCGAACGAAAAGATACGCGCTGGTCATGTTTTCGTTGATTTTTTTTTTCCGTTTCTCCCTTTCGCTTTCTCGTGTTCCTCGTGATATATTCTTTTCCCATACATCCGGCCGCGATTATACACGGTTACGTGGCCGCGGCGGTCAGTTATACGTATTTCCGTTGGGAAATTCTTTATACGCCTCACCCTTCCCGCTCAGTGCGTTTTCCGTGCCCTTTGCTCGACCACGTGAGCGCGGAGGGGGTGGAAGCTTCTCGTGAGCCCTTGAACGTTCATTCTCGACCGAGCCGGAGATCTATTTTTTCGCATTCGTTGTTCGAGCTTTTTCGTTCGTTTTTTTTCATCCCTCATTTTTTTTGCGCCGTTATATCTCTTAGGGGTTGAGGGGCGATGGCGAGGGAGCGTTTGGGCATTGCGAAAAATTTTACAGAGCATTAACGCGCGTGTGTTGGAACGAACATCTCCGGCTATCTTTTCCCTGATCGCACCCCTATTTTTGCTCCCTTCGGGGCTTCCCGCCCTCTCGACCGAACCCTTTCATTCAAATTTCACTCTGTCTCTCCCTCTCCCTCTCGCTATCGAACCTCCCCCCCTCCGAACCCCTAATAAGAGTTGAAATTCCAAAAGAAAGGGTTGCCAAATATTTTTTCAACGCTCGCACTTCTTTTTTCTTCCATCGAGACATTCCAGTCTCCGGATGAGCGCGCCCGAAACACAAAATCTTCCGAACTACACCTGCCGCGCAGTAGAAACGCCGTCATCCACCTTTTATCCTGTTCCTCTTCTTTTCCTCCTCACTCTATCCTATTTTCCATACCGAACGTTTTATTTTTAATTTTTTTTCTTCTTTCCTTTTATCGCTCGGCTTTACGAATCTCCGCGTCTTTATTACTCGCGGCTTGTACACGTGCACGGTATCCTAACGACATGTCATCCGCGTTGCGTAACTGCCGCGAGCGAATAAAAGAATCGCTCTGTCCGCGAGCAGGGCTGCCGCGCAGCGTATATATGTATATTTTTTTTTTCGTTTTTTTTTTTGCAAAGTGGAAAAGGAGAGGAATAATAAAGCGAAGGAGGGAGGAAAATACAGAATCGATGTAGTTCAGTTGAAAGGACCGCGGAGATGGCGGGTGTGCATACGCCGGAGAGAAAAGGAACGTCCGAAGGGAACATGCGGTTGCGTGCGCTTTGTAACTCTCGTGTGGGTGACAGAATGCGCGGTTGGATTGGGGATGCAAACGCGTACACAGTAAAATGTCTCGTCGCGCGTTTTTATTGTCAGAACGGTCACGGTATTGCAAAGCTTCCGCTGTTGTACTATTCTTTTCGTTATCATGGATAGAACTCTTTTGCAATTTGCCTTAGACAAGATATACATATGTTGTATTTATACACTTTTTATTTGACGTAAATTTTTATTATCTTGTTAATTCATTCAATATTTCGACGATGGTATTTTATCGCAAGGTGCCGTAAATTTTTTACATCCTTGTCTCTGATTAATTTGATCGATATTGCGGGAGTTGTGGCAATTAACAAAGTGCACAATCCGGTAGCTGCTCGTAGCAGGTTGACATATTTATTCTGTCAGTTATGGCTAAACACACACATAGGCATATATATATATATATATATAGAGAGGTGACTTTGGAGTCATTGGTGGTGGAGAACTTTCTTACTGTCTCCACATCAGTGACGTTGAAGTTTGCATCGTAGGAATGCAACCAAGTGACATTTTTTATGTCGCGAATTTCGCCTTGCCGATTCAAGGTACTCAAATCACGCAAATCCCTTTTAAGTTTCTCATTTAACTACAACAAGCCTGCTAAAAATAATTTTGGATAACAATGAACATCGAAAATTAAAAAGATTTTTCGTTGCATTTCAATGATGCAAACTTGAACCCCATCCACTGTCATGAAAAACCCAATGTCTTCAACATCACCTTCGGATAATTGTGAGCACCCCTACACAAATATCTTTATGGCGTTGAAATTTGCAAAGTTGGAACGCAATGGAAATCCTTTTTAATTTTTATATCCGTATTCTTATTATTATACAGAATCTTTTTTGCAGATTTAGATCGTAGATCCCTAAATAAGCATTTGAACAAAATTATTCAGGCCTTTTTCGGAAAGGTCTGCCAAGTGATCTAAAAAATTCAGAAAAGTAAATTTTCTTTGCAATCGAACGATACACATTTCATTCTCATGATGTAATTTTAGAAACCTTCCTATATATATACATATACATATACATATACATATACATATACATATACATATATATATATATATATATATATATATATATATATATATATATGTGCGTGTGTGTGTGCGTCTAGATATCTAAATACGATTTTTATTCCAGGCTTTTGCAAAGCGTTGCTAAAGCAATGTACACTCTCGTATAGGGTTCTCTCGTAATAAGCATAAATCCGTGGGGAGGCTTATCTAGGTAGTGGCCAGAAGAACGCTAGAATAAAATATATCATACGTATACGTACACATTACGCCTTCGCGACGGCTTATTTCCCTCTCTCTTTCTCTCTCTACCTCTCTCACCCTCCCTCTATTCACCCTAGTGTCCAACGGAGTGTATGTACTCACTACCCCCTTCTCTCCCCTCGCCTCATCGTTACTTCTCCGTACAACCCTTTCTTCTTATTGCACTGCATATATATATATATATATATATATATATATATATATATATATATATATATATATATATATATATATATATATATAGAGAGAGAGAGAGAGAGAGAGAGAGAGAGAGAGAGAGAGAGAGAGAGAGAGAGAGAGAGAAGAGAGAGAGAGAGAGAAGCAAACGAAGCTCCCCGTACGCGATGTTCTCCCAGGGGTTGAAAACTCGCCGCACACCCCCCTAGCCGAGCAAACACGGAACGGGCGCCCGCGCGCACGCCCGTGACTCTCGTATAATTTCGTACAAATTGTACATCGTATCTTGCGCAATCCTTCTCGGACCGGTGCCGTGGCACCGGACGAGTATGCGGCGGAACGCGAAAAAAAAAACACACCAGCAGCGAGAAAAAGAAACGTTAAAGCAAATACGTAAAAAGTGGATGAAAAGACCGAAGGCGAGCCGAGAGATAGGATGAGGGAATTTGAGAAGAAAAAAAAGCTCCGAGAGGGATGAAAAAGGCGAAAAAAGGAGAATCTCGTTGGAGGTTGAGCGTTCGAGAAATATAAACACGTAGGTGCGCGGATATACGCGTGTGTCGTTACAACGTTAACGGGCAAGGTAAAGAATCTTTGTGAAAAGAGGCGAAATAAAATACACGTGTGTTCATCTTTTAAAATGTTTACTGCATACGTATACGCCCTATTGGAAAATCGTTCTCTCGGGATTTTGCCACGTGCGAGGATACCCAACACTCTCGCTATCCGATATTGACGAACCGAAAGAGCCGGAGAGAGAACCAGAGAGAACTAGAGAGAGAGAGAGAGAGAGAGTAGCATGCATAAGGAGGAGCCCTAGCAGAAAGCCGGTAAATCGAACCGGCGGTTTCACATATCCGCCCACACATGTCCGTTTAATCACGTAAGTCGGTGAAAAGGTAAATTGGTACAGGCCCGCATGGCTCGGCCGATATCGTAGGTGTGTGTACATCAAGAAGGACGAGGCCAGCCCGAGCAGGGGTGGTTTTTGCGCCAGGCGCGTCGATCCGCGATAGACGATGGTCCAGCGGAAGCTGCGCGCACACGGATCGGCATAATGAGCCGAGGTATACCGCGCCAGGCTTGTCGTTTTTTTTTTCTCCATCCGCCGTATTCGGGACACGATAGCTATGGAGGCTAAGGATGTGTTTCGTCCAGGGATCTCGATCGCTCGAGATGAAGGATCGTTGGCCCTCCTCGTCGTTGAGCGATCGATATGTGTGTGCTGGAAGCGCCGGAAAGCGGAAGTGAACGAGGGGGGTGCGAAAGAGAGACGTAGGGTCGGCACATCGAGACGATTCGGAGGTAAAGGGCCCTGGCGTCGGAAGGGAAGACAACACAGTGGAAGGAAGGTTGAGCGAGGAAGCGCGGGACATCGCGAAAGAGGAAGAGGACCACTGCGAGAGAAAGACAAAGAGGAAGAGAGAGAGAGAGAGAGAGAAAGAGAGAGAAGGAGGGAGCTTGATCGTTGCTCGTCTCGGCGTTGCTCCATGCTGCGCCTGTAGAAAGCGAAGAGACGCCGTAGAGGGAGAGAGGCAGAACGAAGGGAAAGGGTTGGTAGCGCTCGAAGCGCCCGATCAGTCATTAGACAAGTGGGTATTCACATATATCGAGTTGTAAAATCGATAGGGGTGTCCGTTAGCCGTGTATCCTCTAAGGAGAGGCAGGGGGGGGGGGCGAGACGTGTATGGGGTGAAAAAGGGGGATGAGAGTTCCGCTCTTGCTTCGTGCCTACCCCCAATCGTAGCTTCCCACCCCCTGTTTCTCATCCTCCTTCACCTCGGCTTCTCGTTCTCCACCTCAGCCGTCGTTCTCTCTTCTCCATATATTTCCCCTTCGACCCCTTTTGTTGCTTCGTTTCCCGCGCCCACCCCGTCTCTGGACGATAACCACCCCCGCCCTCCTCATCCTCCTACCGCGCCGCGTATGTGTGTGTGTGTGTGTGTGTGCAATACAAACTCGTGCCACACCATCGCTTCATCGCTGCCACTCGGCCAACCCCCCTCGCGGCTTTCTCACCCTCCCCATAGAGCGGAGAGAAACCGGGAGCAGATCGTCGACTCCGGCGTCGGCCTCGCGGCGAGGAGGGCCGCGTCCTTCTCCGCAAAAGCTCCTCGCCCTTGTCTCTCGCGCCCTCTCCCTCGCTGCCTCACGTATCCAGTCCTTGCATATTAATCCTCCCCATAATTCCCACTTCCCAGTTTGGGCAACCCTTCGTGTTCGGCTGCCGCTCACCAGCACATGCCGTCGAGAGACCAGTATACGCATGTATATGTAAGGCGTGCGTGTGTGGGTGTGTGTGTGTGCGTGTGCATATCTATGGTGGAGGTACACGTGTGTACGTATAATACAGCAATGAGAAAAGCGAGATGGTGAATCGTAGCAGCAGGCCAAGCCAGCCGCAGGCCGCTTCCTATCGATTGGACTTTCTTTCTCCAGGCCCCCCTCGGGGCTTTTAATTGGCATTCTCCTCTCCCGATGAGAGAAACCGAGATATGGCTTATATGGGCGCATGAGCACCTAGCTTTTCAGGGAGGCTACAAGACGCGCATTTTATACACACGCATAGATATATTTTTTTAAATTTATTTATTTAGATATTTATGTGTTTATTTATGCATTTATATATTTATTTGTTTATTTATCTATATGTATACACGTTCAGGTGAGCTTCGAGATTTTCGATACACCTGAAAAAAAAAGTGTGCCTATTTTGGCGCGAATCTCGGCGCACACCGCTTTCCCGTCCATCCGTGAAAGAAGAAGAACATTCAGCCCGAGACGGAAAGCAAAACATTGGATCGGCTTTTTAGTCCGGTTTTGGGCTGAGAATGAAATTGAAGTTTGCATCGTCGGATGCAATGGAAATTATTATTTTTCAATCGCCTGAATTTCTTTGCGCAAAAATTCGAAAATCCCCCAATCATTTTTTAAGTCGCTTATTTAGAGATCTAGAATTTAAATCTCAAATAAAATGCTTTGTAAAATACCAGTAATGAGGAGATGAAAATGAAAAAAAAACTTGGGGGTATTGCAACGATGCAAACTTCACGATCATTCCTGAGATTATTATTGAATTTACATGAAAATTGCATTATTATTATTATTATTATTATTGATTAATTGATTGATGTATTAATATCATTCATTCATTATTAGTTCATTATTATTATTATCATTATAATTTCCATTAAGATTGAATTAAAATTGTAGTATTATTTTTATTTATTTTTTATAGTAGATTTCACTACTCCGGGCAACGCACTTCCGCAGTTTGCAGTGCATTAAGGTTCAGAAACTAAAATTGTAGTTATTATTATTATTATGAATTAATGTATCATTATTGTTAATTAACGTATTATTATTATTAAGATTAAATAAAAATGGATATTTTTCGAAGACATACACACACCCGCGTGCGCGCGTGTGGTGTTGGTGGGTGTTTGTCTTCGAAAAATTACAATTTTGATTTAATGTTAATAATAATAGTACGTTAATTAACAATATATATATATATATATATATATATATATATTGTTAATTAACGTATTATTATTATTAACATTAAATCAAAATTGTAATTTTTCGAAGACAAACACCCACCCACCCACACCACACGCGCGCGCGCAGGTGTGTGTGTGTCTTCGAAAAATACCCATTTTTATTGAATGTTAATAATAATAATACGTTAATTTAAAATATGTTTAATCAAACATATTGTTTAACATTGAATCAAAATTGTAATTTTTTTAAGACACACACACACACACACACACACACACACACACACACATACACGTGAGTGTATGTGTCACCGAAGAATTTTAATTTTGAAGCGCCCAAAAATTAAATTCAAAATTAAAATATATATATTTTTTGCTTTAAAATATTCATCGTATTTATTCGGGGCGCTTCAAAATTAAAAAAAAAAATATATATATATATATATATATATATTTATTCATAACGTTACATCATTCATACTTACGGTGCCGAATTCGTCCTAGGACAACCGTAGGTACGTATTCGTATGAGACTCGGTGCGTGCTCCTCCAACGTACTAGGGGCTGTTTTTCCATGGCCCACGGTACACGTGTAATAAGCGAGCTGGTCCCGGGGTATCGTGTATCACTATATTCCCACCCATGTGTGTGTGTGTGTGTGTGTGTGTGTGTGTGTGTGGGGTCGGGGTTGGAGTGGGGATGGCCAGGGTAAAGGCAAGGGTGAACGTTGTACGGAGCACCGCGAGGAGATTGATTATACCGTGCCAGGGAAAATGTGATCAATATATAGAAAGCAGCAGCAGCCACACACACCAGCACACACGGGCTTACCGAGGAAAACAAAAGACCGCGACGCGGCCATAATGCAAATAGGAAAAATCAGCGAGGATTAAGGGCATCGGGGGTCTCTACGGATTCTTTTCTCTCTTATATGTATCCGTAACATGATATGTGCATATATACGTGTATTTATATACTAAAATGTACAACAACGGTGAAATGCACAAAGGCACAAATTCAAACGTATATTCTCGCCGTGACACCGCGAGGGTGGCCACTAAATTTTCCATTCTTTATCCACAGAATGCTCTGTACGCGCGCACACCCACACGTGGATGCGATTTCTTTTGTGCTCCGTAGCGTTTCTCACTATCTGACCGGTCCAAACTGCAGCACTCGCTGTATCATCTCGACCGTCGCATAAATTCCAACGGAAGTGGGCGCAAAAAAAAAAAGGAAAGCTTCTTTCGAGAAACAAAACAGAATCCTCGAAGCTCAGCTTTTCAAGAGGTCTTTTTCGTTTTCACGTGAGAAATTGCCGATTCGGGTCGATGCTGCGATGTTGGTGATATTCGGGAGGTTTGCCGCGATTCATCGACGGTGTACGAGATTACCGCAATCTTTGCGGGGATCTTTTTGGGTCCCGAAGCTTTTGCTAGAAACCTCAAATTCGTTTTTTACTATATATATATATATATATATATATATATATATATATATATATATATATATATATATATATATATATTAGGGTGGCACAAATTTGAGCTCTTTTTTCCTTTTTCTCACCACGCAATTATCTTCTTTGAAGAAAAAAAAATTGTCGCGAAAGCTGCGAGCGGTCAAAAAACATTTAGAGGTCACTCCAGCCTCCCAAAAACTCTAATTTTCATTAAAAAATCGATCTTTTTTTCTTTTTTCGTCCACTTCTCATCCATGAATTTTACGCATTATGATTTTTAAATTAACCTCGCGAAACCTCTAGCCGGCCAATTGATATTTAGTGGTCGCTCAAGAGCTTCGAAAGTTCCAAACTTTCAAAACAATTAATCAGTTTTTCTTCAAAAATCGTTTTCCGCGCATCGTAATGTGTCTCACAGTTGGTCTCGTCTAATTGGTGTTTGTTACAAATTATTCTAACAAATTATTCAGAAAATGTAACACTTCGCTGTTTATTTTGTTTTCATGCTACTAGGAATTATAGTGCACGTGAGATGTATTTTTTGGCGGAAATTCTGAACGTCGAAAGCGTTAAACGACCACTAAATATTCATTGGGAGGCTAGAGCTCTCGCGAGGTTAATTTAAAAATTATAAATCATAAAATTCATAGGTTAGAAGTGGACGAAAAAGAAATGGATTTTTTTATGAAAGCGTGCATTTTTGGGAGACTTGAGCGAACTTTCAATATTTTTTAATCGCTCGCAGCTTCCGTGACAATTTTTTTTTGCTTTAAAGAAGATAATTGCGTGGTGAGAAAAAGAAAAAACATAGAGCTCAAATTTGTGCCACCCTAATATATATATATATATATATATATATATATATATATATATATATATATATATATATATATATATATATATATATATATATATATATATATATTAGGGTGTAACATTAGTATCAATACCATATATATATATATATGTATTAGGGAGTAACATTAGTATCAATACTTATATATATATATATATATATATATATATATATATATATATATATATAAGTATTGATACTAATGTTACTTCAAAGACTGTCCTGTGCCCAAAATTGACAATTCGTTTTAACAAAATTTTGAAGACCGTCTTCAAAATATCCTTTCTTCATGTATATCGTTTGTATACACATATGTGCAACTGTATATACTTTATGTGTGTATAAAGGGGCTTAAGGTACATCGTCGACGCGACTCGTCCATCAATTTCGCCTGTCCACCCCTTCTCTCTCTTTCTCTCTCTCTCTCACTCTCTCTCTCTCTCTCTCTCTCTCTCTGTCTCTCTATGGCAAGCTCATTGTTTTTAGTCCTTTCTTACTCTCTCGAGAGGGTTGGCCTGTTCGCTGACGACCCGTCTCGAACCTTTCTGACGGCACTCGTGGTCACTCAACCCCCTCACACCCACCCCTAGTCTCCCCGCTTACGATGACACCTTCACCGCGGGTAACGCAACCCCTTACAACCCTTTCGCTCGCTAACGAGGCCTGCTCCTCCCGCGATCTCGACTCATCCAACCCCCCCCCCCCCCCCCTCAGCACATTTCTCTACACGTGTACACACTCAACGGCAAACTGCTAGCATACAAATACCCACACACGTTTCTCTGCGTACATACGCGACGACCCTTGTGTGCGCGATTTCCCAACCCCAACCCCTACACACGCGAGAGAAAAGCCCCGCTGATTTTTACCGGCGTTTCTTTTTTTCGCACCGTTGATTGATAATCGAATCGAATTGCGGCGAATGACGAAGAGAAAAATCGGTTTTTCCATGCTTGAAGGAATCGCCCAGGGGCTCGAAGTACAGGGGGTTGAAGATCTTCGAACGCGAATTTACAACCACGAGCAGTCGTTACATGTGTGAGCGCGCAAGAGCGGGACAGGGTGGAGATGGGGGCGGTTTTTACGGACATCCCGAGACATTAAATTTAACAACCGAGGCGTATACGGAAAATCGCGCGAGCACCCCCACCCCCCTTCGTACGGTGACTGCCGGCTTGGGGTTATTAATATTATCGATACTCGGACGAATTTGCAAGCTTCGTTCTATACCCTTCTCGTATTTATAGTACTGTGCTGCTTCGCCAGCCAAGTGAAAGAGAGGGTGAGTGAGAAAGAGGGTGGAGGGAGGAAATCGCGCAATCAAGCGTCGTACGTCGTTCCAACCAACCCTTTATCCTGCCCAGCTAATACTCCAAGTACGTATATGCATTCGTCGAAGCGAGTGCTGTACGAGCGGAATCGTAATACTCCATGATCGGTATCTCTATCGGTATCGTTCCCCACCTGGACTTTATCAATCCTTTCGACTTGGATACTGCCCCAAATTATGGTGTTGAAGTTTGCATCGTTGGAATGCAACGAAAGTTCTATTTTGTTCTTAATTTCTTTATTTTTATTATCATATAAACTCGGTTTTTGCAGAACAAGTGTGTTTAAAAATGCCCGACGGTTTTTCGTGAGCGAATTATGCCGCGAGAAATTGAAACAATTTGGACATATCAAGGGGCTACCTAGAATCCCGAAAAAAATTGCCATATTCGGATTTTTTTCTTCTGGGAAACGGTTGGTGGAAAATAAACGCATATTTTTTTACACAAAGATAAATATGTTGAGAGCCTTTAAAAAAAATACAGAAAAACAAAAACATGGCCACCGGCGGATGATGAAATTCCGCGACGTTTGGTGGTGGACACTCTCCAGCTTAAACGGTCCATCTGAAATCTAAAAACCGAACGGCTTATTCAAGTTGACAATAAATACAAGTCGTTGACGATCGTCGATTTTTTTAATTATTTTTTTTTAACAACGCGGCGATGGATTGAATCTCGAGCATACAAAATCTATGAAAAAAGTCGTCATTCTTACGTAACTATTAAAAAATGAAGATCGATTTTCAAAATGTGAGATCGTCAACGATCTTTAAATGTTTTTCAGCGTGTCTCCTGTGAATTTGGAAACGATCCATCAAGTGGTTCTCGAGATATCATGTCCACCGACTTTGAAAAGTTCAAACGACTTTTTTTTTCGTATTGTCCAATTTCTTCAGGCACATCTCGGCTGCAAATATCACTGAAATATTAATAAAGATCCATATTAGGAATCCATCACCTCTGCAAAAGAAATAATAAAGAAATAAAAGAATTCAAAACGATTTTCGTTGCGTTCCAACGATGTAAACTTCAGCACTATAAAAAAATTAACAGAACCCAAAAGTAGAAATAACGGTAGGGAGTGCGAAAGTTAATTCTCAATTTAAGTTGGCCAGTTGACATCGGAGGCTTTTTCATGCACGTAAATTTTTCCCGGTTATCTTCCCTCGCAATAACATCGATACCGAAGATATTCTCGCCGCTTGTTCGAACAGCGGTGTGTGCCTCGTTAATATTATACCGTATACTCGATCATACTCGGTCAAGTGGCCTAATGAATAATGTACAACATACAAAATCGATGCCGCCGGCTTACGAATATACGCGCGTGGGAAAAAGCGCGTATGTTAAAAGTTTACGATCAGGAAGAGAAAAGAATGAAAAAAAGCGATCGAAACCTGGCGGAGTATCGCGGCTGGGGATCGAAACGATAATCACCCTGGTGAAAAGCAATTTGTGCCGGGGGTTCGGTAATTTTGGGAGGGCGATCGTGACTCCTGAGGATCGGTTTTTGGGTAGGGAGGGGGTGGAGAAGAAAGGGAACGAGGGACAAGTATCGTAAGATGGCGCGTCGATTGTCCACCAGGGTGTTAATTCCACCTGCCCTATCGAGCTTCCCTATGCTCCCCAACTGTATATATACATTTATACGAGACTCCAAAGCCAACTTGGAGAACCGAAGGCTACTGTCTATGAAGAGGGGTGGTAAGCGAGGGTAGTGTTATCGAACGCCGATTCTTGCATGTTTCACCCCCCCCCCCCGTACATGTCCATATCTGATGTATGGGTAATTCCATGCCACCTGCACCAACCCCTGTGTCCTCACACCACCCCCTCACAACCCCTCTGCAGCCCTCGAAGTCGAAACACTCGTTTTTCTACACCCGATGCGTATGAACCTTCATTTGGCTAAAGGTTCGAACGGAGATTGACGACCTTTTTTTGCGACAAAGATCCCGCGGTCAACGGGTCTAAGCTTGGGGCAGAAAAAATCCACCTTTAATTATTTGTTATTAATAAATGGATAAACGTATCAATAAATCGTCTGATTATACAATAAAAAATGTTGGAATTTTTGCAAATTTAATAGTATTCTGCAACAAATTTGCTGCAAATTGAAATTATTTTTTGGAATTTTTACAAAATCTTTGTTGCAAATCGAAGTTATTTTTTTTATTTTTACAAAATTTTTGTTGCAAATTGAAGTTATTTTTTGGAATTTTTATAAAATCGTTGCAAATTGAAGTTATTTTTTGGAATTTTTACACAATCTTTGTTACAAATTGAAGTTATTTTTTTTATTTTTACAAAATCTTTGCAGCAAATTGAAGTTTTTTTTTGGAATTTTTACCAAATCTTCGTTGCAAATTGAAGTTATTTTATGGAATTTTGACAAAATCGTTGTTGCAAATTGAAGTTATTTTTTGGAATTGTTACAAACTCTTTGTTGCAAATTGACGTTATTTTTGGATTTTTTATAAAATCGTTGTTACGAATTAAAGTTATTTTTTTCAATTTTTACAAAATCTTTGTTGCAAATTGAAGTCATTGTTTGGAATTTTTACAAAATCGTTGTTACAAATTGAAGTTATTTTTTAAATATTTTACAAAATCTTCGTTGCAATTGACGCTATTTTTTCGGATTTTTAAATAAAATCGTTGTTGCAAATTGAAGTAATTTTTTGGATTTTTTACAAAATCTTTGTTGCAAATTGAAGTTATTTTTTTGGAATTTTGACGAAATCTTCGTTGCAAGTTGAAGTTCATTTATGCTCATTTTTCAAATTTTCACAAACTTCTTGTTGCAACTTGAAGTCAAAACCCAAAGCTATAAACGACCCCCAAAAATAATCATATTTCTCAAATTTCAAGTTCTTGCCGACCCCTCAAGTCACATCAATAATTTATACATGAACGCCGAAGTCGCGTATCACGACAACCCGAAATTTGTTTTTTTTCCCCAAAAAATAACCGATATCGAGGGCTCGTCGATGAAGAACTGCGATACCGTCGATGGTATATGTGGTCGGTATGATCAGCACGGAATGGCCCACGTGTACCTATAAGTGTATGTATACGCCTGATATATATAGAGTAATTTATACGTGGAACTATCGTACACGCGTGTCGCCACTATCGTCAACTGATGAATATATACAGGGCCAGTATTGTTCCCATATACCTACGTATTAGTTGGACGTATATAGGCGGCTTAGCAAAGCTATACGGTATCGATTATGGGTGTGCGTTAGAGAGAGAGAGGGAAAGAGATAGAGAGAGAGAGAGAGAGAGAGAGAGATCGCGATCGACAGGTCAAAGTAGTCAACCCTCCGGTACATCACGACTTGACGACACGAATAAATAAACCAACGGGGTTGAAAAGCCAAGTTGTTCGGTGCGTCAAGGTTCTTCGATCTATCGCGCCCATTAAACGACCGAACACACTATCTGTATATACATGCACGCACACCCACAGCCACGCACACGACAGCACTCGTGTCATCGTCATTCTCCCGTTGTCCCATTTACTTTTTTCCACCTACACACGAATCAATGCTTCCGCTCTTTACGCACCTACATACACAGCGATTGGAAACAACCCTCGGATACAAGGCACAAACGAGGAAATGACTTACTGATCGTTGGGATAGCCACTGTATATTTTTTTGAACGTTACTATATTGATCATTTTATGTATACGTATATATATGAACAGAGCAGTGACACGGTTCCAAATTTGGTCCCCGAGTTGGCATAAATTAGTTTTACCGTGAACAGAGTCTTAAGGGGACTAATGGATAGGCGTAATTTAACATTATATAGCGATGAGCATCTTACATATAAAATGAAAAATAAAAATTCCAACAACCACACATTTCGTGTAATATATAAAAAATTGTGTGTGTATATATATATGGGGCATTCCACGCAATTTCACCTAGCTCGTGACCTCAACCACTTTCTGGTTTTCCTGTTGTTTTTTTTCGTAAAATTGTACCCCATGACAGGAATATCCACACCAATCTTGAGATTTTTATCTCTTCTCTTTTAGAAGTTATAATTTTTCCAAAAAATGTCGATTTCGGAAGTTTTGGAATGCTGATAACTCCTGAACTAATTGAAATATCGACAAATGTCACTATATAATTTTTTTTCCATTTTGTAGCATACTTTTGATAGAAAAATTTGAGAGAAAAATTGATCAATTATCAATGTCAACGATTTTTTTTGCTTCCAAAGTGAAAACCTTTTTGAAAAAGATGATGACCTTTTTCTATTTTTTCAAAAAAATGTCTAAAATAAAGTGACCCATTCTATGATTTTTAAGAATAGACTCATCGTGGGCCCACTTTTCCTTTTATTTTTCTTCGAATTAATCATATTTTTTTAGCAAATTTTTATCATTTCAATCTCCAACAATGCTATTAATGATTTTGTGACTTCCGATCCGGCTTCGACAGGCCTGAAATGGGTTATTCGTAATTTGTGCGGAATTTAACGAAAAAAAAATTATTTTAAATATAAAATAATCTCTTTTCAATACAAATAAAAAATCATGATAGCCAGACTATCAAAATTTTGAAACATGTTCGAGGATCCTTATTGAAACTCTATGACTAAAGTGGGAAAAAAAAATTTGAGTTACTAATAACATTTAAGAAAATGAAGAAAAAAACCAAGAAAAATGTTCGTTGCATTCCAACGATGCAAGCTTCAGCACCATCGATTCTAATCGCTTATGGGGAAAACGAAGAACCTCAAAGATTGGTGACTCATGAACTGTAAGAGATAGTGTCATATTTTTGACGATAACGAAGGTTCTAATATTCTATGATTTTATATGATATATTTATATGCTTCTAATGATGATTATAATAATATTATAAAGATGCGGCATCGCAATCGGAAACATGTCACTTTCTTTTATAGTTCACGAGCCTCCAATCCTGAGGTTCTTTATTCTCCTCACAAGCGATTAGAACTGATAATGTAGTCACTCGTTGCAATATGAAAATGATCGAAAATGTTTGACCCTGAGCTCTATACATGTATATACATATACACATATAATAAAAATGATTATCATATTTATTATATAATACATAATAATTAAGTGTACAATAAACATTTGCATAATTCCATATCGATATATATATATATATATATATATATATATATATATATATATATATATATATATATATATATATATATATATATATATATATAATTTAATTATATATATTAAAGTACGTTGTAAATCCTACCGTTCTTTAAAGTTCCACGGCTGGATAGATTTTCACCGGGAATCTTTCAGGCGCTCCACTGTCCATTACATCGAGCGTGCTGAATTTAAATGCGCCAGTGTGTAGCAAATCAGGAGGGAATGCGAGAGACGTCCCTATTGTAATTCGTCGATTGATGATAAAAGGGCTGAAGGGGGATGAAAAACAAGAGCACATGGTAACGCACGAATAATTGACTCTCGCGGCTGTTGCAGGAATGCAAAGATAGAGAGAGAAAGAGAGACAGAGAGAGAGACCGAGAGTATAGGAAAAAGGTTACAATCGTCTCGATCGTTTTCATCCCGCTCGAGTTGGAGAGCGCGAACGCCTCATACCACAAATATTCCCCGGGCGCAATACTCCTGGATGCATACATACCTTTGCAGTTCACCGCTGATAGGTATCCACATTAAACACGTATACACAAAGATACACAGGTATGCAAACGCGCTCCTAGTGCACCTGCTGATTTACCCCCCCCCCCCCCCCCCGCCAATCCCTTTTTGCGCGAGTAATCGAGGGTAGGCTATTTTTTTTCTTTCCTCTCTCTCCACTTTTTATTCCGGTATGCTTTTCCTCTTGGGATTTACGAGTGCGCATGGAATTCGAGTGTCGAACTTCGATTGATCATGCATTCTCGCGACTACGACGACGACGAGGCGAGTACGAGCGATTCCGAACGGAGGGCGATGAAAAAGGGTTGCAGGAAAGATAATGCCGTGTGTATGACGGTATACGGATGAACGGGTTGTCAAAAGCTAGTGACGGGGCAATTTTTGTTTTCTTTGCTCGCCCACGTGCCACCGATAAAGCTCTCGAGAGTCATCGAGAGCAACCACCCCTAGAGAGAAAGAGAGAGAGAGAGAGAGAGAGAGAGAGAGAGAGAGAGAGAGAGAGAGAGAGAGAGAGAGAGAGAGAGAGAGAGTGTACAACCGAGGGCTGGCGTCTCCGTCATTAATAAACCCACTCGCGTAAACGAGACGCGCGGGCCTCGATCAAAGGCGAGACCGCGCTATATGCTCGACTGACTTCGATATTTATATATGTATATGCACGTCACAAAGGACGTTTTTGAATTCTTCCAATGACTCCGTATTAATCTGTACGGAGATTCTCTCAATAATTATACAGGAATAATAATCCGGATGTGGAAAATTTTATTTGCCGTAGAGGGTGGGGTTATGCCTCTCGCTCTCCCTCTATGTCTCTTTCTCTCCATTGATAAAATTGTAGAGCCAGGATTAAGCAAACAATGATATACTTCATGATTTATGAGATCGGCGATAATAAACGACTATACATGTGCATAGAATCATTGATACCACGATCGTTATCGGAGCTGTGACACGATATACGTCGAATGCGACCATGACTCGGCCATGCATATGACGATAGGATTGAAGGGGAGAATTATATTTATTAGGTGTACTAATAAGTCCTCGGCCCGAGCAAAAAACGGCTTTGTTGAATATTTGAACGAAAAAAATGTCCCTCCAGGTCTGCTGTCATATAATGCCAACCCAGTAGACTATTTTTTCGGACCTACGGCTTAATGTAGCCTCAAAATTAGGGATGTAACGATATTTGTTTTAGCCGATACGATATCGATAAAATTTACGAGAGAACTTGATATAATAAAAATTGTCCTTTTTCTACACTAACCAATTATTTATACAATTAAAAAGGTACTTAAGGCGTTACCCCCACTTGTAGCGCAAAAAAGGCCTTTTTCATGATTTTTTTTAAGAAAGCTACAAAACTTTTTTAATCGATCAATATACCATCTCAAAGAACACATCTTGAAGAACTTTCAGTAATTTTTTTATTGAAAAATATTACATTGTTTAGTGGCAAATGGCCGTCAATGAAATAATGTTTTTATATACACGGTTTGCGGTGACCAACATTGCGGCGAAGTGGATAATCTGAAAAAAAATGCGGATGGATTTAGTCAAATATAAGTATAAACTAGTCTTTAATCGAAGGATTTTAAAAAATATTCATTTTTCACAAAATGGCGGACAGTCAAAGTTAATGGTTCGATTTTAACAAAAAAAAAACGGCCGTTTTTTGGCTATAAAACGGCCATTTTTTTCGAAAAAAAATCGAACGATTAAACACTACATTTTTATGTATTAAATAAGCCTGCAAAATTTCAAGAAGATCGGTTCATTAGTGTTCGAGTAATCTTGGTCACCGACTTCAGAAATGCCATTTTGTGAAAAACGCGTTTAAAGTTTCTCTTTCAACGCTCTTTCAACGCGGATTCTTCTCTTTCAACGCTCATATCTCAGTCAATTTTGTTCGGATCGACTTGAAATTTTCGGGACATATTCTCAGATACTTATACTTCAAAAAAATGCAATAAAAAAATCGATTTTTTTTAAATCGCAAGTCGGGGTCACCCCTTAAGTAAGAGGATGAAAATGTTACACGTTACCTACCTTCCAGGAGTGAAAAAAGTGTTAAACTCAAACAAAAATATAATTATACTCTTTTATGTATTATTAATTTAAAGTTTATTACTTGTACTTAGTTAAGTACTTGAAGCAATCTAAACTTGGAATTGTACTAATTGAACTTGAAATTCAACTGAACTCTAAAAAAACAGGTTTCTGCAGGGTTTTAAGAGCATGTACAAGGTCAACATAACCTCACAAATTCTCCAACCCAATTTTCTCATAGATGGTTGAATTTTTTAGGAAAAACAAAGCATTAGGCTCTGGAGAATTCCCTGACGCAGAGCTTGATGATTTTCTTTTGCCCTAAATATTGTTCATCTCTGTGAAATCTCTGTTCGAAAATTTCAGCTATCTCTCTCGCACTCACATGTCACGTGGTCTTCTAATTCGCCTTAACGTCAGTAGCTTTTAGCTGTGACGTAGATAGTCAATAATCAAACTTGATTTTAGGGAGGGTTTCGTAAAGAAAGCAGAGCTTATTAAGTACGAGGAGGTCAACAATTCCACTCCCGACTTTATCGACTCAAAACCACCAGCTTTTTACCGCCAAGTAATTCACAATCTGCCTGACAGGTGGGGGAAATGTGTGGAAGCAAAGGGAGATTACTTTTCCGATTGAAATGTACCTTGATGCCAAGTAAATAAATCATTATTTAAAAAAAACAAGGCCGAGAACTTATTTGTACACTTGATATATGAATACACTTATATTGAAAAACCACGGAGTAATAATCGATCGTTATTACAACGGAACATTGTGAAGTCACGAAGGGATGGGAACACAGTGGATGAGGAGGGGGGGGGGGGGGCGATAGAGAAGGCAAGAGCCGGTGCCGTGTCTCTAATAAATAATTAGGAGGCGATCGCGGTCCCAATGGCCCGCTCGGCAATTTGCCGCGACCAACCCGATCGGACGTTATTTAATTTAATCCCTGATA
Organism: Ophion ellenae; assembly: GCA_963210295.1. Lineage (NCBI taxonomy): Eukaryota > Metazoa > Arthropoda > Insecta > Hymenoptera > Ichneumonidae > Ophion > Ophion ellenae. The sequence continues at coordinate 21,293,522 of OY723393.1, read as the reverse complement.
ATTACATCCAAGTAACGGCGATTAACGAACATTCCGCTCCCCCCCCCCCCCCTATCCGTTCTCTCCTCGCTCTCCCCGCGTTTATTCCTCCCTTCCTATTATTGCTCTCCCTCTCTCGCTCCTTCTCGCCTCCTCGCTTCGACTCCGGCTATACGCCGATATTATTATACGTTCTCGATATAATTGATAATGAGAATCGGCGGTAAGCTCCTTACATTACGAAAACTCCGCGGAAATTAGACCTGCCCGGCTCGTAATTGATTCTTAATACAATCAAATGGTTCCTTTTTTTTCTCATCCCCCCTCATACAAGATCGAGAAAAATTCTGCTAAAAATGTCTGTTCGGTCTAGAATTGATCTGTAATCATTGTTTTTTTTTTTCTTCATTGGGATTTCAGATCAGCCGATTGGTGGACGAGGTCTCGAGGTTACAGCAGAGCCTGCAGCGCCTTCAGGAAACGAGCTCGCAAGCGGCGTCGCGCCTCGAGGAGGAGCTCGAGGCACGGCGACAGCACATCACCCGCTTGGAGAGCAAACTCGAGCGTCAGCGGGACTACGACGATATCAAGCGTGAGATGAGCATTTTGAGATCGGTCGATCTGTCGCAAATACCGACCGGCGAGCCCGGCAAGAGCCTCGAACATCTCCTAATGGAAAGGTCGAAAGCGTTGCAACAGGCCGAGACACTCAAACCACCCAGCACTCCGGATGCACTCGGTAAGTTGAATTCCCTCGTCATCTTCGCCTTACGAATCTATATCAAATGTATATGTCACATGTCAAATATGCGTTATGTGTTTGTACGTTGATCACGAGTAAGAATAATCAAAATGCATTTATCGGTGATTGACAAAATCGCGGAATTGTCGAATAGGTCATTTCGTCTGTGGGCGTACATTTGGACGATGCCAAAAAAAATGTAGTCCATTCAATGCTCGCATCTATCGATTCATTACGAGTTAACGAATTCATCCACCGTCGCACGATTGATTTGAAAATATACCTGGGCACTGTTTTGACACTTTTTTTCAATTAATTTCGCACTCGACATTCGGCGTTGCGGTTGCGTATAATTTTTCTAATTATTTTGTCTACTGCTCTCTCTCTCTCTCTCTCTCTCTCCTCCCTCTCTCTCCTCCCTCTCCGTCTCTCTGACAATCATTTTTTAGCGCGTTCGCGCAAGGGTCGTTGACTGCGAAGGGAAACAAAATGAAAAAGGAAAAAATTCTGTTGCAATGTTCCCGAGCTCGGGGATCCCACGTTCACGTTTCAATTCCTCGCGCGCGGGTCTCTCGTTTCGCGGATTATCTCCAGCGATTTCTATCGGCTTCTATAACGCCAGCGTGTATACAGAATTTGCTGCACCGCGAGCAACTATAAGTGTCTCTCGTTTCGCAATTGGGCAATGAGAACGAGAGAGCGAGAGAGAGAGAGAGAGAGAGAGAGAGAGAGAGAAGGGAGATGGAGAACGAGTTCATCGGCTTGAAAACTCGTGCTCGCTTGTCTATGTAACGACGTGCGTGACAGGAGGCCAACGCACGCGAATATATATATGGGATTTCCCGGTCTCCGGAAACGCGTTGTACACTCGACGCGTTTATGCCGCCATTCTTTGAAATACGACTTTATTTCGCATTTATACGCAAACATACAAATATATATATATATATTTTTTTATTCATTAATTAATGTACTCGTTTATTTGTTTATTCATACGGCCACGAGAGACAACGTGTCATTTGCAATTCGCAAGTTCGAATTTCTCTCTCTCTCTCTCTTTCTCTCTTTCTCTTCATTTTTACATTTTTTTCATCCTCCATCTTATTTCTATCTTATACTTAGAGGGACTTGATGGGTTCGTTATTCGATTGATGAATCGTAGGTAGCGCAGTATTTTCTATCCAAGTTCTCGTAGAATTCAACGAGGACGCGCGGGCCCTCCGATATAAATATTCGTCTTGTACAGGAATACCGCAGCGATACATGACGTTGAAGTTTGCATCGTTGAAACGCACGAAAATTCATTTTGTTCTCTATTTTCCAAACTTCTTTCGGCGTATTTGAGCCGCAAAAATAACGCAAACATTTTCTTATCATTCTCATTTAGCGATCTACAGACGAAATCTGAAAAATATGACTTTGGATAATAATCGAGGTGATAAATTAAACAGAATTATCGTAGTCTTCGAACGATGCAAACTTCAACCCCATAGGCATATTTTGACATGGTAGTTTTTTACGAGAGCTTCGACGATAAAATTTGTAACGACGCGTCGACGATTACGAATGTAATGTGCGTTTTTGACGATGAGCTGACGACCGGTCCCACTCACGCCCCTTCAGCACTTATACATCTTCAACTATATATATATATATATATATATATATATATATATATATATATATTATCATCGCGTACTAATATTTTCATAATTATGTATCACACTCTGTATGCTGCTGCTCTGATCTTCGGTCCTGACTCTCTCTCCGAGGCTCCGCGGGCGATCCTAACTTTCCGTCTGTACTCGTTGTTTTCTTTTTTGCCCTTTTGTTTCATTCCATCGTAAGCCTGCCGGTAGTGCTCGATCTCAATGGAATATCATATCGAATTTTACGCAATTTCACATGCGACCGAAAATCCACTTGAAGAAATACTCAACGAACGAACGAAAGACAAAAAAAGAAAACGGCGAATATCATCGTTAATACCTGTAACCCTGCTTGTCATATTGCGTTCTCACTTTCTCTCCTGTCTCGACATTTTTTCGCCTACATCTCACATCTCCGTACGAAACGAGCGCGCATCCTCGTATCATGCATATCCCGAATGAGGCGCAGACTTTTCGAGCCTCTGTCTCTCGTCCCGTTTTTTTTTTTTGTTGGAATTTTTCGGTATCTCTTCGATAACACAGTTTTTAGCCTCTCTCTCTCCTTTCTCGCTCTCTTTCGCTCTGTTTTTTTTTGTCTTTCTCTGCTTAGGCTGCACATTTGATTTTCTCCCGAAAAAAAACAAAAAACAAAAAACCAACCACAATCGTCTGCGGTAGCGGTGAGTGCGAGGCTAATGGGGGCGGGGAGGGGCTTCGATTCGGGCGTATACACAGATATGAACGAATAATGTATACTTTTGCGCAATAGCACACCTGCACAAAAAGAGAGGCAGAGAGAGAGAGAGAGAGAGAGATACTGACGCACACTGACAAACCACCAGCAGTTTCTCCCGTAGCCTTGTTCGCGGATCCGCCTCTGTACATCCTCAAAACGGATCCTCCAAAATCTCCCACCGTCTCGCTCTTTCTCTCGCTCGCTCCCTCCCTCTCATCGTCCCCGACCCCCGTTAACCCCTCTCCGCCTAGCGTACGCAAATTTGTGGACGATATTCGCAATATTTGCGCAGACCCGGGCCATTGTTTCAGGGGGGCAAAACACCCCCATTCAGAGCCACGGCCACGAACCCCGACCCCCTCCCCCCGGTCGCCCCTCTGGTGAGTTTATTATGAATCGATCCAGAGCGAACACGCTGCTGCTGAGAGTGCTGTTGCTGCGACTCAAGAGACACACATATATATTATATGTTTATGTATATATAGATATGTACATGTCTATACATCGAAGTATGCAGAGATACATAGACAGAAAGATTGAGAGACAGTGGCTATGTGTATAGACACATGTATACATAAACATATAGCGTGCAGAGAGAGAGAGAGAGAGTGAGAGAGAGAGAGAGATGCCATAGAGTTACTGCAACGTCAACCCCTTCCGAATCAAACCAACGAAATCCAAGAGCCTCCAAAATCCCAATGTGTGTGTGTGTATATGTGTGTTTATGTGCTTGTGGCCAGCGTGCCCGCTTCCCGTCATTTTGCCCTTCGAACAGGCCGACGCAACCATTCCTCCCGTTCCATTCCCAAAGCCTCCCCCGTCGCGTCAACTTTGCCTTCGAAAACACTCGCCTCCATTCCCCGAGCCTCCTCCACCCTATAATATTGCGGGATTCTCGAGCGTGTGATCACTCTCGTGTGCATTTCTGCCGAAAAGTCAAATCTCCGCGAAGCATCATCATTCGGAAATACCCGGGGACATTGTCCGCGGTATCAGCCACGTGTCGTCCCACGAAACAGCGCGAGCTTTCGTTTTTTTCTCGTTCCTCTCTTTGGTTCCGATGCCTCGACTCGTTTTTCTCGCCGCGTCACTTCGCTCATCTTGCACGAGCGTACGTATATCTGATTTTTCACATTTCTCGAATGGACATCGCGCGACGTGGGGGCCGCCTGATCGGGGATCACTCATCGCGTGTAGGCAACGACTAAGTTGGCGAGTTCGCCTTTCACTTCCGGCCAGGCTACGCGAAATAGACTTGCGCTTCGCGATACGTTGCTTTCGGGGGACAAAACAGTAACGGGTTGTCAATTTCGCTTGTAGTTCTTGTCCGCTATCCGCGAAGACGAATGATTCTTCGTTCCCTTCCCGCGACTTGGTCCGGGCAAGCGCGGTTTCTTTTAGTTTCGTTATTGTTTCGCGTCAACGGAGCTTCGACGGAGAGTCCGGGCTTCCCGAACGAGGGGATTCTACGATGACCGTGGCGCCGCGATTTCATCACGGAGTCTTCTGTATCTCGACGAGACAAATCGAAAGTGAAGAATACAATTTTTCGATATCGATATTAGTTTTCGAGATATCGAATTTTTTAATTTATAAAAAAAATGTTATACTTATTGGAACGTATTTCCGCGGTGTGATGAATGGGGGAGTCTGGGGGTGACCCCCCCCCCCCCCACCCCAATCAAGAGGCGGATCCTCTTGTGGGGGTGGAGGGGGCAAAGCCCACCCCGGAGGGTTTTGGTGGCGCGGAGCCCCCCGTAAGACAAAAATATAGTGTGATGAAAGGGGAGCGGGGGTCTGGGGGGTGAAACCGCCGCAGCAGAATCAAGAGGTGGAGCCTCTTATTGGGGCGGAGGGGGTAAAGCCCAACCCAGGGGGGTTTGGGGGCGCGAAGGCCCCCTAAGACAAAAATGTAGTGCTTAAATGAATGAATATCTGGGATATATGTGGCTGAGATACATATGTTTAGATGAATGAATATTTGGGACATACGTGTGTGCGTGTGTGCGTGTGTGTGCGTTCGTGTATGCGCGTGTGTGTGCGTGTGTACGTGTGTGTGCGTGCACGGGTGCGTGTGCGCGCGTGTGTGTGTGGGTGCGCGTGCGTAGGTGCGTGGGTGTGTGTGTGTGTGTGTGTGTGTGTGTGTGTGCGCGCGTGCGTGCGTGCGTGCGTGTGTGTGTGTGTGTGTGTGTGTGTGTGTGTGTGTGTGTGTGTGTGTGTGTGTGTGTGTGCGTGCGCGCGCGCGCGTGTGCGTGTGTGTGTGCGTGTGTGTGTGTGTGTGTGTGTGTGTGTGTGTGTGTGTGTGCGCGCGTGCCTGTGTGGGTGTGAGTAATTCGATAGATTGACTATATTGTCTAAAAAAAAAAAAAAATTATTAAAAAATTCGATATCTCGAAAACTAATATCGATATCGAAGAATTGTATTCTTCACGTTCGATTTGTCTCGTCGGGATACACAAGAATCCATCATTAAATCGCGGCGCCACGGTTATCGTAGAACTGCCCCGAGTATCCAATTCCATTTGACAAATTTTCGCTGTCGACATACGTGAGTCTGTAAGAATACGCGAGTACGTAGGGGAGAATACAAAGAAAAAGAGCCCGATCGTTGCGTTAACATGCAAATGTATCGAAAGAGTGCAAAAGACGAGAAGTGCCTCTGGCATGATCGACGAGAAAAGATTCGATAGTTTATCGTGCGGTGTATGACGGGTGGTCCCTCGTTTGTTTTTCGTGGTTGCAGGTGGACTAGCCTCACCCCTTCAGCGCGCCGCGACCGCTTCACCCCACGCACTCGTTGCTGGTGTTGGTGGTACCGCCGGTGTCGTGACTGGTGGGAGTGCTGCGCCGCCACCCGCGTCCCTCGTCTCCTCTTCCCAACAAGCAATCCCGTCGCGCTCGACCCCGACACCCTCGTCGGCTGCCTCGAGCGCCTCGAGTCTCCTATTCCCGCCACCTCTCCAGAACGTCGAGACCTTTGGCTCTTTCCTCGGCGAGGAGATCGTCGCCAACTGGAGGCGGTCCCTGGAGAGATCGATCATGAGCCAGCAGCAGCAGCAGCAACAGCAACAGCAACAGCAACAGCAACAGCAGCAGCAGCAGCACCAACAGCATCAGCATCAAGCCCAACAGCAGCAACAACAATTGCAACCACAGCAACAATCGCACCTACAGCAACAAGCACTAACGTTGCAATCGCAGAACCAAGCCCTCTCCCAACTCCAACAGAGCCAGCCTGTTGTTGCTGCCGCTGCTACTGCTGTTGCGGTGCAACAGGCGCTGCAGCATCAGCAAACGATGCACTCCCTGCATCCACCAACGACGAACCTAAATCACCTTCCATCGCCAACAGATAATCCATCCTCGTCGGCCTCGTTAACGAACACACCGGCCAAATCGATGACCCCCCAATTGGGCGGTAGCAGCCTGACGAGTGGCGGTGGTGCCAGCGGTGTTTGCCTCGACGCTACGGAAAAAGCCCCAACGCCGATATCCGGTCACGAGACACCCGCACCACCAACGCCATCCTCGACCGTTGCACTGACGTCGCCCTCGATACCGATGCCCGTAAACGCTCTACAACCGCCAACGCCGCATTCAGCCTCGATCACCACGAACGCCATCCTCGACACGTTACACACGAGCAACAGCGCCATCATAAACGGCTCGAGCATAGGCATGCTGCCTGGTATAATGCCGACGTCGCTTCCGCCCAAGAGCCCCCAGGAGGAATCCTGCCACAACAACAACAACAACAGCCATCATCTGGCGAACAACAATATAGGCGGCCTTGGTGTTCTCGATAGCCTCAAGAGCCCATTCCGATTCGACGATCGGACGCATCCCTTCAGATTCGGCGATGAGTACGGGGCTGCCGGAATGGCCGGAAGACTTGGCGAGTCACTCATACCGAAGGGCGACCCAATGGAAGCCAGACTACAGGAGATGTTGCGCTACAATATGGACAAGTACGCGGCGCAAAATCTCGACACGCTTCACATAGCGAGGCGGGTGAGGGAATTACTCTCGATACACAATATCGGACAGAGGCTCTTTGCGAAATACGTGCTAGGACTTAGCCAGGGCACGGTCAGCGAACTACTCAGCAAGCCAAAGCCCTGGGACAAGCTCACGGAGAAGGGACGCGACAGCTACAGAAAGATGCACGGATGGGCTTGCGACGAAAACGCCGTGATGCTACTCAAATCGCTCATACCGAAGAAAGGTGAGTCCATGTCCGTCATTAAACGAACGAAAAAAAAAAAAACGACCTCCTCGTAAGAACACCCCCAAACACCCTGAGGAGGTGACCCTCTTTTTTCATTGAGCCTTGGCACTCGTTGGAACGACCGAACCCCGTTGGAATTCGTCGCATTGACTGCACCCCAATGTGGTTTCGTAGCAAATGGCAGGCAATCGGTTGGCTTTCCGACGCGTGCCAACGGCTTCGGATCCCTTTTTGTATTCGTATGGAACTACATACTTGCGCCCCCTCATGACCCATGACTTCTTTTGCCTTTCGCACTGCCGTATTAATGTTTCATCGTTCATTCACTAATCACGCGCGCTCTTTCGTTTTTAACTCTACCACCACTACTATTACTACTACTTACTACTTACTACTACTACTACTACCATTTGTTTTATCGCTACTACTGCTCAACTACTGCAACTGCGGTTCTCTAATACTGCGCGGGGCTCGTTGGTACTCTTCGTTGTTCCTCATGTTCATCCGTACTGTCAATAACCGCCGTTTACCGTTCACCAAAGACGAACTAACGCCCGAACCATCCGGGGATGCATCCCCACAATGTCCGGTCGTTGATGCGATGTACATGCGTTTGATTGCGTGAAGAGGCTTCGAAGGAAAATGTAACGAGACGGAACAATGAGACTTTGGTGGCCCAATGAAATGCTGAATGTCAGACAGTTCTCTTCTGGACGGGACACTCGTCACAGTGTTAGGCTTTGCTTTTAGGATTTGCGAAAGTGGTTATTAATGTACCTCGACCGTATAGATGATGGGGTAGCAAGTGGGGGATGCAAAATTCGCGGGGATCCCGATCGGAAGGTCGAGAATTCTGGTCGGGGCGTGGAGGCAACAGGCAGATGGTATTGGATGTATACGATGGAACGCCGCCGCGCCTTTTGGACGCTTTCGCAGAGCGCGAGAATGATATTAATTACCTTGATTAAATTACACAGACGTTCGGGATGTTGGGAGTATACCTGGTCTCTATCGATTGTTCGCTGCGTTTGGCAGCCATATTGTTTAGACTAATAGCTCCTGGGAATAGGGACCTCGCGCGAAGCGGAGCATCGAACAACCCCCCCCCCCCCCCCTTCTCCCCGTCGTACTCGATATCGCGTATAAGGAAGGGTTGCTCAGGCTGCCAACGACGACGGCGACGTCGACGACGACAAGGAGGCATGTACACACACACACACACACACGGATAAATACAGCGAAGAACAACGCGAGTTCGAGGCAGCGCTCTACCAAATGAAAATCGAATACTAAGGGCGAGACATACAGAGCAAAATAGGGGTAGGAAAGCAAGGGCGAGAGACACACACACAAAGGGGTTGGAGATATTTTAGAAACTGCCTGTATATTGGCGCATACAGATGCTAATTTAACACTATTGCCAATTGCGCGAGTCTTCGCGCGAGCAACGAAGATCGTGCCATTCTCTTTTCGAGTCGACTACAGCGAACGGATCTGCAGTTTTCCAAAAAGTATTCAGGCCAGTTTTAGGAAGAACAGTCCTCAGGAAGATGCGGGGAAAAACCAACAGTAGTGGACGCAGGTGCTTTTGCGGTCCCCCGTGCTGGCCAACGTTGGCCCGGGCCAATACCCGGATGGGTGACCGCTCAGGTGCGCAATGCCTCCAACTGTTCAACGGAAGACAGTATTACGGAATTTTCGATGACAACACAAGCGAAACTCAGGCAAAATTTAGCCGCTTGTATCAGCACGGATTTTCACAGTTTCCCTGTGCCCTCGTGCGAATGCCATCTAGCAGTGAATCAGGAAACCGGCGGCTAACAATTTGAGGTTCCTGAGCAACCGGAAGTAGTGAAGTGTGTGGGATTTTACGAACAAACGATTAACATATAATACATAACATTATATATATATAAACTCGGCTATATTTTTCCCCTCTACAATGATTTCACTGTATATATGTATGTATATGTATATGTATATATATATGTGTGTATATATATATATATATATATATATATATATATATATATATATATATATATATATATATATATATATATATATATATATATATATATATATATATATATATATATATATATATACAGTGAAATCATTGTAGAGGGGAAAAATATAGCCGAGTTTTTTTTTATTATTAAAACGTTAAATTTATGTGGTCCATCGACAAATACGACTTTTTTGAGAATTTTTTTGGAGAATACTAAAAAAGCAATCAAAATGAGGTTTAGAGGATTTATTCTACACGTGCTGACGTATACAACAACAAACAATGTATGAAAAAGATATAAAATGGCGGCTCAGTCGGAGCTACAATAAGAGCGTTTTGGTTAGGCGTTCTGCGGGAGGGGGCAAAACTTTTATGGATCAGCACATAGAACGAAAGAGAAAAACAATCGTATTTACATTAGTTTTGGTGGAGAAATGTTTTACAATTATTTAAAGAACATCGATTTTTCGCAAAATGGCACAATGTCAAATAATTTTTTTTCGCTAAAAAATCGTTCTTCATTTGTTTAGAAAAAGGAGAATTATCGATGATAGTATAAATCGTGTGTACTTCTTCAGAGAATTTATCTAAAAAGCTACAGTTGAAATGTCGGTAAATATTCGGAAGTGTCACTCCCGCTAAAAAGAGGCTGTACATTTTTTAATCAATTCTTTATGATTATAAAACCTTATATTATGTTATATTTTAATGGCGCATAATGTTTTTGGGTTTGTTTGGGCCGATCCAATTTTTATTGATGCGCTGTCATAATAATATTAAATATGTTTTTTGGCTGTAAAAAAACACAGAAAAAAAATCAGCTCGATTCTGACAGGAGTGACACGTGCGAATATTTACCGAAATGTCAAATCGACCCGCGTTATCCGTTCTTCCGATTGAAAAAGCGTGGTTTCGTAACAAAATATTCAAGTATTTTTTAACGATTTTTTCGCGTTTTGTATAACATTATGTGATATTTCGCCATCCCTTAAATCTAAAAAAAACGGCCGAATTTTTTTTCCCCTCAGCAGTAACGCTTCAAAAACGTAATTGTCGAAATTCTCTCGTTCCGGGTAATAGGTCGAGCGTGCCTCGCCATTGATGCACGTGCTCTGATCATACGTCTATGCACGTGTATCTCCCGATGCCTCGGAAGCGTAACGCGATGAGTCATTTTTATGTTTTATTTTATTTTTTCCGCAAATATGAATATCGATAGAAAATTGAATATCCGTACGTGTATAGATCTAGACACAAAGGGATAGAGAGGATGTCGTCCGGAGAACGCACACTTCATTCTTCATGTGTACACATATACGGCGGAGGGTGGACGTCCTCGACGGGCGTCCGGTCGTGCCGTATGACCACGTCGGCCAACGTATACATATTTATAATATACGCGTATATAAAAGTGTAGCCGCGGTACAGGATAAAACGTGAAATATTCAGTAATTCACTTTGCGGTGACAACCAAGCGATGGCGGTGAGAGAGAGAGAGAAAGAGAGAGAGAGAGAGAGGCTCGTCGTGCATCAATGGATTGTCGGTTTCCGTCGGATCTCGGGGGCCGATAATCACGGCCTCTCGTCATCGAACCGTTACGAGAGAATTACCAACGCGCGCGAGAACCAACCTGAACGTGAGACCGAACGATATGATTTCGTACATACGCAAAAACGATACCGCAAAAGCGACACTGACAATTGTGACATTGGTAACACGATTGGCGGGAGGACTTGAAGTGAATGAGGAGTCTGGGGGGGGGGGGGGGGTATAAAACACTATAGAAAATGTCCACAAACGCGAAAGGGAAAAAAAGGCTCAGGGGCGTGACCTCAAACGATGTTCCGAAGCGTGAAATTATGGGGGCGGTTCTGAATTCTCTTGCTCCGTCGGCCCTGCGTGTCCTTCCTCCCTCGATCCTGTCGAGTAAGCAGACCGTTTTCGAAAATTTCGCGCCGTCGATTTTCAGCGAGAAACACAGGAGAGATGAAACGTATTGAGGGGCTATACCAGTGTGAACGCTGAAAATTTGGGTGATTTTCGGGAATTTTTTGGAAGAAAAGTACTCAATTAAATGCTTCGGAAAATTAAGAATATATTTGGCTATATTTGACCTATATTACATAATTTTTTCATAGAAAAATATTGAGATCCAAGCGACTTATACGCTGCCTTCGGAGGCGCCAATAAAAAAAGTTCCTCCACTGCTGACATGATTCCGGCCAATTAAGTAGCTGAAACCGAAAAAGGAAAAAATTTCGTTCAACTGGAAGGTATTTCCTGTGCAATGACCTGGGATTTTCGAAAAATATCAAAATCTAACAAAATGGCGTAGTTATGAAAAAAGTCCGTTTTCTTGCCTATAAAATGGTCGTTTTTTTCAAGGCCAAATCGTCAATTTTCATTCAATCAAAAATATCTTACGTCATTGTAGAGTAAATATAGTCAAGAGTACTCAGTTCAAATTTCAAGTCAATCGGATAATTGCTCTTTGAGTTACAATGTCAGCAAATTTGAAAAATCTCATTTGGAGAAAAACGCGTTTAAAGATTTAACTATCGATTTTTGCACGATAAAATGATTAGAGATACGGCCGTGAAATTTTTACAGGATATTCTTGAAAGTATAAATTGTCGAAAAAGGCAACAAAAAATCGATTTTTTGAAAGTGTCACACTGGTACAGCCCCTTAATTTCGCGATGATAAAAAAATGTCATGTTGAAGTAACAGGATGAAATTTGTTGAATTTGGTTGAGTGGAGAGAAGTCCGATATTTAGTCTTTTGAGGGGCCTTTTTTTGTCTTTAAGAGGTTACAGCTACCTAGAGGCCCGAAAAATCGCCCAATTGCGATTTTTTCTGGGAAACGGTTGGTGAAAAAGAAACGCATTTTTTAAACACGAAGGTACACATATTGAGACCCTTAAAAAAATCACCACAAAATAAGACAAAAAAAACGAGGTCGCCGGCAGATGGTGAAATTTTTTCGCGACGTTTGGCGGTGGACACTCTCTAGCCCAAACGGTTCATTCGAAATCTAAAAACCAAACGGGTTATTTAAGTCAACAATAAGTACGAGTCGTTGACGATCGTCGATTTTTTCAATGGTTTTTTTTCAACGACGTGACGACGAATTGGAACTCGAGCGTAAAAAAACTATGAACAAAGTCGTCATTTCTACGTAACTATTGAAAAATAAAAATGAATTTTTTAAAAGTGTGATCGCCATCGACATTTAAATTTATCTCATCGTATATCCTGTGAATTTGGAGAGAATCCATCAAGTGGTTCTCGAGATATGATGTCCACCGACTTTCAAAACAGTGTTTCGAGAAAAACGCGTTCGAAGTATGATTCTACCGCTCGCCCGTTCGACCATTAGGAGCTGTCGTTCATTGAATATTAGGATCATTTCAATTTGCAGGGAGTATAGCTAAAAGGTGATACTATCGGATCAAAATATTTTTGGAAAATTCAGTTTTTTTAACCTCCTAAGTAGATGTAGCCCGTTGATAACAGGACGATATATTTAATGTTTTTAATGTGAAAAAAGTTATTTAATTTTTTTATTTCGGGATAAGCATTTAATTTTTTTAATTTGAAGAAAGTATTTAGTTTTTTAATGCGAGGAAAACAATTATTCCTTCAGTAAGGGAAAAGAATATAAATGAGTAAAGATGAATCAAATTACATTGTTTTTACCCATTTGACGAATCGGGCTGAAATAAAAATATTATCTAACGTCACGCAGTCGTTAAAAAAATACACATTTTTGATAATCGTGCAATCGCCGCGAAGTGTCCCGCGTCGCGAGCGACTCTCCAAGTTCCTCGATCCGTGAGCCGAAAAATCTCGTCCTCGTTCTAAATTTCTAAACCTCTCACCACCCCATCCTCCCCTCGATTTGCGCAAATTCTCGAGCTCGCTTCGATTACAACACAAAAAGCGTCAAAATTCGCAAAACCCGGGCATTCCGTCCGCCCCGTCAACGTGTAATCGTCCATGATTTACAAACGAATACAAACAAAACGAAGTCAGCTTGTTTATCAGCCGAATCAAACCAAAGGTTCGGGGATTTCTCCGTGACGTCTCCTCGCAAAGCCTCGTCAACGGGAGATAATTTTTTCTCGGATACCTGGCCTGACGACTTATCACAATATATAGACAGACATTCATAAACGCACACGTACACCCCCGCACACCCCAGACGGTAACCTCACGAAACGATCAGCCCCTCTCGATTCTACACCCGCGATCTTTAGTCAATAAAAAAACAACAAAAAGTCATCCTGCCTTTCTCACATCTTCGTGAGATTTCCTGAGCTCCAAAATTCCCAAAAAGTATTTATCATGCCACCTCCGAATACGAACGCTCTACGCGCATGTATATATATATATATATATATATATATATATATATATATATATATATATATATATATATATATATTGTTATTTCGAACTCCTGCGATTACGAGCTTCGCGAGAACAACGATGAATCTCGCGTTTGAAAATCATGTTTCGGTCTGCGAGTTACAGCCTTGATCGTCGGATTAAATTGAGCAAACATCAGCGCTGCCCCCCCCCCCCCTCCCCCATCGTGAAATTAAATGACAAAGGATATTTCAGAGTTGGTTAAGTGTATCTTTTGTACTCGGGTAACTACACAGACATACATATGTGTATACTGTGTGTGTGTATATGTGTATATATATATATATATATATATATATATATATATATATATATATATATATATATATATAGTTATACATGAGTATATTGCCATCCCCGACACTTCGAAGCGAAGTCTCTCGATCTATCTACTGATTCACATTAATTACGTTCGAATTGGACGCGGATAATGAAAAGTACACGAGCCAGTGACTCTTGTGCTCGCAGTATGGACTCGAACAACAGCTGGTATGCCGGGAAGAGAAAATTAACCGAGAACTGCTAACGACCAAGCGTCAATAGTGGACGAAAAATTAAAAGTTCTTATATATATATATATATATATATATATATATATATATATATATATATATATATATATATATATATATATATATATATATATATATATACGTACACGCGTGTATACGTGGGCAAAAGCACATTCAAAAGTCGTAAAAGAAATCGGGCGTTACGTCGTCTCTACACACGCATACATGTCGATAGTTTTTTATTTTTAAAATTTTATTTATTCCTACGTATTTCGCATATACTTCTTGAATTTCACTCTGCGTTACCATCGCGTTTGTTCTACCCGCGGTCACCATTTTTTTCCGTGAATACAGTCACGCTCAAAACCACGCGACGATTCAAGAAAAACAACGCGATAAATCGGGAACGTTGTTCATTAGCGTAATAGAGAGAGGGAGAGCAAACGGATCACAGATGCCTGGAGTTGAGCAGATTTTATCGCGTTTATTCTCGTCGTCTGTGCGAAGAAATGCAGGAAAGAAGGATGAAAAAAAGAAAACGATAAGTAGCAGACGAGAGACGATTTTCCAGCGGGACTGGGTCGAATGTGCGGTCGCTTCGAAACCGCGGGTACAAGCAAATATATAACAATGAGCGACCGAGCGTTTCGAGACTATTTCGCGAGAGGAGAATATTAACGCGCGATGTGCAATACGGGTCTATATATGCGCATGTGCGTAGACGTAATGCAACAGTGGCAACAATCGAGATTTCTCAATAATTCTGAGCATATATATATATATGTGTGTGTATTTGTACGTAGAGGGTTTTTCACACGAAGCGATTTGTCGAATTTTGTAACGCGCCTTTTATTTACAAGGCACCAAAGTTGCGCCATTGTTGGGATGCGTGTTACGAGCCCTCACTGAATTGCATTGTCTTGGCGTTCATTTGTTTTTTTTTTTTTCTTCCTTTTTTTCTCTCCTTTCCGCAAACTCCCTTTATCTCGGGAAAGTCTCGAGGCGAGGTTACGCGCGGTGTCGCACCGAGTGTTCCGAAAGGAAATACAAAATGATGGCTTGTTTTGTAGCACCCGCGATACGCCGATTTCTACATACGGCATGTGTGTGTATACATTTTCACGACGATACGATCGCTCGCGAAATGTGACGTTTTTTTTCTTCTCTTCCTCTCGTCGTCGTTGGGACAAGTGCCGATGACGAATATCTCGCGGCGAATTAACGAGTGCGAGGCACCTCGTTAGAGTGCGCCCGAGTTCTTAACTTTTGTCGATCTTTCATTGTTGAACAATCGTACGCGATTGTTCTTTACGGACAGGTGTAGGCGAGTGTATTTTTCTCGAGCATGCGTTGTTGCTCTCGTTGATTTGCAACGATGCAATCGCCGCTGCTCTCGCGTGTGCGCGAAAGCCCCCGGGTCCAAGTGGGCCACGAGTTTCGTTGGGGCGATAACTACGGGGCCGTGACAAGTGCTCCGGATGGAGAATTTGGTCTAGTAGGAGAGACGAAAACCCAGCACTTTTTAGCGTAGAATGTGAATTTTCTACTGGAGGTAGATGGTTGCATACTGAAAGTAACGCCAATAAAATGTTGCACCTCAACTCGCGCCAACCCTAAGAAATAGGGGTTGCTTGAGGCGTTACCTCCACTTGTAGCGCAAAAAATAAAGGCCTTTTTCGTGAATTTTTTTAAAGAAAACTACAAAACTTTTTTAACCGATCAATATACCATCTTAAAGAACACATCTTGAAGAACTTTCAGTAATTTTTTTCATTGAAAAATATTACATTGTTTAGTGGCAAATGGCCGTCAATGAAATAATGTTTTTATATACACGGTTTGCGGTGACCAACATTGCGGCGAAGTGGATCATCTGAAAAAAAAATGCGGCTGGATTTAGTCAAATATAAGTATAAACTAGTCTTTAATCGAAGGATTTTAAAAAATATTCATTTTTCACAAAATGGCGAACAGTCGAAGTTAATGGTTCGATGTTAACGAAAAAAAACGGCCATTTTTTGGCTATAAAACGGCCATTTCGTTTCGAAAAAAAAAATCGAACGATTAAAGACTACATTTTTATGTATTAAATAAGCCTGCAAAATTTCAAGAAGATCGGTTCATTAGTGTTCGCGTAATCTTGGTCACCGACTTCAGAAATGCCATTTTGAGAAAAACGCGTTTAAAGTTTCTCTTTCAACGCTCTTTCAACGCGGATTCTTCTCTTTCAACGCTCATATCTCAGTCAATTTTGTTCGGATCGACTTGAAATATTCAGGACATATTCTCAGATACTTATACTTCAAAAAAATGCTTTAAAAAAATCGATTTTTCGCAAGTGGGGGTAACCTCTTAAAAATCGCCCGGATCTCGATAATTAATAGCCCGATCAAAAAAGGGTTCAAACAAAAGTTGTTTGGAATAATAAAATTCGTATCTAGTTATATGAGGTCCAGCCCTCTATCTTTGAAAATAGCGGCACAAAAACGATTCGAAAATTCCCGGTTGTCTGGGGAAGTGGTGCTCTCGTATTTTTGTGCCGCTATTTTCAAAGATAGGGGATTGGACGTCGGATAACTTTATACGTATTTTATTATTCCAAACAACTTTTGTTTGAAAGATTTTTTCATCGGGCTGTTAATTGTCGAGATACGGCGATTTTTAAGTTTTCAACCCCTATTTCTTAGGGTTGGGGCGAATTGAGGGACAACATTTTATTGGGGTTACTTTCAGTATGCACCCATCTACGTTCAGTCAAAAGTTCATATTCTACGCTAAAACGTACTGGGTTTTCGTCTCTTTTACTGGACTAATTCTTGAGGATCCCGAGACGAAGATCGTTTCTTTTTTTTCGCGCAGACATTCGTCGAGGCAACGCCTGACAGGCTTCGTCGTAAGATGGAAATAGACGTTTCGAAAATGTCGAAAATAAATGAATTTCCTGTCGGCACTCGGGTTTTTTTTTCGAGGTTATTTAGACCGCAAAGAAATGAGCAGCCCATTTTGTGGCTCTGGACCCTCGTGGTTGCTCGCTCGTACGTGTCGTTGACATAAACGATTTTAGGGCGGTAGTGAGAGAATGATTTTTTTCGAATTAAGGGGCTACGTCTACCTAGAGGCCCGAAAAAATCGCCAAATTCCGATCTTATTCTTGGGGAAACGGTTCGTGACAAAGAAGCACTTTTTTAAATCACATTGAGAGCCTTTGAAAAAAATCACCAAAACATGCAGAAAAACAACAAAAAGGCGGCCGCCGGAGGATAATTAAAAAAATGTTCGCGACGTTCGGCGGTGGACACTCTCCAGCTTAAACGGTCCATACGAAATCGAAAAACCAAACGGGTTACTCAAGTTAACGATAAATACGAGTCGCTGACGATCGTCAATTTATAAAATCATTTTTTTCAACAACGTGGCGACGAATTCAAACTCAAGCATACAAAATATATGGAAAAAGTCGTCATTTTTTAGTAACTGTGAAAAAATGAAGATTGATTTGAAAAAAGTGAGATCGTCAACGACCTTTAAATATTTCTCATCGTATCTCCTGTAAATTTGGAAATAATCCATCAAGTGGTTCTCGAGATATCATGTCCACCGACTTTGAAAACAGTGTTTCGAGAAAAACGCGTTTGCAGTTTGAAGTATAGTACTCATGCGATTTTAGGAATATTTCAATGAAATTTTCAGGGAATATGGCTAGACGGTGATACTATCGAATAAGAATATTTTTGGAAAATGAAATTTTTACCCAGGGGGCGTAGCTCGTTAATGGAGTTCGACAAAGTTCATTTTTTCGGTGCTATCGCGTCGCCAAGGCCGATGGCAAATTTCAACAATCGCTGATAGAGCCCGCGATCTAACTGAGAAGATGAAAAAGAAGCAGAAAAATATAGGCGGTCTCGCGAGAACACACGCGCGGTGTGTAGTGCAATATAATTATGTGGGTACATCGTAATTCGCGTGGTGTGAACAACGCACTGGGAACTTTATTGCGCCCGGGATACGTGTGTATGTCGAGGGAACGAGGAAAATAGAAAGCCAAGCCGTTCGATCGCGAACGATAAAGCGTGTATTTACGAGCAATTCTCGTTGCCGAGCTCGCGCGATGCGCTAAATAAATATGTGCAGCGAGAATCAATGTACGCGAGAAACAAATAAATTTGCTTGCCGATACACGCGTTTGTCCGTTCGTTGTAAAAGAGAAACTCGAAGAGTCAAAGTGTCGAAGAAAAATCACGGAAAATGAAGATCGATGAGAGCTCTTCTCGTTAAAGGATCCGCGGATATTTTATCTATACATCGATACTATATGGTATTGAAGTTTGCATCGTTGGAATGAAACGATTTTTTTATTTCCTTTTTTTCGTATTGCCCAATTTGTTTGCACATTAAGCTACAAATATCACTAAAATATTTTTGAAGATCCATCTCAGGCATCCATAACCTAAAACTGCAAAAGAAGAGTTCAGATAGGAATAAAAATAAAGGAATGAAAAAGTTAAGGATTTTTTGTACGATCCAACAAATTTCAAAGCCATCGATACTGTTTCTTCAGTAGTTTCACGGTCAAATACCCAAAGTTTTAGTTTGTGCGATAAATGTCCAATAAAAAAATGGAAAAATTATTAATTTCTTTTTTTTCCGTATTTTTCAATTTTTTGGCACATTAGGCTACAAATATCACTGAAATATTTTTGAAGATCCTTATTAGAGATCCATAACGTAAAACTGCAAAAGAGTTTAGATATTTATAAAAACAAAGAACGACTTTTGTTGCAGTCCAACCTAAAAAGTTTGGGTCAAATACCGGAACTTTTAGTTCGTGCGATACAAGTCTTTCAACAAACAAAAAATATTTGTAATTCTTTAGATAAGTGACTTTTCCGAAAAAATGAGCTTAAAATTATTTTTTTGCTATTTTCTCATTTATTGGGTTATAAATGATGATATTCAGTCGGGGGAAGCTGTAATGTATCCCCCCATAAAAAGTAATGGAGTTTTGAAGTTGGCGGAAACACGTTATAAAATAGGGCATTTTTGAACATCTCGACGCCTATATTGGGTTTGTTTGGGTTTTTGAAAATATCGTTATTATTGTTTAACGATTTTTTGCTCGTAAAAAAAATTGTCAATGAAAAATTTTAGCTTCCCTCGACTGAATATCATCATTTATAACCCAATAAATGATATTTTATGGGATAAATGACATAATATTTTTGGGACAAGTCACTTATATAAAAAATTACCAAATTATTCTTTCTTCTCGTATTTTTCCATTTTTTAGCACATTTAGGCCACAAATATCACTGAAATATTTTTGAAGATCCTTCTTTGGCATACATAACCTAAAATTGCCAAAGAAGAGTATAGATCATAATAAAAATAAAGAAGAATTTTCCTTACCTCCCAACGATGCAAACTTCAACACCGTCGATTCTTTTTCGTCAGTAGTTTTATGGTCAAATGCCCAAACGTTCGTGCGATAAATATCTTCCAATAAAATGATAATAATAATAATCAGTACTTTGGCAACGAGTAAGAGAAAAATTTCGACAGTTTTCGTCACTTTTTCTTTTTCATCGCGTCCCATCTCTGATGCTTATTTTCTCTCTCTCACTTTTACCGTTTATACGCGCACCAGTGGAAAAAAGAAATTTGACTTTTAATCAAGCCCCGGGACATTCGGCGGAGACGGGAGACGTTGCTCTCCGATCCACCTACAAAGTGAAATGCGAAGCCAGAGCCGGTGCATCGATGATGCATAATGTACAATTAATACAAAAAAAATTGAAAAAGAAATTTAAACATCGACGATGGGGAAGCGGAACTCGCGTTCTCATACTCCTTCTCGGTTACCTTTTGTTAGCCTCCAGAGGCTTCGGGATAAAAATTGTTTATCGGAATTTCGTGATACCTTTTGTTGAAATTCTCGGGAGAAGAGGAATATAGATGGGTAGGTATAGACGCGGGAGAAGAGAGGCAACGACGTCAAGCGACTAACGAAGCAATATCGATATCAGACATCCATCCTCCCCCGCCCCTCGCTATCGCCCCATCCCCTGCAGAGACCGGACGCATCCCACACACGGTTTCCTGTCCACAGGATTTTCTCCCTGAAGGAAGCAGATGCGAGAGGAATGCAGGGCGCGATCGTGCATGCGATGGAGAATACATTTACGTGGGGACAGGACATATTCAATCAGTTAGGTCTATGTAATGCTGACTATCAGGATGTCTGGCTGATTTGAGGAAGGTCCTTGAAATTATCTGTGACAATGTGCTTTCATTTATCTCATGGTGATTTTGAAGACTTTGGGGCTTGAGCAATATTCAGTATGGGGACGGATTCTCAAAATGTAATATGGCGAGAACATTCTATGAAAATTTCAAGTCGACCCGATCAAAATTGAGGGAATTGCGGGCGTTTATTGTAGGTTTAGCGAACCGGCGAAAAGTATTTGTCTCAAAATTACTTTTTCAAAATCGGTCGACTCGATATCTCAAAACCACTGCACTGATCAACTTCAAATTTTACAAGCTTCTTTT